>JALQSN010000065.1:0-207178 GCA_023690525.1 Holotrichia oblita
CCGCCCGGCAGCCTTTTTTCGTAAAGATAGTCGGGTATATTCACACTTTCCGGTATTGATACGCAGAAATCATAGCCAAATTCGGGATTTTCTTCCGTAGGGTAGGGTTCGGTATTGAAGCCGAAAAACCTCGCCGTTCCCAACAGATTATTTTCTTTTACCCACTTGTCGGCGGGAGAGGGGTCTTCCGGCTCAAGTCCGTAATGGTGAACCGCCGCTGTCCGCATAGGCGGAAGGGCGACAATAATATAGTCGTAATCATAATTCATATTAAATATTGACATATCTATTATCTCCTTGTTGTTTCTGTTGTTTGTTATTTGTTTTTTTGCGCGGCTCAACGATACGGGCGGCAAAAGATTTTCTATTGATGATATAGATGTGTGTCTGGTCTGAATAATATTTATTATTTCAGTTATGACGATACGGCGTTTGTTCACGTCGGCTGATACTTTTTCCAATTTGCTTAACTGCTTTTTTAATGCGTTTATCAGCTCTTCAGCCGATTCACGATCCAATATTATCTTTATTTCCTCAATAGATAAATCAATACGACGCAATAATTCGGTTATCCGTATGCGTTTGACCGCATTTTCGTCATACATACGCCAGCCGGACTGTAAATCCCTTGTGCTTTTGAAAAGCCCCATATCTTCCCAATGGCGCAATGTACGGCTGCTTATATCCAGTTGCGCGGAAATTGCAATTATCATGAACTTAATTGACGTTACCTCTGCAGAGTATTTCTATAATTGCAATCAATTAAAACAAAAAAATTTAGATTTTCTTATGTTGTCTGTAAATATTATATTTTCCCGACATAGAAACGGGCAAGCTGTACTGAAATCTTTTCGATACAGCCTGCCCGTTTATTTTTGCGGATATATTATGCTTTTTCTTTTACAGGACACAACAAATCAAGCTGAACGCCGTCATAGTGTCCGTCTTTGAATTTGTTTACGTTGTTTCTGTAATTCAAGTGTTCCTCAAGCAGTCCGCCCATATACTCTCCCTCGTCGTCAAGTAAATTCGGGGTATACTTTTCATTATTCCACACCCATTCCACAAGCCACGGCCATTCTTCAAACGCGCCCGTCGGTATCATATGCGCCGCATACAACCCGCCCTCGAAATGTTTCTTCGTCATTGGCTCAGGCACTTCCATATCGTCAGGTATCGTAACCCAGAATTCGTAGCCGTGTTTGTCAGTTCCCTTGACTTCGTTCGGGTGATTGAACCCGTACTGGCGCATATCCGGCTTGATTTCCGGCAGATTGATTTCGCGCACGAACTTGTCCATCGCCGCCGCCGCGTGATGTTCAGGCTCGTCGCCTATATAGTGGCTTGACGCCACTGTTGCCGGAGGCAGGTATATTATCCGTACGTCTTTGTCTGTCAGCCTGTTTAACCTTTCTTCCGCTTTGTTTAAATCTTCCATTGTTGACTTTTCCTCCTTTATATGGTTTTTCGGCAGGTTAAGAGAGGCAATCACATTTAATACGGATTTGTCACTCAGTAAATCATACGTCACTTTTATATGTGTCTGTTTCTCCAGCGATTCGACAAAACTAACCAGTATATCCCTGATTATTGACAATGCGGATATTTCCCCGTCAAGCTCGCCGATATTCTGTCTGAATATTTCTATCGCCGCAGAGGATTCCGGACTGTTTAAAATATCTTTGATATGTTTCACGGGAATACGAAGTTTACGCAACAGTATGATCTGTCGCAGACGTCTTACGGCAGTTTCGTCATATACCCTGTACGAATAATCTTCTTTGCGTTGACTTTCGATTAATCCGATTTGCTCGTAATACCGGAGCATTCGTGTTGAAATGCCGAAGTCTTTTGAGATAACGCTTACCGTTTGTAATTCCATGCTCTTACCCTCCTTTGATACCAGTATATACTACGACACGGTGTTCAAGTCAAGCAATTTTTTTAAGTTTTTAGGATAAATTTATATCAACCCCAACTGTTCATTTTTATACATTGTTCTTTCCAGCGGAGAAGCCAGTCATACTGCCGCTCCCAAAAAATCAATGTGTTAGACATATACCCGTTATCTTCTGTGTCGGCGTGATACCCGTCACGCTCAATCCCCTGAGCGCATAACTGAAAATGATAAACGCCGAGCATAACATAAACGGACGATGTTTCTTCCGCGCTTATTGCGTTATATCGCTGATACCCTGTCAGAAACTTCTCCAATCTGATTTTTGTTCTTTCATATCCCTTACAATCAAATTTGAAATAATGTGTTCCGTTGCAGAATAAGGCAATATCATAAACCGGAAACCCATAGCATGACGTATCAAAATCCACCAAGTATATTTTGCCGTCTTTGCCTTTTTGCATATTGCCGTCGTATAAATCGCAATGGCAATATCCTCGCGGCAAGTCTTTTATTTTCTCCCACAGCTCGTTTCCGTACTCGCCGAACAGTTCCGCTTTCGGGTATTGGTGCTTACGCATCAAATCCACATATCTGTCTATGAAATAATATTTCCCGCGTTCAAGCAGCTGTCCGGTATAGTTTTTCATGACATTGTGTACTTTTCCGAGTGTTTCACCTGCTTTTACCATACTTCTCGGGTCATTTGTGCCGTCTATGAACTCGTACATGACATACATATATTTTTCGTTCTGTTTCTCTATACGAATACATGGCAGATTATCTTTTGTAAAAATAATCGGCACAGCCGGAACGCCGCTTTTCAGCAGATACAGCTGAATATCAACCGAAGTCAACGCTGTCTCCATTTCAAAAGACGCTAAATTGTTTACGGCTTTGAAAAAATATTTTCTGTCCGCTCCGTACACTGTATATGTGCAGTTGCTGTTTATACTTTCGCGGAATATCTCTATCTTTTGGATATTTATATCATAATTATCCTGTATTAGTTTTTGAATATTTTGTATATCCATATTACTGACTCCTTTGAATTTTTAGATTTTGATGAAACTAAAAATACAGAACCAGCAAACGAACTATGTTCGTTATTTTGCCAACGACAAAAATCATTGCATTATCTCCATACAGACGTCGTCAGTCGATAAAAATGGTTCTGTATGGAGTTAAGTTTACAAAGAGCGTAAATCTATGTTTAAGCATTTTATTTCTCCTTTTATATAAACCTCGTTTTATAATAAACCTGCGAGTTCGCCAAATGAATATACGGTTTTTCCGTCATATACTTCATTGTCACGGTTGAAAAGTATGACATCCATGCCAAACCTGCCTGCCGTTCTCAGATTTTCAACGCTGTTATCGATAAATATACATTCATCTCCCGACACTCCCAATCTCTTCAATGCGATTTCATATATTTTTGCTTCCGGTTTGCGGCAATGAACATCTGCGCTGACTATCTTTACAGGCAGATATTCGTTTAGCCTGTAATATTCCGTGATATATTTACTCCAATCCGAAACGTCATTTGACAGCAGCGCAAAATTATACTTATTTTTCATCTGAGCCGCAAAATCATAAAAATTCTCGTCCATTGTCAAATAGTTTTCTATATAATCGCACATATGGAATGATGGATCTTTATATCCAAGCGCAGTTAAAAATTCATCTGAGGTGATTTCGCCGTTCCCCGCTTTTGTGAAAAGCTTGTCAATCCTGAAAATCTTTGTTATACGCTCGTGTTCAGATTCCGGGAAATGATTATATGTATACGGAATGAAGTTGCCCTTGCTCTCCTTAATGATAACTCTGTACATATCAAATATTATTGTTTTCATTAAATTAATTCTCCTTTTTGCCTATTTATAATTATTAAGTAAAGCCATAATTACAAAACATCTTCAAATATAAATATCTTCCCTCATGCCTCTGTATAATCTATCATAATACAGTTAATCTTTCCACGGCTTTTTGCCGTCAAGCCAGCCGTTTTCTTTCCAATGCAAATAATCCTTTGTACGCTCACGCCCTACCTTGCGTTCTGATTTATCAATCATTATTTGCGCTGTTTTCATAATGAAAAACAATCCTTTTGTTTTTAAGCGCGGTCGGACAGATCTGCTTGACTTTATTTTTCGCGCAATTTTACTGCACTTAGAGCGAATACTTGATTTAGTATTATCTGAAACATTTTCCCATTCCGCTTGGAATAATGGTTGTTTTACGATATAAACACGGGCAACGCCCCAGAAATCAAGGTTATCTTTTATATCGCTGGCAGTTTTGCCCATTCCTCGCCCGATTGCGTTCGTTATGATAACAGCTTGTTTGCTGAACAACGGCTTTTCCGGCGAATGAGCCATCCACTTCGTAGCCAGATGGTCAAGAAGCGCTTTCATCTGCGCTGTGACGTGGAACACATAGGTTGGCGAAGTGAATACAATTAAATCCGCCGTCAATATGCTTTCCCATATAGGCATCGTATATTGTGAATGGGGGCAAACGCTGATGTTATGGAAAAAACAAGCCTTACAGCCGGTACAGAATACCGGACAGTCACGCGGTAAATAAAATTCGGTTATATCGTGACCGCCGTCCATTGCCGACAAAAACTCATCTTTCATGGCAAACGTACAGCCCTTTTGCTCTGTGCCGTTAATTACCGTTATCTTCATACGCCAGCACCCCGCTATAATTTATTTAAGTAAAATTTAATCACAGTTCCCGGCAAAGCACGGCACGTTCTTCAAGCAATTTTATTTCAATTAAAGTTGGCATACCGAATCTCATACTTTTTCTGCCTTTCGTGGGTTTTCTATGACAAAATCAAGCTGTAATCTATCTTCTCCTGAAAATATATGAGAGTCAGTATCATTTCCGGCGGGATTTGGCTTAAATCCGCACCGCTCTATCATTTTAAGGCTTGCTATATTATCTTCATAGCTCCCTGCATATATCTTATATAACTTTAAAACTTCAAAACAATATTTAACACCCAATAAGAACGCCTGTGTAGCATAACTTTTATTTCTATATGGCTTGAAAATGGTGATTGACAAGTCCGGCAGACCTTTCGATATTCCTATCCGACCTATAACCTGATTATCTTCAAGCCGTACTATGACCGCTCCCCAATTACTGGTTTCCATACCTTTTTCGCAATACTCCTCAAAGGTGTACGGCAGCTTATAGTTATATCCTAATATGGTATCTTGTTCGTTCCATGAATTATATAAAATTTTATAATCAGACTCGATAATCTCAGCTAAATATAACACATCATTTTCTATATATTTTTTCTCTGTTCATAATTCTACATTTCACCTTTCATAAAACTGCTCGGCAATATTCACAGCATTAACACGCCAATCTTCCGTGCCGTCAATACGAATAACAGGACAATTGAGAGTTTCTGCCCATTCGTCAATCCTTGACAGCGAACGGTTCGCCACGAAATCATAAAATTCTAATTGCTGCTCATACATATCGCCGCCTTTAGATACGCGCTCTCCGTATTTTTCAAGATCACGCTGTTTTACACGTTCCATACGAATCTCAAACGGCGCTGATATATGCACGGCAAATTTATATAACTGCGTGATTTTATCGCCGAAATTTCCATCGACCGCAGAGATTATAAACAAACGGTGTTTTTCAATATCGGCAAGCATTAATTCTATAACTTCCTGACGGGAGCGAGATACAGAATAAGGAATTTCGGATTCGGGGAAATAATAATCTTCTACATCCATGTGCTTAAAGTTTAAAATACGCGCCAGTTCTCGTCCAAGCGTCGTTTTGCCGCTTCCGTTCGCGCCGAATACGATTATTCCTTTGGGTTTACTCACTTTGCCGCTCTCCATTCTTCAATCAATTCATTTATAGTCTGCTGCCGCGCACTTCGCTCATCGCTGACAGCCTTTTTCACTACGTCATATAACTCCGGCGAGAGTGTCCACAATTCGGGTGAACGGTCGCCGGACGCAAATAAAGCGAACGCAGTAGCCCCCATATTATAGACATTCGTTATTTCGTCCATGATTGCATCTTCTACGCATTCCTCCGGTGAAACATATCTTGCGGAACCTACAATTCCCAAATTTTTGACATTCACAAAAGGTGATTTTTGATACAAGTCTATATCGCAGATAATCACTTTTTCTTTTTCGTAATCATATAAAATACTGCCATTGTAAAAATCAAGAGCAACATAACCTTTTGCGGCGACATGCGTGTGAAACTCCATAATATCCTCAAATGCTTGTATTTTCTTTTCTACCGGCATTTGCATAAACCTTTGATAATCGGGAGAGTTATGCGGTTCTATGCCTATTGCATTTTCCCATTCAAACACAGCAGCATATCCACCACCGATTTCTTCAGCTGATATAAATTTTATTAAAGTCGGGTGTGCCAACTCAATATAAAGCGGAACGGCAGCTTTCAGCATTTTAATCGCATTTGCGTTATCCACTTCGCCGCTGTCACGGTTTGCAATATAATTCTTTTTCGGTGCGCCAGCAAATTTGACAAAATATTTCTTTTCGCCATTTTTTACGCCGAAAGCAATATTACCCGAACCTTGTTCGTCAAATGCTGTGAACACGTTGCCATATTTGCTTAAAAATGAAAAGTCGAACGGGGCTTCGAGCTGATACGGAACGCCATCAATTTGCTGTATACACAAATCTTTGAGATACCACGTTGGAACGGGATTTTTAAAGTTATTCGTCCATTCAAAAATATTATTAACAATATCCGTACTGTCTTCAATTCCGTTTACTCCATACGGGTCTGTCAGTGCCGCCAAAGCGTCATACGCTAAATAATATGTGAAAACGTCCCAAAAATTCGCAGGAGGTTCTATTCCGTGCGACGGGGAGCTATTAAAATAACCCTTTATCTGTCCTGTATAAAAATGCGGAAACATTGTTGGCATCCACGACATATTAACTAAATCGAACCACGGGTCGCCGTATAAACCGTTATAGCTATTAAAATCAATTACACTTAATTCACCGTTCTGTGTGACGATTATGTTTTCTATGTTATAATCGCCATGAACGAACGTCTGCGGGCGTGAATTAATGATGTTATGGTGTTTGTCTAAATAGTGTACAAGTATTTCGCCAATATCAGAGTGTACTTTGGGTTTATGATTATATTTTTCAAGCCAATTCCACATTTTACGCCCAAACTTGATGCTCCACGATTCTATTTCGTCAGGTTCGGAAATTTTGTGTATTTTCCGAAGCGTTTCTCCGGCTTTAAATCCCAAAACATATTGCTCTGCTTCGGACATGAGCGGTAATAACGCCTCAACATCTTTTCCGTCAAGCCAACCCGACAGAGAGTAAACACTTTTTCCGCTGTTACAAATTCCAAACTCAACAGGTTGCGGCGTATGAACACCGTGAGAATATGCACGCGCCATCATATTATAGTCAGCCTTTTTACGGTCATAGTCTTTTATGTCCGACACTCGCAGAAACATACTCTTGCCGTCAGTAATTTCAGCGTAATATTTTTTATCGCTTGATAAGCCTTTGTTTATCGGATCTTTCTTAACGATAGTATCGTATATTCTATTATTCATCTACGTTATTCCCTCACACTTTCGCAAACAAATCCTCAATATAATGGAACGCAATAAATTCGCCGCTTTTAATCATTTGGCGTATTTCTTCTGCGGTCGCGTATTTTGCATCGGTCGTTTCATATTCTTGCAAAATCACGTTGGAAACATCAAAATCCTGACGAAACAGCCATACATCGCATATACTGTCATTTCCTGTTAATGTATACACGCAAACTCCGTTTTCCGGCTTTACATCAAGTCCTGTTTCTTCTTTGACTTCACGCACGGCGGCAGTAATGCTGTCATCGCCGGTAACTGCAGACCCTCCTGTACATTCCCACATATTCGGGTAGCCTTTGTTCGGCGCACGTTTAGTTATCAAGAACTCGCCTTTATTGTTTATGAGCCAAACATGAACGACGAGATGATAGTCGCCTTTCTGCATAGGGTCAGCACGTCGGTGAGTTCTGCCAGTAAGATTTCGTTCAAAATCATAAACATCCCATATTTCATCTTTTGCAGATTGCAAGTTAAGCCAGCCTTGCAGCCGTTCATATAACACAGGCAGAATTTTAGGAAACCGCATTTTATCAGGGATTGCGTCAAACAGCTTAACCTCTGACATCTCAAAATCGGGTATGTCGCCGAGTTCATGTATCTGCGCGAAATAAACTTGCCCGGCATTATAGAAATTCGGAAAATGTGCCGAATAATCAAATGCAGGCGTTATATCAAATTTCATTGCCCCTGTTTCTTCGTATAACTCACGCTTTGCCGCTTCAAGCGGAGTTTCGCCGGATTCAACGTGACCACCGGCAGTTTCGTAGCAATCACGTTCTTTGGCGCGGCAATACAACCATTTATCTTGATAACGAGAAAAGACAACAATAAATTTATAGGCTTTTAATACGCCTAAATCTGCGGTACGAACCATGCATTTATCAAAATCAAGCGTTGTAACAGGAGCGAATAAATCAATCTTTTCTATGCTGATACAGCCGTCATCGTTGAAGTCCATACGTACGACCCACGGCATTATGTCTGCCATTTCTAAAAAATCTTCAAAACAGTATGTTTTGTCATAATAATTTATTATCGTTGATAAAGCTATACCATGTGTACCGATTACTATTCTTTTTCCTTTATATTTAGCTAATAATTCTTTTAACGCAACTATATTTCTTTCCTGCGTTTCAGCAAGACATTCACCATTTGAAATCTTATAATTAAAATCAGACCATTGCTGCTCTAAAAATTTATGAAAATTGCTATTATCACTAAAATGCTTGGCGGTTCTGTCAATTTTAATTACATTATCACCTTTGTATTCTCTGAAATCCTCTACAATTTGTATCTCAAATTTATTTTTCTCCGCAAAGTCCGCTAACGTATCAACCGCACGTTTATACGGACTTGAAAAAACTATATCAATGTTTTTATCGTTTAAAAATTCTGTTACCATCTGACAATCATTACGCCCTTTTTCGGTCAGCGGGCGTATTCTGCTGTCGCTGACAGTAAAATCTGATTGTGCATGGCGTATAAAATATATCGTTGTCATGCCAATGTCCTTTCTTTTCATGTGCTTATCTCTTGTAACCACTATTTTGAAGATACCCATATATCCGCCAAATTTTCCGCTTGTTTCATAACAAGTTGTATTGCGTCAGGCTGCTTGTCAGGCGGATAACCATATTTATTTAAAATCCTGCGAACAATCACCATCATTTTGGCACGGACACTCTCTTTTATAGTCCAGTCTATTGTGGCATTGAATCTTACTTTTTCAGCTATTTCTCTTGCGATGGTTCGTAGTTGTTCGTCGCCTAAAATTTCAACTGCGCTGTCATTTATTTCAAGAGCGTCATAAAACGCCAACTCGTCATCAGATAATCCCATATCTTCACCGCGCTTTTCGGCAGCATTTACTTCGCGGGCAATGCGAATTAATTCATCAATAATTTCGGCGGTGGTCAATAGATTATTCTGATAGCGTCTAATCGTGCCGTCAAGCATTTCCATAAGTGATTTTGACATCATTAAGTTACGTTTTGAACGCAACTTGATTTCATCGGATAATAATTTTTTCAACAGTTCAATAGCTATATTTTTATGTTTCATCCCCGCGACTTCTTTCAAAAATTCTTCTGAAAGAATTGATAATTCGGGCTTTTCTAATCCTGCCGCGCTAAAAATATCTATAACTTGGTAGGAAGCAATAGCGGAATCTACAATATTTCTGATTTTTATCCTCAGACCACCCTTTGGTTATTGGTGTGCTCTTTATAATATTGCCGTATATTTTTGTTTCTGCCATACTTATATCTCCTGATTTTGTCTTTCCGTCTTCCGACGGCTGAAAAATATTGCTTTCAAAGATTTGGGAGATGTATTCTATTTTATAATTCATTTTTTCATCTCTTTCGTAATATATCATATATATTTTTTTCGCTTCGCCCCATAATGCCGCAGGTATTGAGTATGCTTATTCGGTGCGTTGTTGTTTACATAGAGAATTATAAACTTTTTCTGTCCATTCCCAAATATCTTTACAATCGTTTTGTATATAGAAAACTCTGTCTGCAAGATTGGAAGGTATAATATTTTCAAATTCTGTCTTGCTTGATTCGGGAATTATACAACAATATAAATAATCGGAAAGCAACAGCTCATCCTTTATTTTTGCAGGGTGATGACCGTCATTTGCGTAATCCTTGTGGTTGATAATATCTTCATACTTGAAATAAAAACGCACTCCCGGCTTGAAGCCAACGCTAAATTCATAATCATTCGGAAATCTGCCTAACATTCGCTCCATAACAAGACTGTCGCCGGCTATACAGTTTCCCCATGCAAACATTACATAATCAAAATAATCCGGAGTGTCTTTTGCCGCGTTTCTCGGCTCTTTAGACAATTCTATGCCTGTTTTGTTTCTCGCTTTTACTGCCGATAGAATTTTACCGCATTTTAATATTGACTTTGCATCTTCGATACTTGATGTATGACAAATATAATCAGTTAAGCAGCCTTTGTACTTACAACTCTTGCACGCAGTGTTAGTTATTATGTTTGGCTTTGGCTTCGATAAAAACGACGAGGGATTCTCAATCGCGTGATTTACCGCTTGAAGTATATTTTTATTTTCGCAAATTATTTCCGTTTGCCTGTTATTCTGTTTTTCGTATTCTAAAAATAAAATGAGGTTTCTCAATTCCCAATCAGATATATTAGGGTAATCAGACAGTGCAAAATAATATATGCCTTCCCAAACGATTGAACCGCCGTGATTTGCAATATTAACAATCAAGCCTTCACCTCCCGTTTCTCCGCTTCGCCCCGTCATCTCAGAGGTACGGAATTATTGTGTTTATTCCTCGAACTCACTTGACAACATATCCATATATATCCTGTCTATGTATTCTCCATCTTTGTATACCCACTCGCGCCGCCGCCCGACCTCTCTGAAGCCTACCTTCTTGTAACAGGCAATGCCTTCCGCATTGTCAGCGTTGACCGACAACATAATATTGTGAAGATTTAATGTATTAAATCCGTAGGCAAGAATCAATTTAATGGCTTCGGCGCCATAGCCTTTGCTTCGATGTTCTTCCTCTCCGATAAAAATACCGAGGAACGCATTGCGGTTGAGATGGTCGATATTGTGTATGCTGATACTGCCAATCATTACATCGCTGTCAATGAGTACAATAGCGTACCGCTGCATATCGGCAGGCGGCTCGAAAAGCCATTTTAAGTAACTTTTGGAAGCAACCACCAAAGGATACTGTCCAAAACTTTGAGCTACGGTTTCATTCATCCATTTGATGTAGACATCTGCATCGTCAGTATTTACAGGAGATAGATAGATATGTTTGCCGACAATTTTTTTATAATACTTCATTTTTCAGCCTCCGCAAGTATAAATTTCCTTTTATAAAAAGACCTCTGCCGCTGCGACAATGCGAAGCATATCCTCATCAACTTTATCTTTACCGTAAACGCTGATAAAACGCTCGCGGTGGTTATGCGTGTGCAGATTCCAAAACAACGTCCATGTTGCCCAGAATATGTCAACATGGCGGTCGCCGACTCCCCCGTGGTCAACATCAATAAATCCGCTGAACTTCCAATCGTTAAGTATAATGTTCGGCAAGCAATAATCGCCGTGCAGGAGCGTATCAGTTTTCAGCAAATGACCTTGTTTTTCTACAACCGCCCACGCTTCCTCCGCAGACTTATAGCCCCAACTATCCGGAAATTGGCTTTTATCGAAGGTGTCGTGTTGTTTATTGTACTCGGCTTTAGTAAGATACAGTTCTGTATGGTTTGCTATCGGACAGTCCGCAATATCTTCTGCGTGCAGGAGGGCAAGCCGTTCGGCAAATATATCACATAAAAGTTCAGGCTTTTCGAGGTGTTTGGGTGAAATTCCGTCTTCACCGTATATCTTCTCTGTCAACAGCCAGTCTTTTTCATTGGATATATAGGCGAGTACGTTTGCGGATAAATCCTTGCTGTGGAAATACTTTGTCATGGCGGATTCGCGCTCCAATGTACCTTTCGGCGCGGATTTCAGGAAATACCCGCCGTTTTTATCTATGTAAATAACCCGCGCCTGTTCGGAGCAACTGCTGTCAAATACGCTTGCGTCTGATAAAACCGGGCGTAGTTCGGCGGGGTATTCTTCTGTGTTTATAGTTATTGGCGTAAGTTTCATTAATTTTAACCTCGGTTTTACTATTTCATTCTTCGTAATATTTTCACTATCTCTTACTTTGAAAAAAAATTAATTATATTATACCATGAAAAAAGAACCTGTTTAAAGGTGCTTTTGTAAAGTTTTCTTTTAAAACTATAAAATATATACGATTGACATAAAATTTTTAGTTGATTCTAACTCAGCGTATGCGGAAACTTATGTTTTTGAATACTGCATCAGAAACATATTCTACAAAGCAAACGGCGAATATAAACAGTTATGGCATATCGGGGACGGGTTAAGAATTGAATCGGAGGCTGACGGGAAAACGCATTTTATGTTAGAAAAATCAGTGCGGGATATATTCAGCAACGATGGATGGAGAGATTCAAACCGGAATTTTATTCCACGGGTTTATCTTTTACTGTGGTGTTGAAAAATGTTAATTACACGAACGGTCAATCCAACGAGCAAAATTTAGAATTCGGTATAACTGAAACGCAGAAAAAAATCATCGCGCTTCTGATCGAAAACCCCAAAACAACAATACCGAGCATAGCGGAAACTCTCAGCATGACTAATCGCAATGTTGAAAATAATATTAGTCAGCTTAAAAAAGCCGGATTAGTTGAACGCGAGGGCGCAAGGCAAAACGGACGATGGATTGTAAAAAATTAATGTAAGTTATATAAATCGGCAATTAAATTGGATATTATTTCGGCGGATCGCATACTGAACAGGGTTTGTATTCCTGCTTTGCCGTTTCTAAGTCCATCGGGATTTTACTTTTGCTCAAAAACCTACAATCATCAGAGTGATAACGTGTGCCTTAAGTTTTGTGACATAAACAATAATGCTTTGCTCCTGCGTTTGCGCGGGAGCTTCTTTTGTGTCGTTCGGCATTGACGATTCCGTTGAGGTCAAATCAGGGGCGCGGGGCTGTATCTCGGTTTGGAAAGTCGCATGGGAGAGTTTTTCACCATCGCAATAGAATACAATTACGCCGCTTTCATCAGTGCGCTTCACATCAATACCAAATTCCGCAAGGGTATCGAGAGTTTGATTGTCGGGGTGTCCGTAACTATTGCCCGCGCCGCAGGATATAACGGCATATTTGGGCGATACAGTTCGTATAAATGCGTTTGTGCTGGAGGTCTCCGAGCCGTGATGTTCCACTTTCAGCACATCGGTGGATATGTCATTCCCCGCCGCCAAAATCTCTGTTTCGGCTTCCTTTTCAGCATCTCCCATGAAAAGAAAATGTCTGTCGTTATATGTCAGCCGCAATACTGCAGAATAATTGTTGAGATTTGAATATGCATCGCCGCATGGTGCGATAAATTCCGCTTTGAGGCTGCCATAATCAAAAAGTGTTTTACCCGCTGCGGCGATTTGGATTTCTAAGCCTCCGGCTTCGATTGCGTCAAGCAGATTTTCAAATGTGTTTGTAGTATGCACTGCATTGGGCATCCATACATTTTTAACCTCAAACTCATTAATGACCGCCGCCATGCCGCCGATATGGTCGGAATGCGGGTGTGTGACAAGCAAATAGTCAATCGTGCCGTTGTCATTGTTATCTTTTATAAACTGGATAACGCTCTCACTCGCGGACGTTTCCCCCGCGTCTATCAGCACTGTTTCGCCGTTTGGCAGGGAAATGTAAATACTGTCTCCCTGTCCTACGTCAAGATATGCGATTTCAAGCGTTCCGGTTATGTCTGGCGAAGATATATCAATATTGTCGTTCGGCACTTCTGAAATCTCGGACGTTTGTGTTTCAACAGGGGGCGTGTCGAGCACGGGCGGCAATTCATTATTTGAACATCCGGCGAGACTGCATAGCAGATATAACGCTAATAATAGAGCCATGCTTTTATGTTTCAATAACTTATAATTAAACAAATCCCACCCCTCAATACGCCGATGATTAAGTCAGCCGTCCGGTTCGTTTGTCATAGCATTTTCTCATGTAAGCAACAAAGCTTTCCATTGGCTCAAGTCTACTATAAGCGTATGTTATATTGTTTTCGGAACACTCCCATTTTATGACGTCATCTAAAAAGGCATACATAATAATGCTTGCGTGTTTATTCAGCTTTTTTACAGCTTCTATGGATTGATAATTCTTTTTATCTTTGAGGAAGCCAACGATGATTAGGAAATCAATATGTTTTTGCTCTATTATTTCATAGGATTCTTCAAGCGTATTTACTAAATCCGTCGTTATATCGGTGCTGTTCTGTAAATACTCCTTCAGCCCTTTGGCGCAGCCGTGCAAACGGTCTGTTATCAGCAGCACATTGATTTTTGAACCGAATGTTATCGTCTGCATCGTTTCGATTTGCTTTTTAGCTTTGGCGTAATCACGAATATTTTCCTTTCGGTCGTATTCGTCAGGATTGTTTATCATTAGTCTGCAATCCTCAAAAAATCGATGAGTACATGAATGGTATCATCATTTATCGTATATTCCATGCTGTTTTCAGTTTTCTCCGACATAGTAACCTCCTAAATTTTAATGACTTACGGGCTATTCTGCGACAGCCTCGTTTTGCTTTCTTTTAAAAATTTATGTAAACGATTGTTTAAAAAGATTGGAGGCTTCTTTAAAAAATTGAATATCCTCGTTAGAAAACCCGGCAAGATTTAAAAAGTCGAATCCTGCCGAGGTTAAAAAGTTATTTATTGATTTATACTGCCGATGTACAATTCAATGTATTTGATAACATGCAATTCATTTTTCTTTTTTATTTACATATTTAACGCTTAGAAACTGTTTTTATTTGTTAAATTATTGCTTTTTCTTTATTTTTATGGTATTATATGAGATAAGAAATATTATCTACGAAACAAGTGAAATCTACAATAGGAGAAAAAATATGAACTCATTTGAATTAATCAAAGTTAGAAATTGGGCAATAGGCATGATAATAACATCTGTCATATTGCTTATTCTGACAATAATCATATATTCTACTGGTTTGCGTGGGCATTGGGAGTTCGTTATTAAAGGTTGGGAAGGTAGTGGAATTTCGGCTAATTTTATATTAATATTGATTACTTTTATACCGGGCATAGTATTATTGACGGTTGGCATTGCCTTGAATGTTGTATGCAATAATCACCTGCGTTTTATGCAATCATATGATGAAAGAATTATGAAAATGGTTAGGCAACTCACCGAAAATAAGAATACAAAAAATACTGATGATTAATTGACACTACAGCATAAGCATTTTCGGGCGTTAGCCGAAAAAATGATAAAACGCATGAAATTTATATTTTCCGCCATTGATGCACAAAGAAAGGTTGATGATTTTGTATACTACGTTAAAAGAAATCGAAAAAGAGTATTCAAAAAAAGTCCGCAATACTCTTGACAATGGCTGCGAATTGAATGCGGAACTATTGGTTGAACTATCTATTTCATTATTTAGCGAATTAAAAATCAAGAATATATCTGACAGCGAATATAAAACGGATGATATGCTTTTGTACCAGTATGGAATATATGACTGGGGTGATGAATTCGGAAAACACTTCAGCCTTGACATTACACGGCAATTTACCGAATCTAATCAAGATGAACCATATCAGCTTGGATTCAAGTTGATATATGAGTCTGAACACTTTCAAAATATTGACCCATATAGTTGCTGGAGTATTGATGTTGGTACTGACATTAATAATTTTGTTACAAAAATAAAAGCAACAGACGGATTCAAAATGGCTGTAAAAAATATACCGAAAACTTATCAAATTCGTTTTGACCAATGTTGACGTTATTTGTAGGTTATAATCCAGTTTGTGTAATGACAAGGCACAACGCAGATTTTATATTATCTAAATCGGGAGGATGATACAATGCAACTGATAGAAAAAAGATTTATACCTATGATAGCATTTGTTTTGGCAGTCATAAGCAGTTCTTTAATTTATTTGTCGGTTGATTTCGTGACTTATGATATAATTGAACCTGTCAGAATATTTGCTTATACACAACTGGTTATTGTTTGTTTGCTTGTGTTTGCGTTGGTAGCAAGCATGAAAATGAAAATAGTACCCATAGCGTGGAGCATTATTTTTATAGTTGGACTGCTTATATTCATACAGTTAGCTCCAGCTTTTTTATGGATTTTGTTTAATGGGAAAGTCGTTGCTGAAACACAAATGGAAAATGGAATTATGGGGAATTGGCTTTATGGTTTGTTACATATAGCAGTAATGGTTTTGGGGATTTTCAACGTAAATATTTTCAAGAAAACCTACCTTGCAAAATAAGCATAATATACGCCTTGTGTAATGGCAGTGCGCAACGAATAAAATTTATATTCTCGGAGGAAATGTTATGCCATTGTTGTTCGGTTTGATAAGTCTTTTCTTTGGTCTGCTTTCGTGGGTACTCCCTGTTTTGATTCTTGTAAATCTTAAAAGAAAAAAAAGGGGTTATCTATTCCATAATGAGTGTTAGTGCGTGTGCTATTTCATTGTTTTTTCATATTCTACACGCAAACTACGAGATAAATAGAAGTGACTGGTCGGCACTTGGCGATTGGGCTGATGCAATACATTTGCCCTTGGTTCTTCTTATAGTTACGCTTGTGCTGAATGTGATTGCAGTAGTTTTAAACAGCAGAGATAAACGATAAAATAAACATTTTATTAGCCTTGTGTAATGACAGGGTGCAACGAATAAACTGAATATAATGTGTGGTGAGTAAATTAAATAAAGGAAAATCGGATTATTGGAAAGGTTTAATATACTTTAGCAGCTTAATGATTTGCATATGTTTATTTTTTACGGTACCTGACGGAGATAGCCTTTTTTACAAGTTTTTGGGACTGTTTGGGATAAGTCCGGGTATTCGAATAGGGAATAATTCTACATTATATATTTATATGTTAATCCCTCTCATAATGGGTTTAAAATCGCATTTCACTCCGCTTTTCTCTCAAGTCGGGGGAATCATGAACATTCACGCCATCCATTTGTAATATTCCATTTGTGAATTGCAGCTTGTATTTCCACCTTATATCATAAATACCATCGTCAAGCCATTGCCTGATAAATTCCCCATTTTCTCCGTCGCCGCTTGTATCACTCGGAAAAATGTCGATATTCAACATGGTATTATACAGCGTAAGAGTGTTTCCCATAATTTTATATAAACCTCCGCAACGAAACGCGGAAGTATTTTCTGCGCCGGAATCATCATGCCATTGCCCTGTAAACTGCCCGTCCGATGTAAATACATATGTATATCCAAGCCCTGTCCATTCTCCTACAAGTTTAGCCTTGTTGATTTTCGGCAAAACACGTAAGCGACAAAAATAGCGGACGTTGACAAGAAAAAAGCCGCCCCACTGTTAAGGAAGCGACTTAATACGGCAATGGACAGGGATGTTTAAGCTCCACGGAAGGAAATCATCCAAATTTGCAGTCGTAGTAGTGGGAATGTTTTGAAGGAGAAAAACAAGGTAGTCAAAGGGTGTCAAATGATTTTCTTTAGCGGATTCGATGATGGAGTAAATGATAGAACTTGCAGTTGCGCCATTGGGAGTGTTCGAGAATAACCAGTTTTTTCTGCCAATTACAAAGGGTTTGATGGAACGCTCGGCTCTGTTGTTACTGATTTCAAGCCTGCCGTCAAGGAGAAAGCGTTCAAGGTAAACACGTTGCGACAGTGCGTAATGGACTGCTTGACCGAGTAGGGATTTTGGCAGAGCTTTTAAGTCTTGAACCCATGTAAAAAACTCGTCAATGACAGGTTTTTCAACCTCCTGACGTTTCTCGAATCGTTTATCCGGCGGTAAGGCGGCAAACTCGCGCTCAAGTTCAAACAGACGGTCACAGTAGCGTTTTCCGCGCATGACCGTACTGCCATCACGGTCTTTCTCTGGCAAACTTTTCAAAGCCTCGTCAAATTTCCGCCGCATATGCGCCCAGCAACCTACAACTATGAAGTTTTCCGGCAGATTATGATAGCCTTCGTACCCATCAGCATGTATGTAACCCTTAAATCCTGACAGAAAGGTTTCAGGGTGAATCGCTTTGCGGTCAGGCTGGTACTCATACAAAACTATCTGCTTATCTGTGTCGCCGCTTGTCCTGTACAACCACATATAGCTCTTGGTCTGAGCCTTTTTACCTTGCTCATGCAGAACTTGCACAGTAGTTTCATCGGCGTGAAGTACGTCGCGTTCGCAAAGATGAATTTTTAACCGCTCATATATCGGCTTCAACCAGTCATCCGCGCACCGGATTAGCCAGTTCGACATGGTTTGCCGCGACAGCATGACGCCTTGCCGATTCCATTCCTGTTCTTGACGGTATAGCGGTACTCCCATCACGAATTTCTGTACCATAACATGGGCAACAGCTTCGGGCGAAGCAAAGCTGCCTTTGATGACCGATTCCGGCATAGGGGCTTTCAAAATCGGCGTATGGTCGGAATGACTTTCGCAATGGCGGCAGGAGTATACGCTCTGCCTATGTTCAACGACTTTTACCTGTGCCGGAATGATTTTCAGTTCACGACGGCTTTCATGTCCCATGACGTGCATACTTCCGCCGCAGTCAGGACATACCTGTTCCTCTGACGGAAGCTCATGTTCGACAACCTCGACCGGTATGTCTGACGGTAAGCGGTCGCCGGATGAACGTCTCGCTTTCCGATAATGTTTTTCGATTTCCACAAGTTCGGGTTCGGCAACGGTAACGTCAGCGGCGACTTCAACTTCATTGAAAAGGCTCAATTGGTCGCTGTCATATTCGCTTTTCTCGCTGGATGCCCCGAATTGGCGGTGTTTAGATAGCCGGAATTGTTCTTCATAGAATGACACTAACATTTCCAACTCACTTATTCTGTTTTTCAGCGCGGTGTTTTCTGCGTTCAGCTTATCTTTTTCTAATATATTCATGCGTGTATTTTATCACGAAATCTGATAAAAAGATACCGTTTTCTTTGTATTTTCCGCTAATTTTGTGTTAAATCGCCCGCCGTTCTGTAACTTCATTACGTTTCAGCTTCTGCTCTACACGCGAACTGCTTAACAATATACTCAATTCCTCGTAGGTCAGTTCCATCGTCGCTTCTTCTACTGTTCCCTCCGCAGATATTGTGCTTGTCCACCGGAAATGTCCCTTCTCTAAACGCTTGAAGTACAGCCAGAAACCATCGCCGTCCCATTCAAGGATTTTCACCCTGTCCCGCGCTCTGTTGCAGAACACGAATACCGCCTCCATGAACGGGTCGAGTTTGAAACTGCTCTCCACTATCGCACACAGTCCGTTGATTGATTTCCTCATATCTGTATGACCGCACGCTAAGTATACTTTTTTGTTATCGAACCTCAGCATTGCTCACTCAACGCCTTACATACTTTTTTCAGCAGTTCCATGTTGGCATCTTCTGATACTTCTATCCGGCATCCACAGATTTCTACTGTCAATCCTGTCGGCTTCCTACTTCCTCCTACCGTTAATTCCATCCATCCCACTGGCTTCGTTGGATTTTGTACTGCTGTTGGTAACAACTCCGCCGCGCTCTCCCGTAGTTTTCGTTGCCAATAGTGATATACATTTGGATGGATTTCTTCCCGTTCGCAATAGACCTTTATACTTAACCCGCTTTCCTGTCGCTCCCGCATTTTCATAGCCCAATGCGATAACCTATATTCCTGTGCGATTTCTTTTGTGTTTTTCATACTTTCACTCCAATTCGACTTTGTTTTACACTTGTGTTTTTTCATCTCGTCTTGGAGTCATTTTATCATGTCCTGTGCTCATTTCATAGGTACGCTTGGTTTTTACGCTTACCAAAACACCAGAATATATCACAAGATAAACGATATACACAAAGGCAATAGCGCCAGAACAATAACGATTTTTTTCATGATATGGGATTTTTTTTGGGGGGCAACAATTATATTATTCGAAATCATTTTAATTCTCCTTACAGAACAGATTTTCAAGATTATTTCACACTTTATTGTTCTTTGTCTTTTTGGTATTCTTTATTGAATCGAAGATTTCTATGGACTGTGATGAAAACTTCTGATATCATATTACGAACATTTTTAATATTAATGCTTTCAACTCCGTCTTCTATTTGTTTGTCCAGTACAGAAATCATAGCAACGATATAGTTTTGCAATTCATTATACGCTTTCTCGTAGTCCGGTACTGTTTTTTGTGTTAAATCGCCTATCATACACGTTAACATATCCTCGAAATTTAGTTCAAATCCTAAGTCATCAGTATTGTTATTGGTATCCATGTGTTTTGTTCCCTTTCTATTTTTCTGTTTTGAATAGATTCCCGATTTTTAGTTTGAGCTTCAGCCATACTTTTAAATTCGCTGTTATTTTAACAGCGGATTTTTTATTGCGTCTGTTTTGACAGCGCATTATTATACATAATTTTATTGTTAATTTGAATAGCAATTATGCAAACTATAACAATAAAATTTCCCTTTAATGAAATAGCAGTTCGAAATCATTTATAATGATATATGATTTTTTTATTATATATTTTAGAGGATAATAATTATGCTTGTAGGTGAAAGATTAGCCGATTTACGTAAAGATAAAGGATTGCAGCAAAAAGAACTTGCCTCCATTATAGGTGTTTCAGAAAGAAGCGTATCTTTATATGAACGCGGACTGGTATCTCCAAATGATGAAATCAAATTAAAAATAGCAAAATATTTTAATGTTTCTCTTGATTATTTAATGGGGCTGACAAACAATCAAATTTCATATAGCCATAACGATTACATTGCGCTTCCGCAAGGTTATGTTCCGGAATTGAAAAAGGAACTGCTTAATCACTTAGATTTACTTAAAATAAAATACAGGCTTGATAGAAACAATATTAAACATAATAAAAGATAATCCATAGTGGTAATGAACTGAAATATATTCAATTCGTAATTGTGACAGGACACTCTTTCATCTTTTGTACATACCTGTAATATGTGGATTTAGTCATGCCTAAAATTTTTTGCATTCGCTGGGTGTTGTTTTTCCGTTTTCAACATCAGCATACGCCGCTTTGAATTTTTCCAATGTAATTACGCGCGGACGTCCGTAGTCGTTCCATTCGCCGCGCCGTTTCTTTTCGACTATACCCTCTTTCTGACGCTTGACCTTTTTTTCAAGCTCGGTTTGCGCGAGCACGGCAAACATCTCTATGAGCATGTTGTTTATTGTTTCCATCATCATTGACGCTATACCGTTTTCAAGTCTTGCGTAGTCAATCAGAGTGGTCGGTATCTCCAGTATCATCACTCTGACTTTTTTCTCACGGTAATATTGGAGTTCTTTTAATATGTCGTTCTTGTTCCTGCCGAGCCTGTCAATCTCGCTGATGATTATTATATCGTCGGGCAGGATACGCTTTTTGAGGAACTGATATTCCGGGCGGTCAAAGTTTTTCTTAGGTCTGCTGGTCGGTGAATATCTCCGTAAGCGCATATTTGTTCGTTTCACAAAAATTCCTTATTTCTGTCAAGCCCCTATCCAGATGCTGCTCTTTTGTACTCGTTCTGTGATAACCATAGATTGCCATTTTTACACCTCTTTCCGTTATCCCCAAATGTGCACTTTTTGGGATATGCTGAAAACCGCCTTTTTTATGTCCCAAAATGTATGCACTTTGACTTTTGGTATGTCCCAAAACGAGTGTATACATTTTGGTACATAAAACGCGCTTTTTTCATGTTTAATATTTACTCTCTGTTATAATTCCTTCCTATATTTATAATAGGTATTCGTAAGTCCAATTTCTATCGTTGCTGTATTTATCTCTTTTGTACACGGGCGGGAACGACAACGGATTTATATATAACACTTCCTTGTTAAATTCCTGTTCTAATCGTGCTGTCCTGCCCGCAACGCCGCGCAAGGTTTTTTGATTGCATACGGCAAGCAGTATATCTGCTTTCGTTACCATATCAAACGCGGCGTCATGATAACACATGTCATTATATTTTTTGTTAAGATAATAAACCTTATGACAATAGCTCAGTATATGCCTGTACTGCTCCTGATAGGATTCAGGCAAATTACAGCATTGACCGTGAAACGGTACAGCGGCTATGAGTTTCAAACCGCTGAACTCTTTTTGCAGCGAGAGTACAATTTCGGCGCACCACATACCCATGCCAATGGACATATCACTATAAAAGATTTTAGTTCCCCGACAAGCGGCTAAGTCAGCAATGATTTTAGCCGCTTCATTTATTAAGGAACTATACGCATTACTGTCGCTGTCATAATCCATCGTTATCTTTTTCGGACGGTATCCGGCAAAGGCACAGATTCTATTCAAAAAAAATTTCCCCTTTCTTAATGTATTAGGTCAAAATTAAACCACTCATTATTATATCATGCACAGTTTGACTTTACAATATATATATAATTAAAAGAAAGGAAAAATATTATGAATGTAGATTATAAAGCCATCGGCAAAAGAGTGAGAGAAATACGAGTATCGAAAAACTTATCACAGGAAAAGCTCGCGGAGTCAGCCGTTCTGTCCACGCCGCATATGAGCCACGTGGAAACAGGCAACACAAAAGTGAGTTTAGCCACGGTAGTCCGAATAGCGAATGCTCTTGAGGTTTCGGTAGACGACTTGCTATGCGACAATGTGGTAAAGTCAAAGCATATATTTGAAAAAGAACTTCAAAATCTTTTATCTGATTGCACCGATACAGAAATACGGGCAATAACTGAAATAGTCAAAGCGTCAAAATCCGCTATTAGAATGGTAAAGACTGATTAGAAAATATATAAAAATCCATTTTGACTTTTCGACAACTTTTATATGGAAGACCTACGCATGATAAAAAGAATAATTACTTGTTTAATTCAAAAAAATCTGGTATAATAATACTTATATGTATATGGAAATATATATAAGCAGGAAACAGGAGGTGTGAAAATGAATAAAACAGAGTTGATAGCCGCTGTTGCGAAAGAATCGAATCTGAAGAAGCACGATGTAGAGATTATGCTCGAATCTTTACTCAAAACCGTCATGGACGAAGTGAGCAAAGGTGAAAAAGTGCAGATAACGGGCTTTGGATCGTTCGAGCGTAAGCAGCGCGGTGAACGTATGGTGAAGAATCCGAAAACCAAAGAAGATATGATAGTCCCTGCATCGAAAGTTCCGGGATTTTCTGCCGGCAGTATCTTCAAAGAAAAAGTAAACATCTAAATTTATTTGTATTTACGGTGATAGGGCGATAATATTATCGCCCTATGAGTTTTATATATCGAAAGAAATATATATATTTAACGTCCGTTCTTGAATGCTATTATTTATATGTTTCAATAATACATAAACATTTTTCAGTCGCGTTTTATATCACGGCAAACGAATGAGTAAACAAAGGAGTTATTGATTTTACAATAGACTTCTGAGAAACTTAATTAATAATACCCCATTTAATTATTCATTTTTCTATGTTATAATTACTTTATGGTAAAAATATTATCTACGTGACAGTATGTTCAAAGTGATTGCGTAGTAAATTTATTAGGCGAAGGAGTACAAATTATGTCAGAACAAAAAAAGTTCACCAAAATCGAAGATGCCATTGTCGAATATCTTGACGGCGATTTAAAAGAAACCGCATTGAAATTAGCGACTTATTTGAACGAAAGCGCTGACTTATCCCTTGTTTTATTACCGTGGGAATTGGATAAAGGCAAAACAATAGCTTTTAAAATAAGGCATGACGAACATTATATTGGTTGGATATTGATTAAAGATAATGGCGAATGGCTGTTTGACAATTTTAATTTCAGTCATCTCGGCGAATTTTGCGACGATGACGAAGAGTTTACCGCAGCTGTATATGAACATATTAACCCATGCACCCATTCATGTGGATGTCCTTGCGTTGAACCATGCCAGAACGCAAAAGAAACGAAGATTTTCGGAAAGAAATTTTGCAATGTTTGCTTTCAGCATACGAAGGGTTTCGTAAATCCGGATGAAAAAACCTTAGACTATATCAAGAAGCTGATAGAATACAGCAAGAAGGCAACACCGCACAAAGAAATATATCATTGCAATAATTTATAACACCCACCGAATAAGCTTTTTCGAAAGTGCAACTAAAAACAAGCCAACTGCGTAAATATGAATGTTTTCTACGAATGACAAATTACATGAAGCGCAGTGTCGAAAGCAGTTTATTGAAATATAGTATAATATGCGTACAACTACAAGAATATTTTTTCTGCATTTTCCGTGACCGCAAATATTCAACTGCTTGTACTCACGGATTGATTATTCATGCTTGTAGCGTACGTTTTATATAGATCCCCCTTGTATATTAATCCATTTTGTGATATAATTTTTTTGCTTTAATAAAATATTGAAAGGAATAATACATATGAATGAAAAAAAGAATGCAGAAACAATGGGAGAGGCATATAATCCTGAAGGAACAGTAAAACAAAAATGGTCTGAATTTGTCGAGGGGGCTGTCGTTGATTTTTTTGACGCCTACAAGCTCGAAAAAATAACAGTCGAAGACGGCAACGGAAACAAAGCCAAAATAAGCAGGACGAAAGACAACGAGCTAAAGATAGAACAATCATCAACAACGATAATATAATATATTGATTGCATGTGTTATCCTAAATAATAATAGGCATTTTTGGGATTTTCCCGTGTAAAAAAACAAGGTATCCTCAGTAGAAATCACCGTAACGCATATTATTACATGGTAGATAAGTTCAAGAGGAAGAAGGACATTATTGCCTGAGCGTGAAAGGAAACTAAGCATTTTCGATTTTATCGTCTGTATCACGCTCCAAATTCGCAAGAGCATAATCAAGGCAGGCAGCAACAAATTTATTGAGCGAAATGCTTTTTTTGCCGCATAATTTCTCCATTTCACGCACAAGTTTCACGTTCAGCTTGAATGTCTTATTTATATATTCTGCTTTTTCAATTTTTAGCTTCATACTCTTTTTCTCTTTCCAAAAATTGTTGTTTGTGACTTTGTATTTCCCTTATTTATTTAAAAATATCATTAGATTTTATAATACATTTTCGACAGTATATTTAATATGCCGCTTCGGTTTATGCTAATTACATCAGGTGAGAGGCTTAATAATTATTTGATTTTATCCCGTAAGACTTTCGGCATTTCCGGCGCGCCAATCCATGCCGGATACATACATCTTGTTGTTGCGTTCTCTGCGAACAATATAATCAACGCGCCCAACCCCAACAAAACAGGCGTGCCGCGCAGAGTTTTCGCCATGAAATTTTTAACCTTTTTCATAATCTTTTGCTCTCCCTTCTTTTAATATATAATAAGTGACAGGTAAGATATTCAAACATTGTGCTGTGCTTGCTATTGCTATCAAATTCCTAACTGTTCCCTCACCTAATGTAACCGCCGCTATAAAAAACAAGGTCAAAAGCGCGAGAGATATTATCTTGTGCTTTTTTTTCTTGCTTTTTCCGATTGGCTGGTATTTTGTCCCTGCCGGAGCGTAGAGAAGATACAAAACAAATAATATCGGAAAGAGTATCAATAATGCTTGCAGGGGTATAGTTATAGCTTTTGCCAGATATATTCCGCCGATATACATTACAGTTCCTGCGGCGGCACATAAGAAATCATTGTCAAGATGTATACCGCAGCCAAATGTCCTTAACAGGAAGTATAAACAGAAAATTATCAGAAACTCCTGCCATACGCCTAAGAATACCGCTATCGCTGATACCAACACCGTTTTGCATATATCCACTAACAGCCTTTCTACGCCGTATTTAAGGATAAGATATTCGTCGTCCGTTTCTTTGAGGTTTCTTGGCTTTGCAAGTATGTTTGTGAATTTATCTGAAATCTTGCCCAATCTATTCAACCTCCCCAATAACTAATATTTGTGTAAATATATTGTTCTCAGCAAAGGTGTTCATTGTTACGTTATCATATTTCCTAATGTAGCCGTCAGCAATTTTCAAGCCATACCCCCTATTTAATGGTGCTGCTGCCGTTGTGTTCTCAATCTTAAATCTATTTGAAAGCCCTATATACACAGAATTGGCATTGTTCCTGACCGCCAATGTTATAACCGGACTATCACATAATCTGCTTGCTTCAATAGCATTATCTATATAAATGCTCAGTATCTTAAACAAGTCGAGCGAGTCCATATATAAATCGGTGATTATACCCTCGATTTCTACATTCATTGGGATTTCTTCGCCGCTCGCTCTTTTCTGTGTGAGATAGATCAGATTCCTGATTAATTCATCATGTATGTTTTTCAAGGTGTCAACCTTTTTGATTTCCGTGTTCATAAACGGCTCAACCTTTTTATAGAAATAATCCTTTAATCCGTCTAAATCCTCGGCGTCAAGGTATGACGCTATGGTTTTTGCCAGCCCCGTCGAATAGTGGCTGTCTATCATTGCTTTATTAAAAACATCGGACATGTTTTTATACAGTATTTTTGTAGTGATTAATTCTTTTTCATGTACTCTATGTTCTATATCTGTTGTTGCCATGTATCCAACCGCGTAATGAATATATGCCAGAAGCAGTACCGCGAATATGCCGAACACAGCATAAACGGTAAGAAAACTCTTGTCCGCAACCAATGGGACAACCGCTCCATATACCATTATGAAGATACTTTGCATCAGTATTGAAAGCAGTTTAATCCGCTTGGAGTGCGGAATATCGGTAAACCGCTTTGTGTATGGGCTTATCATGGCTATGACCGCAAACTGCAATATGCCGATTGTTATGTTATACATGGTTGTGCCAACAGCCAAAGGCATGAGAAGCAGCGGAATGATGGTACAAAGGAGTATGCAGACTATTATCCATGTAACCGCGTTTGTCGTTATAAACAGAGCGTCGTACAATTTTTTCTTTTCCGTAACAGTCATAAATGCCGTCACAATTATTACTGTTATAGGCATAGAATAATTCATCCAATATTCATTAAGCAAAAGTGAAGCGGTTGAAATTAACAAAAAATAATACAGAGCTTTCTTCTTGCTTCCCGTATATTGATTTAACGCTATTGCCAAAGATGTACCGTAAGTCAATCTCGGAAAGACGAACCAAAATATATCCATTTAAAATGCCCCTTCTATCTTGTACCGCGGAGCATAATTTACTTTTACACCGTTTGTCAATACAATTTCTCGCTCTTTTTTACATATCTGTTCGATTTTATCAAGATTAATAATATAACTTTTGTGGCAGCGTTTGAAACGTCCGTCCAGCTTTGGAATAATTTCCTTGAGAAGTCCGGCGCATTCGTAAACACCGATGCCGTAATATATTCTTATCCGGTGAAAACCTTTTACAGTTTCAATCATATATATATCTTTATATGCCGCCTTGAATGTGTCACCGTTTGGGTTAGTCAATATAAGGCAGTCATCGCTTGCCATTTTGCTGTATGCGTGTTCTATGGAATCGCATATTTCTTTTTTTGAGGTCTTATTATTCTTTCGAATGATATTTAATGCCAGTATCTTATGTTCGGTTGAGTAAATAATTTCTTTCAAGTAGCTTGTAATAAAAATGATAACGTCTGCGCTGTTCTTTTTCTTTATTTTTTCTGAAAGCTTTAAGCCTGATGAATTGCCCTCTCCATCTATAATGTCAATAAAATACAGAGTGTAGGCTTGACTGCGTTCGATATACCGTTCTACTTCCGGTACACTGTCTGTTATTAGTTCGATTGAAGCCTTTAACCTTTCTTTGGCTATATATTCTCTAACTGTTTTCTCTATAAAAACCCAGTGAGGCTGGGTGTCCTCAAAAATCACAATATTCATCGTTTATGTTCTCCGCAGGGTTTTTATGTATTTCCGCTCTAAATGGGTATTGAAAAATATATAATGAAAGAAAATTTTATTGCTTAATAAATAACTATATTATACTACAAAACTACCCATAAGTCAAGCTAAATGTTTTTAAATACTTACCATACGTTACATTTCACTTATATATTTTAAAAACACACAGATTAATCCAGTTAATAAATGTTGAATTTTCTGATTTAATATATAGAGAGAGAAAGGAGCGTTAGTTTATGTTTGATTATGAGCTATTTAGGGTGAACTTAATTATGACGAGAAAAGCTCTATCGTATACACAGGAAGATTTGGCTAACGCTGCCGATATATCTGAAAAAAATTTAAGTAAAATCGAATCCGGCAGTCAAATTCCTAATCTTTCCACAATAATTTCAATATTAAATGTATTTAATTCATCGGTAGATTCATTTATGAATAACATGCAAAGAAAAGATAGTCAAGCAATAATAAACAAAATTGATGCCTATTTATCGACATTATCTAATGATGAAAAAGATTTTGTGCTTAAATTTGCAGAGTGCTTGAAGGAGTCAGATACAGTATGAATATAGATAAGAACGCTGTTGCAAACAATATAGCCAGATATAGGATTATGGCAAAAAAATCACAAAAGGAACTTGCAAAAATTACTGGATTGAACGCCAATTATATAAGTGAATTGGAAAACAAAAACGGTAAATTACCAAGTTTAGACACATTATCAAAAATTGCGAATGCCTTAAATGTAAATGTTGACCAAATTTTGGTTGAGAACCTTTGCTGTTTTAAAAAAGATTCAAGCAATCATCGTATATACAAAGAATTGCATTTTATGTCTGATGAAAACCTCAAAACATTGCTGTTATTTTTACGCGTATATGATGAAAATAAATTAAAATTAAAGTAAAAGTCATTTCATTGTTTATGATGCCACTCTTGTTTCTACTAAGATAAGGTGTAATTATTTTTTGGATTATAAAAAGTAATAGCAAAAGAAACTGACACTTGAATATCAATCTCTTTTGCTATTTAGGAGCAGAAAAACGAATTAACGTATATAATGATACATATTTATCGCTTTTGACATAAGCTTTTCATTTGACATAAATGAATTGCCTTATGCCTTTTTTCGTATTAGAGGTTTGAATATAATATTTATTCAATAGATTTCTTTAAGCTACGATAAACGCATGAATAAAGAATCCGTGAACAAAGACGGTTGAATGTCTGCGTTCACGGAACATATATTAGAAATATTTTTGTATTTGTACGCATATTATACTGTATTTCAATGAAGATGAATTTAACGCCAATCATTTGTCAAAGGTAACAGACGCCTGCTGTCTTCGATAAGCATCGTTGTCCTTAGCTCGTAATTCAAATTCAACCCGCGCTAACTGAACTTCCAAGTTTTTACGTTTATTCTCGTCATTATGGGCATTTCTTATTTCTTGCTGTATCTGTTGCTTTTTCTCTTTCAGTTTCTTTATTTCGGCGTCAACTTTACTTGTGTCGGATGTGGCAGTTCGGGTTGTTGGTTTACTATAATCTTTTTTCGGTTCGTTTGTTTTTTCGGGCTTTCCGTTTTCAGGATTTGATTCCGCTATAAGCAATTTTTTATCCTGTTCTTGATTCTGCGTTGAATCAGTCTGGTTAGTTTTCTTCGTTGACATAGGGGAGTCATAAATAATAATTCTTTTTCCGGTTTCGTCTTTTCCTAAGCAGTAAGAGACTCCGAGAGTGCTTTCGGATTTATTGCGCACTCTGTTTATAACACTTTGCGATTTTGTCGATTCTTCTTTTGCGGTATTATCTACTTTTTCTATGTTATTTACCGTTTGACGGTTTTCCGGTTTGTTTAAATAAGGATTCTGCCTTTGAAATGTATTACCTGTGATACTTATTGACATCTGATAGACCCCTTTCGTGTCGCCGAAAAGCGACGCATATTATGCTTAATTTCCTCGTTTATATTACTTTTTTCGCATATTGTTCAAGTTTCGCAACGATAGCCTTGAACCGCTCGGTTTTGCGGAGCGGATTATATCTTTCGTGGAATACATAATTATGCAGCAGTTGATAGCTGTTATTTGAATTATGGTTTGTCACCGCATCTGTTGCCTTTGTAAATATATAGCCTTTGGGAATCTTTGATGTATACGTATATACCTCCGGCAATGTGTCATACGCTATCATATAATTTGCAGCTTTTTCCAAGCAGTCAAGCGTATTGTCATAATCATTCAAGAGCATATAACTGATAGCTTTGTCAGCGTAAAATTCTCCCATTCGTTCGTTATAAAAGCCATAGTCACCTTCTTCGTAGATTATATTGTATATGTTGATTGCTTTGTCGTATAATTCTATTTTTTTCCGTTCGTTGGTTTCGCCATAATTTGCCCGTGCAAAGATTCCTATGTTTTTTGCAAACATTTCACATAACTCCATTAAATGCCATCTGAGATGATTATGTAATTCTTCACCGTCATACAATAATGAGAGCAAATCTTCGCAACTTATATGTTGCGGTAGCTTTTTTGCGATTTCTATTGCTTTTTCTTTTTCGCCCGTTCTTTTATAAGCAAGCGACAAGTGCTGCGTTATTTCGTAATACTTGTCGGGATAATCTTCCATAATACGCTCATATATGGAAATGGATTCTTTTCTTGTATCATCTTTTATACTCAAATAAAATGCAAGATTACTCAATAAATCATATTCATTCGGAAATTCGTTGACTGCGGTTCGTAAAATCTCAATATTTTCGTCTATTAATCCTTTATTGAAATTTATATGAACCTGATTGCATATTTCTTTTATTTTTTCTTTTTTATTCATAATATCAACGCCTAATAATTCATCTGTGGTTACGTTAAAATAATTTGCGATAGCCGGCAATATTTCTAAATCAGGATAGCATATTCCGCTTTCCCAGCGCGACACCGATTGAAATGTGATGCCTAAATATTCGGCAAACCTTTCCTGTGTAATATTTGTTTTTTTCTTAATATTTTTATTTTTTCACCTATTTTGTTTGTCATAAATAATTCCTTTTTCTGTTAATAAAATAAGTTTACAAACGTTTGTAAACTTATTTTATATTATTATAATTTATTAGTCAATAATCAATCAAGTGAGTTATTTTCAATCAATGAGTGAATTTCATTTTTAAAAAATTTCCACAAATATAAATTAAGTTCCACACTATGCGAAAATTCAAACGCTGAATGTTTTATGCTTATTTTGAACTCTAATATTTATATCTTAATCATTTGGACGAATACCATCAATAGTAAGTGTAAACTTGTCTTTATTAAGTGCTGCGTTATTTCGTAATACTTGTCGGGATAATCTTCCATAATACGCTCATATATGGAAATGGATTCTTTTCTTGTATCATCTTTTATACTCAAATAAAATGCAAGATTACTCAATAAATCATATTCATTCGGAAATTCGTTGACTGCGGTTCGTAAAATCTCAATATTTTCGTCTATTAATCCTTTATTGAAATTTATATGAACCTGATTGCATATTTCTTTTATTTTTTCTTTTTTATTCATAATATCAACGCCTAATAATTCATCTGTGGTTACGTTAAAATAATTTGCGATAGCCGGCAATATTTCTAAATCAGGATAGCATATTCCGCTTTCCCAGCGCGACACCGATTGAAATGTGATGCCTAAATATTCGGCAAACCTTTCCTGTGTAATATTTGTTTTTTTTCTTAATATTTTTATTTTTTCACCTATTTTGTTTGTCATAAATAATTCCTTTTTCTGTTAATAAAATAAGTTTACAAACGTTTGTAAACTTATTTTATATTATTATAATTTATTAGTCAATAATCAATCAAGTGAGTTATTTTCAATCAATGAGTGAATTTCATTTTTAAAAAATTTCCACAAATATAAATTAAGTTCCACACTATGCGAAAATTCAAACGCTGAATGTTTTATGCTTATTTTGAACTCTAATATTTATATCTTAATCATTTGGACGAATACCATCAATAGTAAGTGTAAACTTGTCTTTATTAACAATTTGTACAGCAGGTTTCCCAACTCCGAGTTTGTGAGAGGAACTCCAGCCCACAGGCAATACCATCTTTCCAGAATTGTTTATATTAAAATCAATGTTTTGGGGTATTGTTTGGAGAATTAGCTCTATCCTCCCAAACTCATTCGTAATATTAACATCAGCCAACAATTCATGGATAGATAAATCAGCATTTCCATCTTTGTTTTCAATACTGAGTATCCCTGCTGTATAACTCTTTGAGGTCAATAAAATGTAACTGCCATTGCTGTTGATATTGAGATTGCAATCAATCGCACTTTCGGAAAAAAAGTCCGCTTTAGCATCTTTAAGTTTCACAGTAATATTTCCGCTAATATGTTCTAAGTCCATAGCGAAATCAACTGAATCGACACTTACCTCAAGTTTATTATAAACAATGGACGGAACTTTAATTATTATCCCTTTGGGATTGTGTATGTCTTGTTTATAAGCTGTTGTAGAAGTCACATCAATAGTAAGTTTGTTTTTGACTATCGAATAGACAGCCAAATAATCCTTTTCATCAGCATTACCGAAATATCCGACTTCAAATGCATTTTCTGTATTTTCTGTAATGAGCAAGCGACAATCTTTTGTGCTTATAGAAACAGCATCTATAGTGCCTAAAGGAATATTTGCGATTCTCTTAGATATTGTAAAACTGTAATTACTACTTGCGCTATAAGACCACCTCTCAACATCCGACGCAGCTGATTGCAGCACACCCTCCATCCATTCGGAGTGCGGCTTTCCTGATTCTGCTGCTACAATCTCCTGAATGAGTAAAGACGCTATATTTCCTCTAAGCCCCCTGTCGCCGCCATCCAATATAGCTCTTAACATCGGCAACGCAGTCACGCCCATATCAACGATTGCGTCGTACTCTGCTTGGTGTGCCTTGATATATGCGCCTGTTGAGGACGCTTCCAGCGGTGAGGACATGATAGTATCGAGATGTTGATATATCTGACCGTTTAGTTCATCGGGAACGTGGTACTTGCCCACAAACTCATCAATATCATCGAAGCGAATATCAATGTTTTCCTCAATGCCGGTAATGCTAAAATTTGCATACATCGGTTTTCCCGTAGCAGTACTGCCGCCGACAAGAAGCTTATACCCACCCTCAATCTTGAAATACAGGATATACAAGCCTGAACCTACTTCTTGTCCTTCGTAGTTATTGAAGTCCTCAAATACAAGTTCGTCACCTTTGGCGGCCAGTCGGCGCAAATCGGCAAGGGAGATGTCGTATAAATTTTCCGCGTTGAAAGCATTTGTACCCGTTGCGTCGCTCCTGATTATAAAGGCATATTCGCACTCGTTATTACCCCATTTGCAAACAAGACTAAATCCTCTGATAGTCGCTCCCGCCGCGTAATCGGCGCTGTTTGAACTGAGTAAGGCACTCCAATTTGTATCAAGTAAAAACGACCCTTTTCCGTTGCGGAATGTTATATCAATCGGTTGTTTACCGGCAGGTAGATTATATTTAAAAGTACCGTTCGCTCTTAGGATATAATCCGATAACTCAACCGAATCGGGTGCTGTACCGGAAAACTCAATGCTGATTGTTTTTCCTAATTTTATATATGGCAAATCAGATACAGCGGTGTCATTCATAATTGCATTAAAACTATTCAACCTATCATACATTTTGCCATTCCACAGATTTAACCCCACAACATAAGATAAATCAATGTTTCCGGTTGTTATTTTTAATTCCGGTGGTTCTTTCGGTGCTTTTCCCGATATAATATTCGCCCCGAACGCAAACGCGCTGCACGTTAACATCACGGCAAGAACAACGGTAATCAGTACCGCGATTTTTGTCTTTTTCTTGTAATTCATAATCGCCACAAGCCTTTCTTTGAGTTTTTTCTTTTCCTCGCACATGGTAGTGGACATCAAACCGACAGGGTAACGGCTCTCGGCAACAACCGAAATCAATGTATCGCCGTAACTCTGCTTTGCCGCACTATCGAGGTTGTGGATAACGGCTTCATCGCACGACAATTCACAGGTGCGGCTTATCTCGCGGCGCATAAAATACACAACCGGATTGAACCAATGAAGCGACACAACCAACGAAACGAACCATTTCAGCCAAATGTCGCGCCGCCGTAAATGGGTAAGCTCATGGAGTAAAATATTGTCAAGCTGTCTGTCCGTGTATTCAATATCCGGCAGATATATTCGCGGTCTAATCACGCCGACAAGCATAGGTGTGGGAGCGAAACGGCTCTTTAATAATTTTATTCGGCAGTCCGACATTTCAACTACATAAGCCGCACCGTGTATATACCGAATAAAGCGAAAATAACCGAATACATTAAACGCCGCAGACAATACCACTCCTGCAAGCCATATCCATAAAGCATTATCCTCAAGTATTTTCAGAATGTTAAGCGGTTCTGCGCTGTCTGCCGTTATTGGCATTGACGGCTGCTGCTCCGTTATGTTGGGCTTAATATAATTGATTGTATTATCGGTGATTGCCGGACTAATGTTCGCGGAATTTATTGTGTTGTCGTCCGGGATTGTCGTTTGTTCTGCCATTTGCGGCGCGTTAGGAGTATTAAACGCAAAATCCATCAAGTTTATACCAAACGAAAACGGTAACATAAGCCGAAGCAGCACAACAATCCAAATGTAATATTGGAAAGACTTTGACAGCCTGTTTCGCATGAATGGCTTCAACGCAAACAGCACAAGAGCAAACAGCCCTCCCGATATGGAAAGTGAAATGATTAGCTTTATGGTTTCATTTATATTTTCGCTCATTTCACTCACCTACCTTAAACATTGCCCTTAATTCTTCAATGTCGTTGTCGGTGAGCTTTTTGCCGCCGATAAGAGACGCGACAAGGTTTTTTGCGCTGCCGCCGTAGAGGCGGTCAATCATGGTCTGCGTGGCGTAGTCGTTGTACTCCTGTTCGCTCACAACGGGGGTATAGTAAAAGACCTCGCGTTTCTCTGCGTTTATCACGCCTTTTTCGTATAGACGGTATACAAGCGTTTTTATGGTTGGCACTTCCCAATCGGTTTTTTCAACGAGAATTTTACGTATTTCCTTTATCGTCATTTCACGTCCGGCTTCCCAAAGGACTTTCAGCACTTCCAATTCAGAATTTGCTATTTTATCTATAGACGTATTCAAATCTATTCCTCCTTATATAGCTTACTCTTGTCATCTATATATAGTTTACACCAGTAATCTGCATTTGTCAATAGGAAATAAATGGAATTTTCGTTTTTTCAATCAAATTATCAAACAATAAACGCCGCTTGAAATCTCAGCGGCGTTTCGGATGTTTTACGATTCGGGTATATTTTTATTTTGAAAGCTATGTTAGACAAATGTATTATAAGTTATCTCATTAAGAAAATGCTTGTATAATATAGTTGCCCACCAAAAAAGAAAAATGATAAAATAGAAGTGGGACAACTGTGGACTTTTAGGAAATGCTATCGCTGGACGATTGAAATAAGTATAAAGCCACAGTTTTGCTATGAATATTGATAGTTGGATAAGCCAAGACTGGTATAACAGTTGGAGTTTTCATGTCAAACAAGCATATGATGGCAAAACGAAGTGGCAAGAAGCGGTTGTCTACAAAAAGCAAGGAAGTGAAGAAATGATATACGTCGGAGTAGACATTTCGAAGGAGAAACACTACGCCGCCATGCTGTCAGGAAACGGGGAGGTAGTGAAGAAGCCGTTCGGATTCACGAACACAGCCGAGGGATTTTCTAAGTTAGCGGCATCTTTTTCGGGGCATGAGAAAGATGAACTGTTAATCGGCATGGAATCTACCGCCCATTACGGTGACAATCTGCTGTCATGGCTGTACAGGCAGGGATATCATGTATGCCTTATCAACCCGGTTCAGACCGCCGCCTTACGCAAGACGGAAATCAGAAAGACAAAGACGGACAAGACGGACTCCCTACTGATTGCGAAAAGTCTGATAGTGAATAAACACAGGTTGTATACTGAGAGAGATGAGGAACTCATGGAGTTGAGAACACTATGCCGCTTCCATCGTAACGTGATTCAATCGAAGTCGAGGCTCAAAACACAGTTAGTCGCCTATGTAGATATGATGTTCCCTGAGTTCGCCACCTTTTTCGTAGAGCGGAGTACATCTAAAAACAAGCTATGCGTTGTTGAAATTGTATTCGTCTCCCGACGATATTGCGGATGTTCATCTCACCGCTCTTACGAATCTGCTCAAAAAAGCCTCGCAAGGTCGTTTCTCTAAGTCAGAAGCTATTGCCCTCAAAACTCTGGCGAAATCGTCTGTCGGAGTCAACAACTCTGTTATCTCTCTCCAGATAACACAGACCATTGAGCAAATCGAACTTCTCGAAAAACAGATTGCCGAACTCAAATCCCGCATTGAATCCATCATGCACAGGCTTGATTCCGTCATTCTCACTGTTCCCGGTGTCGGCTCTCTCATCGGCGCTGCCATCCTCGGTGAGGTCGGAGATATTAACCGTTTCTCCAACCCCGCAAAGCTTCTTGCCTATGCCGGTCTTGATCCCATCATTTCTCAATCCGGCAAATTCAACGCCACTCATACCAAAATGTCCAAACGTGGTTCTTCTCTCCTCCGTTACGCTCTCATGGAGGCTGCTTGGGGTCTCACCCATTACAGTTCTACCTTTTCTGATTACTACTCCCTCAAGCGTTCGCAGGGCTTATCTCACTTCGCCGCCATCGGGCATACTGCCCACAAATTCGTCCGTGTTCTCTTCAAAATCCTTTCCTGCAATCTCACTTTTGATTTGGCTTGATTATTCATCTCTAATATGCTTCTTTTTTTGCCTGCCATCCATCAGGCTTGCGTTAGCTTGTCCTTTTTTTCCTATCGGTCTATCTAAAAATTTTTTCTCTTTTTTCTTTTTTCCTATTGACAAAACATAGTTGGTCTTATTTTGTTGGAATCTTCTACTTGGTAAAAACACAACAAATAGTTTCTCCTGTATCAGAAAACTCCTGCCCCGCAACATCTCCAAAAAATTCAGATGTACTAAAACCTATCGGCTGAATTTCAGATAACAGTTTTTCTTTAGTAAAATAATGATCCCATATATTTATGCAGTTTACAGTTTCCTCTGTTACCACAATATTCTGACATAATTCAGTCTTGTCATCATCATCATATTGGTAATAAGATTCTAAAAATAGATGTGGCTTTTCCGTAAAGAATCCACCGTCTTTGTTATATTGCCAAATATGACTTTCTGCTTTTCTCATTCGGGGTGCAAATACATCAAAAATGAATTTACCTTCCGGTTTTAATGCTTGATAAACTTTTCTTAACAGAACAAGCCTATCATCAATTGACAAAGGAGCATAATCACAATAAATAAGTGTAATAACATCAAATTCATTACTAAAATCTATTGTTAAATAATTTTGGTAATGATAATCAATATTGCTTTTATTTATTAATGTCTGCTCTTTTGCATATGCTATTGAACGCTTTGAATAATCAACACCTGTTACGGCATATCCTGTTTTGCTAAAGCGCTCTGCATAAATTCCCGGTCCACAGCCTAAATCAAGCAATTTCTGAAATTGCGCAGATGGAGCTATAGAAGCTATCCACTTTACTGATTTATCAACAAAATCGTGTTTACGAGTTGCTGCTTCCCAATTTGGGTTTAGATGAGCTTCCAACATACCTTTAGAGATATGTTCATCATCCCAAAACTTGCTTGTGCTTGGAGCATAAAGCTCTGGCTTTACCAAATAACTCTTTAATTCATTAAACATAATTTCCTCCATTTTTAGGAGAGCTAAAATATAGTCACCCTCCTTTTAAGATTGCAAATAGTCGTATTTGTGGTTTTCATAAATATCAGCTCCCTTCATGTTTTTTAATTGTATAAAATATAAAATTTATTCATTACCTGAAAAATTTTTTAGGTCTGAAAATGCTTAAACTGTGCATATCGGTATATATGCAAAATTTGTGTGGGGCGGGGTATTATATTCGGCATGACAATGATATTCTATTTGTATGGGGATATGAGAGTTTGGAATATAACCATTTTCTTTCGCGGCATTTTCTAATACCACAAAATATTCAAAGCCACCGTAATTTGACCTACCGAAAAGAGCGGTATCGTTATCTTGACTGACGTTTACACGCAACCATAAACCGCTCGGTTGTGTGAACACATCATATCTGCTGTCTTGCTTGTCCGAGTATGTTTCCTGTGCAAACATTATGCCGCACGGCTTATCGTCACAAGAATAATTAATCGAAATAGAAGCGCTCCAACCGGGATTAATTAATTCTTGTTTAGGAACTTCAATAAGCTCCTCGCGATAACGTTTAAGCGTTTTTTGAATATCGGATTCATCGCTATTATTGGTTGCGTAGTCTACGCAACCAACCCAAATTACATCGGGACGCTCAATGATTTCAAATTCTACACCTTTATAAGTTATGGTTTGAACAAGTTTTTCCACATTGGAAAGCAATTTTCTGGACATTATAAATCCTCCCTTTATATTAATTTGTATTGTGAGGGGATTAAACATTTTGAGAGGATTTTCAGATAAATTAATCTTTGACGGAGTGAACCCATGAAACCGTGTAAAAGCTCTTGTAAAGCCTTCCGGTGTTTCATATCCATATTTCAAAGCTATGTCAATCACTTTCTTTTTTGAATCTATTAATTCTTGTCCGGCAACCGATAACTGTCTGTTTTTAATGTATTCACTGACAGATAATCCCGCTGCTATAAGAAACATTTTTTGAAGATGATTAACTGAATAGTGTACATAATTAGCCACATCATCAACACTAATTTTCCCAAATAATTTATTTTCGATATAATTTATCGCTGTTTGGACATCCTCAATCCAACTCATATTTGCACCCTTATAAATCAATTTTACTATGTTTTTTAATCATTATCTTGACTTTTTTAGATTTTATCTGTCCAAAATATAATTTTTTTGTTACGAGACACTATCCATTGTAACGTAGATAATACTTTTACCATACAGTAATTATAACATAAAAACATGAATAATTAAATGAGCTATTATTAATTAGTTTCGCAGGAATTCTATTGTACAATCAATAATTCCTTTATTTGTTCATAGATTGTTTACTCATGAACTCGCCGTGTCTTTAAGCTCATTTACCGCAAAACTAAAAACAGGGAAAAAATACTTGCTTTTCATATTTATTTTTAGTAAAATAATAGTAAGGGGGTTTCCCCGACAATAAAAAAGGCATGGCAGACCGGTATGCAGCGAACATCCGGTCCTGCGCAAAGGTGACGTGTCCACCCTGCACAAACTGTAAAACAGCGCCACGCTCAATAATCATTATACAACACGGCGGCTGTTTTTTCAAGTACGATTTATTCATGGCGTGTGCAAGGGTTTTCCTTTGTATGCGCTTTTTTAATATATGGGAAATCCCCGGCTTTTATTTATTAAGTCGGGGGTATAAAAAATGAGTATGTTACAGAATTTCAGCGATTTTCTCGGCAAAAACAACAGCGTGGAGTTTACAGGAAAGTACAATGAATTCCTCACCGCCGCGCGTTCCGTCCGCAGGCAGTTAGGAGAGCAGGCGCATATCTTTGATAAGTATTTGTATGACGTATTCCTTGCATCCAACACTATTACGCCTAATACAGCGGCGGACGAGGGTTTTGAAGCAGGAGCCGAACTGCGCGGTATTATCACAGATATACTGACAGGCGAAAACAAAGAACAGGAACACCCGTATTACCAGACAGCAAAAAATTATATTGACAGACACCCATTGCCGCAGATGAATGATATGATGAAAAGCATTATCTACATATCAGCGTTGTCGGCGGACTTTTTCCCGCAATCGGTTTTATCTTTTACGGAAAGATGGGCGAAGGTAATACAAGAAGAAATTGGTTCAGATAAAGGGGATTTTATTGAGATATACGAAAGCATCTGCGCGGCACTCGGCGGAAGCAGTCAAATGGACGAGTTGAACCGTCTAATGCGCGAATGTTTTATGACGCCTTCCGCGACAGGCATATACACGCAGGGGTATTGGATTTCGTTGAGTTCTTCCTTTGTCTATCAGGAAAACGGCAGGTCGGCTATACAGATTTTGCTTGAGATGGATAAATAGTTCGAGTATCAATTATAGCTTTTTTGAGAAATCATAAGGATAACACCGTTTTATCCTTATGATTTTCTTTTGTTACGAAGTATTCTTGTGAAGTTGAGTATAATTGTTAACAGTGCGGCGGTTGTTTTTTCTTTGTTTTTGTGGTATTATTATAGTATAGTAATAATGTTTTTTACGCAACAGGTGATAAATAAAAGTTACATAGAGAATTTATATTTTCAACAATTTTAAAGAAAGCGAATGGTAGATAGAGCAAAATGCAGTATATAGAATGTAAAGATTTAAAGCTACACAATCTAAAAAATATAAGTGTGAACATACCCAAAGGTCAATTAACCGTCATAACGGGCGTAAGCGGTTCGGGCAAATCTACAATTGCTTTTGACATACTGGCTCATGTAGGGCAGTCAAAATATCTTTCGGCAATAGGTATGCTGCCTGAACGTGAGGGAATAAGTGCGTATAATATTATCGGACTAAGTCCAACTGTTCAAGTCAGCCAGAATTTAAAAAGGCAATCTAACCCACGAAGTACAGTTGGAAGCAGAACTGGTATGCTTCTGCTGTTGCAATCCCTCTTTGTTGAAATCGGAGAGGGCAATACGAATGGGCTTCAGCTTGAACCAAGTATGTTTTCGCAAAATTCGGCTATGGGATTGTGCTTTAATTGTTACGGTAAAGGATTTGTCAAAGATACAAGCCAAATGGAACGAGATGTATTACAAAGTTTTTTGAAAGAAAAAAGACCCATAGGAGAAGCGTTGCACCGGCTTCTTCGCGCGCCGTTTAAGCAATACTGCAAATTAATCGGGGAGAAAGACAGTTTTAACTTGCCATTTTCACAATTGTCAATCAAATTAAAAGAAGCGGTGATATACGGTGATACTACCGTTTATTTTAAAGGCACAGTACCGTATTACAAGCAATTTGTTCAAGACGAAAAAACTGCGGATAATATAGTATGCGAAATATGCGGCGGTACAGGACTCAGACTTGAATCGCTTGCGATAAAAATTGATGGCAAAAATATAGCTGAGTTCAGGCAATTGAACATACAGGATTTATATAATACTCTTTTAAAGCTTAAAGAAAAATACAGCGAAAATACGGCGGCTTCACATCTTATCTCAATCTTAATTGCATTGAGCGACAATCTAATAAGTTCTAATCTTGATTATGTGACTTTGGATAGAAAAGTGCCGACATTAAGTGGCGGTGAATTTCAAAGACTGCTGTTATCTTCTTTTTTTGATTTAGGTCTGAACGATATGACTTACATTTTTGACGAGCCTACTATGGGACTTCATGAATCTGAAAAAAAACATGTAATTCAAAAAATAAAACAGCTTAAATCAAAGGGTAATACGATTATCGTAGTAGAGCATGATTTAGGTGCATTAGAAGAAGCAGACTATATAATCGAATTGGGTCAAGGCGGCGGCACAGAGGGCGGAAATATAACTTTTCAAGGCACTTATGGTGACTTTATAAAGTCAGAATCAAGCATTATCAGGCAGGCTATGTCGTTAATAACAATGTCACCGTCAGTCTTGCTTTCACAGAACAATGATAATCCTGAATATATTTCGTTAGAACATATAACTGTAAATAATTTAAAAGATATATCTGTATCTATTCCGCTCCGTAAGCTTGTAGGAGTTGCGGGAGTATCAGGAAGCGGAAAAAGCTCGCTGATAAGTCAAGGGCTTGTTCCTTTGTTAAATATAGCTAAAGATGATGACGATGACGATAAGGACGAGAGTGAGCATGCAGAGCAGATAAGCGGATCTGTTATAAAGAACAGCGAAAAAATCAAACGGGCGTTGTATGTAATGCAAAAACCCATCGGTAGAAGCAAAAAATCCATCGTGGCTTCATACGTGGGTATTTGGGATTATATACGTCAGATATATGCGGAAACCGCTCAAAAAATGGGGCGGAAATATAAAGCCGGGCATTTTTCTTTTAACTCCGAAGGCGCGTGTAAAAAATGTGGAGGCAACGGAACAATAAATATGGCGGGTGCGGATTTTATATGCGATATCTGCGGAGGAACTAAATATAATCCTGAAGTCTTGGAAGTACCATATAAAGGCTATAACATATATGAAATTCAAAGCGTTACCGTGAAAGAAGCAATTTCGCTTTTTGATGATGCAAATATTTTAAAAGTTATCGAAATACTGAATGATATGTGCCTCGGTTATCTGACGCTCGGACAGTCAACAAAAACAATCAGCGGCGGAGAAGCACAGAGAATAAAATTAGCAGTAGAATTATGTACGCAAAATGCGGTTGATTTTATGTATGTATTGGACGAGCCTACGTCAGGGCTTAGCTGTCAGGACATTTTAGCGTTGTCGGATATATTAAAACGGCTTGTCGCAAAAGGGAATACCGTTATAGTGATAGAACATGATTTACAGTTATTGTCCATTTGTGACCATATTATCGAAATGGGTCCGAAAAGCGGCGTGAATGGCGGCAGGATAATCGCACAGGGCAGTGTTGATGCAGTTATTGCGAATAAAAATTCAATAATAGCGCCGTATTTTCAACAATTCTTGAAAAGCTTGGAGGGAAAATAAATGATTGATTTGAAAAAGAATCTTGATAAGTTTAATCAGGTTATCGCCGCGTCATATTCAAATGTATACAGTGTAATGATTTATCAGAATGATAAGCAAATATTTGAAAATTATTACAGAAAAGCGCAACCGACTGATAGACGGGGTATCATGTCCTGCACGAAAAGTATGTTGTCAGCAATGGCGGGTATAGCTATTGAAAAAGGTTATATAAAGAATGTTAATCAGCATATACTGGATTTTTTTCCCGATTATCTTCACGCCGGTAGCGACCCGAATATATTGCGTATACGAATAAAACATTTGCTGACAATGACTTCGGGGTTCTATTATCTGCGGTTAGCCGGCGACAGTCAGCCAGTTGTGACAAGAGCAGAACAATATGATGACAGAATTAAATATATCCTTGATTTGCCTATTAAAAATCCTAATTTGAAAACTTTTAATTATAATAACTTCGACGCTGATTTAATATCTGCAATTATCAAGAAATCATCAGGAATGGAGATTATCGAATTTGCCAATAAATATTTATTTTCACAGCTTGGATTTGAGTTACCGGGGAGTTTTGATTTTACAACTCATGAAATGGCACTTTTCGGGTTGCTGTATTTAAACAATGGCTGGTATAACGGGCAACAGATTATATCAAAAGACTGGGTTGAGCAATCTAAAACTGATTACGGTAATGGTTATGGTTATATGTGGTGGATTATGCAGGACAATATGTATATGGCTTCAGGCACGGGCGGAGCTATGATAATGGTTATCCCAAATCACAATGCCGTCGTCGTTTCACAAACAAAAAATTTGAAAGTTGGCTGGAAATCTCCACGAGATGCCGTAATAGAGATATTGCTTGATGAATAGTATAAGCATAACCTACGCAACAAGCAATGAATAGAATTTAGGTAGAAAATTTAATTTTGGACAGGGGAAATAAGAAAGTGATAAAACCAAAGAATGAATCTTTTTATCAAAGTCAAGGAAAAAATCGCCCTAAATTGGAAGATGTACTTAACAATTATCTTGAAGGCGATAACCTCCAGAACGCGCTTGACTTTACCGCGTGGTTAAGGGCAAATAAAATGGCACCCCAATATATCTCAGGACATTTAGCTGGAGGTATGGGGATGTCATGGTCGGTAACATACGGAAAAAAGAATGATAAAGCAAATCGCGTTTGTCATATAAAACTATACAATGATTCCTGGCATATATGTCCTTCAGGTGATTATTATGATGATTTTAAAAGTAATGTTGAATTAGAAACATTAATCACTTCAAATCTTAATCCCTGCACAGGCATTGAAACTGGTTGCAGTCATATGTGCAATTCAGGAACGGGACATACTATGACGTTTTTCGGAAAAGAATTTAATAAACTTTGTGTAGGCTTTACAATCCGATTACGCAATATTAACAGTGCAATGTCGGAGAAAGTAAAAAAAGTAATAGAAACCAGAAACAATACGATTATTTAACCCCTAAATTAAGCATAACCTACGCAACAAGCACTGATTACTGGAGGCACGTAATATGATAAGACAAGCAAACATGAGGGATTTGATAAGAATAACCGACATTTACAATCAGGCTATCAAATCAAAGAAAGCTACCGGAGATACAGAACCTTTTACAGCGAAGCAAAGAGCGGATTGGCTTTCAGAGCATTGCGAACATGATCGCAGACCAATTTTTGTGTACGAAGATAATGGGGTTGTAGTCGGATATTGTTATCTGGACGCATACCGCCCCGGGCGGCAGGCTCTCGAAAGTGTTGCGGAAATAAGTTACTATATCGACTTTAATTGTCACCGAACGGGCATCGGGAGTAAGCTGATAAAGTATACTATTGAAAGAGCTAAGGGATTGGGATATAGAAATCTGCTTGCTATCGTGTTGAGCTGCAACGAGGGGAGTGCCGCGCTGCTTAAAAAATATGGCTTTACGCTTTGGGGGATGCTTCCTGATATTGTATATATTGATGAAAATGTTTATTCCCATTTGTATTACGGTTTGAATATCGAAAAATTGATGATATAACTGCCGCTATTTTTGACAGCAGACGCAATTATTCAAGGATAAATATGAACAAAAATAGAAAACTTTGATTAAATTGATATTTTGAGAGATAATTAATTATAAAAGTCGAAAAGAAATATGGCAATGTAAATACTTCTCGTTAGATATCAATAAAACAAAAGAGACTCAAAAAGATTAATATTTTGAGCCTCTTATATATTTTTTAACGAGGACTTATAATCGGTTCTGTAATATCTGCCTTTGGACGTCTGCTGCTTCTTGTAGTTATTGGTGGAAGATATTTGTTGGGATTAACCGAATATTCATTTTTGTTTATTTTATCGAATATTTGAGCAATATCTGCCGCAGTCATAGTAGTATATGGCTCAAAGAAATTTTTGTTTTTACTTGCCATCAAATCGAAGTAGCATAATTTCGCTATTGAGGCGTAAGACCACATTGACTGCGTTACATCTTTGAACGCAATATTATTATAATTAATTGTATTCGGCAGCACTAATATTCTATCAAATATCGACGAGACATCTTCCTTTGTTATGCTGTCGTTGGGATAATATTTATCGCCGATACCGCGCAGTATTCCGCGTCTCTTCAGAGCATTTATATATCCTTCCCCCCAATAGTTAGCTGTGTCCGCGAAAGGTTCTTCGTCCAGTTCGGGCAATACATTTGTCATCTTTGCTATCAGCACAGCCATTTCGCCGCGCGTAAGCGTTGTCGATGATTTTATTGTACGGCTGTTATCTTTGACATTGAGAGCGTCAAGAATCTTTTCTATATTGGTTTTTTCAGGTAGCGAAGGTTCAGGGATAGGTGTAGGTTCAAACGGCGGCTCGGTCACGGGCGGTACTGGTTCGGGTTCGGTCATTGGCGGAATTTCAAGAGTTGGCGGTTCAGGCTCAACGACAGGCGGCTGAGGGGTAACAATAGCGTTACCATTCAAAGTCGAAGTATAAAAGCTCCATGTCTGCGTACTTTCCTGACCGAGAGCCCAACTGCCCGCGCCTCTGATTCCCAAGTCATATATAGTACCTAACTTATATCTCACAGAGCTTAAATTATCATACCAAATATCATATTTACCCTCTGTAAGAACACGTCCGCCCCATATAGTAGGCTTAGGGTCGCTCGCTGTAATAGTTATCGTGACATTTGCTGATTCTGTGGCTTTATCGTATCTGACGCTTGAATTGTAATTATCAATCAGATATTCTATATCGCCGGCTGTTATTCCAATACCTCCGACAGCTTCGCCTTCTTTCCAGTATCTCCCGAAGAAGGGCATTCCCGCTACTACTTTATTTTTCGGCACGCCTTGATTTAAAGCATACTGTATAGAACCGTCAAAAAATGATTTGCTTGATATAGGTCCAGCCGGACCGCCCTGATATGATTCATCATAAGTCATAATCATCAGATAATCTGAATAATCGGATAAAGCCTTATAATCATACGAACCATGCCAGCCTGTCATCCAGCCTTTAGGATTTGCGGCAACCGCGACAGTCACGATTTTGTGGGATGGTATTTTTTCTCTCAGCAAACGGACAAAATCTGTATATGCATTCCTGTACTGCTCATTTACATTTTCGATGTCTACATTTACGCCGTCTAAATTATATCGTTCAATCATATCGGCGACTTGAGTTGACAGATTATCTCTGTTGTCAAGAGCGGCGTTGCCGCTGGCTCTGTCCCAGTGATTGCTGATAAACGGCGTGACTAATATATCTCTGTCGTGCAGTTCTTCAATGAACGAAACGTCTATTTTATTTGACGGCGTTATCAATAAGCTGCCATCCTTATTAATATCGAAATAATCGGTGCAGACTGTTTTGATAGAACCATTGGAGTTATTCAATATTTTGAGATATGACGCTGTTACTCCGGCGTATAGGTACGTAAGGCTTTCTTTACCAGAAGGCGCAAACGTTTTTGCCGGGACATAAATTACAAGCCCTGCATATATGTTTGCCGGATTTACAGTTGGATTAAGTGCAAGCAGCTCGTCCAACGAAATATCTAATTTTTGGGATATAAGCCATAAAGTTTCATCTGCCTGAACTGTATACGTCGCCTTATTTATTTTATCGGGAATTGTGACACTTTGCCCTGCCTGCAAATTAGCAGGATTTATTTGAGGGTTGGCATTTAGTAATTCGTCAAGCGATATATTATATTTCTGAGAAATGCTCCACATAGTTTCTCCTTGCTGAACAATGTATTGTGCAGCATTTACAGATATATTCGCAAAAAACATCAGCACAAGAAAAAACGCAGCTAATCTTTTTATTTTCATATAAATTGCTCCTTAAAAATTTGATTTGCATTAATATAATCATTCTAATTATTATCATATAAATAAAATTTTTATATTCGTTGAAAGCAATTATATATACTGGCAAAAAAACATTTTTTTCTCTGATTTACTATAATATTGTTGTAGTTAGGCTAAACATCACTCTGTCGTAATTTAAAGGAGAACGGCAAGTCTGCGATACAGATTTTTCTTGAAATGGATGAATAGTTCGAGTATCAATTATAGCTTTTTTGAGAAATCATAAGGATAACACCGTTTTATCCTTATGATTTTCTTTTGTTACGAAGTATTCTTGTGAAGTTGAGTATAATTGTTAACAGTGCGGCGGTTGTTTTTTCTTTGTTTTTGTGGTATTATTATAGTATAGTAATAATGTTTTTTACGCAACAGGTGATAAATAAAAGTTGCGCGGAGAATTTATATTTTAAGAAGATTACATTAGACCAGCTAAGAATTGTCAAGGGGGTTAAATGAAAAAAGCTAAAAATATTTTTTAATGCTGCGTAAAAATAAAAGATATGGCAAAAAGAGTGGAAAAAGTAAATTTTTCAAAATTTACAGAGTTCCCGCCCAAATAAAAAGCTGATAAGGCGAAAACACAAGAAGTGTTTTCACCTGAATTCATTATATTATCGGTGCGTTGTCAACAACAGCCCTGTAAACTTTTCCGCAGAAAAGTTTACAACCCCGTTATTGACAAGATTAAGCAAGTACAGAATTTTTGCGATGATACTCTCTGATATGGTCATCTTTTGAAATGACGGAAAACGGCTTGTTGTCGCGAAGGATAGCAAAAATAATATTGCATACCTTGTGAGAAACTGCACCGAGCGCAACTTTTTTAGGCTTGGATTTGCATTTATCGTCGTAATACTGACGCAGAACCGGATTGTTGAAAGAATCGGCTCTGGTTTTGCCGATACTGACGATGGCAATGGTGTGAATGACTCTGCGGGCTAAGGCGGAGCCTCGTTTGGATATTTTAGTTTTAGTGCCGACAAAGTTGCCGGACTGCTTAACAGACGGGTCAAGCCCGAAGTAAGCGAAAAGTTGTTTTGGCGACTTAAAAACAGAGAAATCGCCGATTTCGCACATGATAGTGACAGCCGAGAGCAGTCCTGCTCCTTTGATAGAATCAATGAGATGGATTTGCTTGACGAAAGTATCATTTGGGTTGTCGTCAACGAACTTGTGAATGGACTTCAGTATAGCATTGATTTCATCATTGTATTTTCTGATGAAAGAGATATACAACTTGACGAGATCAAAATTGCTTGGCACAGAATACCCGAAAACTAACGCATCTTTGGCGGCTTGAATAATTTTGTTGTACTTGTCTTCGGCGTAAACCAAACCAAATCTTACAATCTTTCTGACGAGCTTGATGACGCTTGATTTTTTCGCTGAAAGAAACGCTTGCGGCGAAGCGTATTTCTCTAAAAGCATTAGCGACACTTCAACGGTCATTTTAGAGAAAATGCCGGTATATTGGGGAAAGGCGGTCTTTAATGTGGCAGTAAGCCTGTTGATATACGCGCTGCGTTCATCGACAAGATTGTAATACTCTCTTACAAGGTTGCGAAGGTCAAGAACAAGATTGCTCGGTATAATAGAGGTTTTCAAGTCGGGTTTCAAGCCAATCAAAGATATTTTTTGTGAAGCCGATTTGTCATTATCTACCTTGCGTATATTAGTAGTCGCGCTTGATTTGGTGATAATCGGATTTATGACTGACACATCGAATCCTTTCTCACTAAGATAGTGCATTAAAGGGTAGTGATATATACCCGTAGATTCAAGCAAAATACGACATTGCAGGCAATGCGATTTCTCTGATTCTCGTATGAGCGCAATAGCTCTTTCAAGGGAGCTTAGGTTAGCATGGGTAATCTTGAACGGCTTACCCACTATGGTTTGATTCGGCAGTGCGATTGACATATAGCTGAAATCTGCTCCTACGTCTATCCCTACCGATAAAAACAATTCATGCATTTTTGATGTCCCTTTCCGATAGGCTTCCATTCCTACTCAATGATTACACATCCTTGCGCGTGATACAGGTATAGCCGCTTGACGGCTCCCAACCAGCCGAATCATAAATTTTCATTGAATGGGCTAACTGTCTAAACAGCAGGTATGTGTCGGTAAACACCGACTTCCCAAAGGGGATCTCGTTTTTCATCCTATCCTTTTGATTCTACCTTATGATTATGTCTATCGGGAACCATCAAGCGTGTCTATCTTCTGCATAGCTTTTAAAGCTATATCATTATTATACAAGGGGGAAATCAAATGAAAAAAGATTTAGAATATGTTTGCAATTATTTCAAATCTGTTATTATTCCTCATATTCCAGACGATTTTACAGTTATAGAGTCTTTCCGGCACAACTTAACTGACGAAGAAATACGAAAAGGTATAACTGCATTTCGTGAGTTTTTATATGACCTTTTCGATAAATTAATTGATAACAAGGATAAAATTGATGTTGAAATAGGAAGCAAATACGAAACGTGTAAATCTATAGATGCTATAAGAATTTGTTTTCCGGTGATATTTGACTTATCTATTATTTTATTTTCTTTAGGCATTTACGGTAGGCTTGAAATGGAAAAAAATGAAGAGACGATACCAATACCGTACACGAAAATGAAGTTGAGTATCAATAGTAAAGATTTGCTTACTGTTATATGTCAAAAAACCGAAAATTATACTTCATTGGTAAAGATGAGCGGAGAGCGGAGATTGGAAATGTTCCGTCTGCTATCCGATGTAGGGTTGCGGTTTACCGGTGCGGATTTTACCGCAGAAGTTAATTTTTCAAAAAGCGGAATATTTCATGTAACTTCTGAAAAAAATGACTTTTTTGCTGTCGGTCTTAAATTGATAGCCGAAGCAGCCGCAAACCATAAGGATTACTATTATATTATGAATACGTTCTTCCCAGTTTTATTACGGTGTAATTATCACCCGCTTGCCAACGCGGCACCCAAAAAGCTGTATGTATATATTAACGAATTAGCCAATTCGCAACCGCCTGAAGTTAAGGAATGGATTGAAAATATAGATGCTCTTTTAACTCGTAAAGGCTATAAAAACATCAATCACGGAGGCGGCGAGTTTACTTACACCCTAAAAAACGTTCGGGAAATGATATTAAGAATACATATGGGTATAGAAGGTTGTTTTATGCTACCCGGCGTTAAGAGTATTGCAGACCCTAATCGTTTATTCGATTTGCTTTCCGAAAAGAGCATGGATATTATAAAAAGCAGCAGGAGATGTAAAGTATGCGCGAGTGGCAAACGAAAGACCGGGCAATGCGGAAACATCTGCAAATTTACGCATAACGGCGAAGAGTATTTGAGATGTGCTGATAAACCCAGCATCGATTTGAATGACGCAGACAATCGTGAAGCTATTAAGAAATGGCTTGAGATGGAACTTGCGTAATCAACAGCGAATAAGCATAATATATGCAATAATCAATAGGGAAAAATTACGTAGAAAACTTGTATAATGCGAGGTGTTATAAATGAAAAAATGTCCTAATTGTAAACGCATTGTGGTTAAAGACGATTATTGCGGGATATGTAATACGTGCGTTATATATGAACCAAACATTATTGTAGAGGAAGATTGTAGGAGCTTTAATAAATATATACTTTTTTACTATTTAAAAAGATTATTGATTCCTGTTGTATGTTGTATTATAACTATAATATTTACAGCGTTAGTTGGCGATATGAAAAATCAAGCGATTATCGCAGCAATAATCTTTACCGGTTGTTCTATTTTTCTTGGAATTTTTGAAGAACATATCATTGAATGGAATATAAGATATTTAACCAAAGAATATACGCGTTTCAGAGTACGGTTATTTAGCCATATTTTTAGCATTGGTTCTGTAATTTTGGCAATCGCAACATACAACATCAAATAAACATTTTCATTAAATGTGTAAATTTTAGCATAATCATGGGAAATTTATATTGGGAATAAGTTTTGTCAAAAATATAAATTATACAAAAAAAGAAAAAAACAGCTTGACAAAAAATAGAAGATGTGGTACAATACAGATATAATTGATTTTTGTGCGTTACCTGTTAACAGGTGTGAGGAGATATACACAATACTCTACGTATTGTGGCAACCTCATTGGGCACACGTTGTTGAAGATTGTAAGCCGGTATCATAGGATGCCCACGCGCTGCGAAGCACGCGCTTGGAGAGCTATGATGCCATGTTTTTTGTGGGATAGTGACAGTTACGGGTACGTAACTGTACAGCCACACGTTATGCGAGAATGATGACTGGCGTTAGTCACAGATGAGTTTTTCATTTTTCATCTTATGACTATACGATGTCGCCGTTCTCGCTTTTTTTTTGCCCAAAAACCGGTACACCATCGGTTTTAGGATAAATATACACAATGATTTCAAAAAAGAAAGGGGAACACACATGATACCAGTAACACCAGTAGGAAGACTAACAGCCGATCCGGAGGTAAAAACAAGTCAAAAGGGCAACCAGTACGCAAGTTTCGGTCTTGCAGTAAACGAAGGTTTCGGAAACAAACAGACAACCATATTTTTGCAATGCCGGATTCACGGAGAAACTCAGGTTCAGCGTATGATGAAAGCAGGCGTAAAAAAAGGCAGCTTTATTTTTATCATCGGCAATTTTGAAATTGAGGAATACGTGAAAAAAGACCAAACGAAAGACAAAGCCGAGAAGCTTAAAATTCTCGACTGGAACTATGTATCGTCATCAAGTAAATCTAACGGCGATAACACAAACGCAAACGGCACAAATTCTGCACAGCCGCCAGCCGATACCAACGGCGGCTATGACGAACTCGAGTGCAACGACGATGACCTGCCTTTATAGGGGTTAATTCAAATAGCTTAGTTGTTTGAGTAATACACCATATATATTGGCGCAAAAGAGGAATTGATTAGGACGGACACGGTATTTACCGTAAGTTTGCCCTGCAATTCCTCTTTTTTTATTTCCACTAACAATTAACAAATCAAAAACAAAAAAGAAAAGAGGACAAAGAAAATGAAAATATTCAAAGGAAGCGTTACAGTATTACTCGTAGGAGTTATCGCAATCATGTCATTTACCACCAAACCATTGCAGCATTGGATTATGATAGGCTTTTTCGCAGTTTGGGGCATATTCAATCTGATACAACTCACCATACGGTTAATATTCAGACCGAAAAAAGCGAAATCCAAACCTGATAAGGTTGAACGCGTACAGAAAGAGAAAAAAACCGGAAATAAAGGTTTTCTGTTTTTTGGCAGACGTTCCTCAGATAAAAAAGACGGTACGCAGGCACTTGTTACGGCTTTGGTAAACCATGTGAACTATCGGATTTCCGACAAGCTCAAATCAGTTTACCCGGACGCTACATGGGCATGGCGCGAAACTAATCCTGTCGGGCTTATGACAAACGGCGGCACCGGGCGTATCAAAACGGCAAACACGAAGGAATACAGCGAGGCGGATGTCACGATTGACAAATACGGGCGAATCAGTTTCACAATGCTGAAAGCCGAACCGTTGAACAGCGCCGTTACACCTGATGAAACCAAAACAACATCTGTTGTTGACGCCGCTGTTTGGTACAACCAAACAGGTCAGAAGGTTATCAGCGCTATCGTTGCCAAACTTAATACGCACGGTCATCAGACAATGTATATTAAGGAAAACGGCGATATTGTCACCGTGAGCGGCGATACCGAAACGAAGCACGACACACTGAAGAATTTCTCTGAAAACTATATATGGGGAGAACTTGCGCATGTGTTAACCAACGACGGACTGAAAGCCGGTGTTGACGACAACAAGCTAAAAGTTACGTGGTAATAAAAAACAATGGAAGAGCCGCCCGCACGGACGGTTCTTCTTCATTGCTTAAAGGAGGAATGAAAAAAGAATGAGCAAGACCAAATTATTTGACTTCTATACATGGAAACGAAAACTGCCTGACCCGTTCAAAAGCGTAAAAAGAAAACGGACAAACGTTTGTTCTATGTATTGCACGGCGACAGATAAGCCTCAACGCTGCATACCCCGACAATCAGCGCGATACTCGCGTATATGGACGTTGAGGAGGGTTCGGCGGCAAAAGGAGCAGTCGGCAGACAGGGCGGCAGTATAATTGTAACAGAATATCCAAGCCATACGGGGAAAAGTACATTTGACGGCATTCAACAAAGACACAGGCAAGTTTACCGCAGGCAAATTTGACAGCGCAGAATCGACTCCTGAGCCGTATACAATGAAAAGCGACGGAGAAAGCGGTTCAGCATTGTTTTTCGCGCTGATACCGATTGCTATGTCAGACCAGGAATTTGCGGATGAATACGGCAAACTTCGTTCATATAAAACCAGAGGTTTTTCCGATATAGAAGCCGCCGCCGAATCAGCCGCGATACTGTGCGACAACTTATACCGCCGCATAGAAAACGCCGACAATCTGGGCGACGCGGGAATAAAAGTCGATATACCCGCATCAGGCAATGTACAGCCGTTTACGCCGTCGAACCTTACTAACGACACATACTCGCCGAATTCTGTTATTCACGGCAAGTTTGAAATCGTTAAATTAGGCAAAGCGGCAGCCGCTCCGAAAATCAAAGTTAAAAACAATGATTTTGAGGGCGCGTATGCATTGTCCGTCAGGGAGCTGACCGACAAAGAAAAAGAACTTGTACCTAAACTCCCCGATTGGTATGTAATGCCATACGAAGTAGTAAGGGTATGCCAGCACGCCAAAGAAACAACGGACTCCATCATAAAGATGCGTAATTTCATGTTCCGCGGTTCAAGCGGAACGGGCAAAACAGAAGGAGCGCGGGCTATCGCCGCGTTGTTCGGACTGCCGTATGTGCATTTAACCTGTTCGGCGAACACGGAAATATCCGATTTGCTCGGTCAGTATCTCCCCGATGTCAGTATAGCCGGAAGTACGCAAACAAAAAGACAGAGAACGGCATATCCGACGTTTGAGGATATACGGATGGACCCGGTTACGGCGTATTCCATTCTGACAGGCATATACAAAGACGGAGTTACGGAAGACGACGTATACAGCAAGCTGCTTGAGGTTATACACAATGACGCACTTGCGGAAATGCAGGAAAACGGCAGACAGAGTTTCAAGTATCACAATACCGATCTTATCAACGCGATACGGTACGGATATGTCTGTGAGATTCAAGAACCAACCATTATAGCCAATCCGGGCGTGCTTGTGGGATTGAATTCGCTGATGGATAATTGCGAGTCTATACTGCTGCCGACAGGAGAACGGCTGAAACGCCACCCTGACACGGTAATTATAGTAACCACAAATAACGATTATAGCGGATGCCGACCTCTCAATCAGTCGGTCATTTCAAGAATGAACATGGTTTTTGACATAGAGGAACCGGATATTGACGACGTTGTAAAACGCGTTGCGAACATCACCAAATGCGGAGACCTCAAGATGATAAAACGCATGGCTAAAGCGGTGAAAGATATATCCGAACGGTGCCGCGAGCTTTCCATAACGGACGGCTGCTGCGGGACGCGCGAACTCATATCGTGGGTGCAGTCATATATGATATGCAAAGACGCTCTCGAATCGTCGCGTTACACGGTGCTATCTTCGGTTTCAAGCGACGCGGAAAGCCGCAGGGATATCTTCAGCACATGCCTTGAGACTAAGTTTGCCGCGTGAAAAGAATGAGGTGATAATTATGCGCTATGAGGAGGGTAAATTCAGGTATGTTTTAGGCGAGGAATATTTCTTTGCCGAAAACCTGAAACTGCTCAGGCTCATGCAAAGGGGGTTGACGCAAGGGAAACTCGCTGAAATACTCGGCGTGAACAGGAAAACATATTCGCAGTACGAACAGGGCAAGCGTATACCGCCTGCTTTGTTTATGTATAATGCCGCGAAATATTTTTCCGTTGATATCGACCGATTAGTCGGCGAACAGATTATATATAAAGAAAGAGAGGAGCGTGACACAGCGAATGAGGACGTCGCACATACAAATACGCAAACGCATCAATGAGGCAAAATCAAAGATAACCGACCGGGAACTGTTTATGTCGCCCGCGTATTCCGCGTATCTCACAGATATAACGGAAGCCGCGTCAAAACGGTATAAACAGACGGTCAAGATATTCATGTATTGGGACGAAAACGAGAACGCGAAGATTGCGTCTACCGACAACAACAATATCGTAATCAACGCCGGAAATTATCTTACCCGCAGTTTCCCGTCAAGACCGTTACGCGCGGACAGCATAATCGGACTCGACGCCCATGAAGTGGGACACCTTCTGTACACCGATTTCACAATGCTTGACAAGTTTTTGAGAGCTTATGAATCGGCAGAATGTACCCGTCCGAGCCAACAGGTCTGAACGATGAAGATGAATCCAGCATGGCTGAGATTAGGGATGTTTTCGCGTCAAAAAACGCAAACGCGATAAAGGTTATCTGCAAAGCCGCCCATAAAATCAGCAATATTTTAGAGGACATTTTATCGAAGCGCGTATGTGCGAGGAGTTTCCGGGTACATTCCGTACCGGAATACTGCTGAACAGCCTGAAAATGACCGAATTAATACAGCCGGTTACTGAACAAATCAAAGACGGACTGCATGGATTGGCGATTATGACGAATCTGCTTTTACATTATTGCAGAAGCGGCAAAATCAACAATCCTGACGGTTACAGCGGCGAATACCTTGACTCGCTGAATGAATGTATTCCTGTTGCTGACAACGCGGTATACGACGATGATATTAAAACGCGGTTTAACGCGGCAAACCTCATTGTTGTGAAACTGTGGAAATACATCAAGCCTCTTTTGGATAAAGTTTCTGAAGATGACGGGCAGCAAAAAGGCGGCGGCAACGGTAATAACGGCAGTGGCAGCGGCGATGTTTCCGATATTTTGGACAGGATTCTCTCCGAACTGGATAACCAAATCTTGTCCATAGGGAGCGACCCGATAGGTAAAGGAAAACCGGTTGACGCGGCGAGTTTCAAATTGATAAAGAGAAATGCTTGATAAATTAAAAGAAGCTGTGCAGGATTTATATGAGCAGGAATTAGAGCGTTTAGAGCCTGAAGAAACAGACAGTATTGACGAGGGCGATAACGGCGGAGTTACCCGAAACAACGGCTATGAAAGTTCAGGAATGCGTTCAACTGCGGACGATATGAACCGTATCTTAACCAATATTGCGGAAAACACGGTCAATACCGCTCTGGAAAAAGAACTTATCGCCGGACTTCGTGCCGAATCAAAACGTATCAGGTACGGCAACGCCCACAAAGGGATACACGTTACCGTGAACCGCATGAGAGCAATACCGGATTATCTGATTCAAAGTTATAAAGCTGTTTCGCCTCCCCTGCTTATGCTGTCAAAGCGTATGCAGAAACAGATTGAGCAAGTCTTAAAAGACAGACGCGAAGGCGGCAAACAGACAGGGCTTATAACGGGCAAACGGCTTAACGCGCGGACGCTGGTAAACAATGACGGCAGGTATTTCTACAATACGCGTCTTCCGCAGGAACAACAGGAACTCGCGGTTGCCGTGCTGGTTGACGAAAGCGGAAGTATGCGTTTGGATAACAGGATTGACACGGCAAGGGCGGCAAGCATAGTTATCTATGATTTCTGCACGAAGCTGAACATACCTGTTATTATCTACGGGCATACGACGGCTGACAATGACAAAGATGTGAACCTGTACGCATACGCGGAATTTGATTCGCATGACAAAAACGATATGTACAGGCTCATGGATATGTCGTTTCGTAATCTGTAACCGCGACGGCGCGGCTCTGCGTTTCGTATCGGAACGGCTTGTAAAACGTCCTGAAGAAATCAAGCTTTTAATCCTTATTTCAGACGGTCAGCCGTCCGCGGAAGGTTACAGCGGCACAGAAGCCGAAGCCGACCTGCGCGGTATAAAGCACGAGTACAAAAAGAAAGGCGTTATTACAATCGCCGCCGCGATAGGCAGCGACAAAGAAAACATCAAACGGATTTACGGCGACGGATATCTGGATATAACGGACCTTAACAGGCTGCCGTCCAACCTGACGTCGCTTATATCAAAATATATTAAAAATAATTTATAATGAGAAAGGATTTACGAACATGGATAACAACAATAACAACGTCTTTATTTCAAAGGCAGATAGCGGTATACAAGACTTCTACGAAACTGATTGAATTCAACGAAAAACTCAACCCGCCCCGCTCGAAACATACGCGCACCTGCACGCGCAGGCGGACGACGGCGACAACGGCAAAAAAATATATTCCAACATCGGAATCGTGCTTCAGGATTACAGCAAAGGCACAGGCGATAATATCGTCCGTGTTTCTGCTAATATATCTCCGGACGAAGCGCAGTATATTTTCACTCAGGTTCAGTTAGGGGTAAAAGAATTCGAGTTCACGGCCGAAAAGATTTTCGGCAATCCTGACAACGACGGCTACGCAAAAATGACAAAGCTGAAAATCGCCCGCGCCACAGTAGGCAGCGACGGCAAACCGCGAAAATATCCGTGGTATCTGGAAGTCGAAAACGGCAAAGGCAAGCCGGCAAAAGGTCAGACAGGCGGCACTTACTGCCAGTCCAAGACCTATGAATGCGGAGCAAAAGTGTTTATTAATCTGAACGATATTGATTTCTTTAAATTGATGAACCGCGTTTCGCATTTCATTGACACATGGGAGATTATATCAAGCATATTCAGCAGCGAAAACATGATTGAAGCAAGGAAAAGAATTGAAGCGGCGGCGGCGAATCAGTAAACGGAGTATGCGGAAACGGGCGTTTATATATAAACGCCTCTGGTTGTCTTTCCGTAATTTAAAGAAAGGAAAAAACGAGTATGAAAATTATCAGAAGGGTTGACGATTTGGGGCGGTTTCCCTGCCTAAAGATATCCGTCAAACAGTGAGGATTGGAAAACGACCATGTTGAAATCGGCGTGGAAAACGGAAAAATCGTTATTAAAAAATTCCGTCCGCTTAACAACATGGAATCAATAGCAAAGCCTGTGTTGGAACGCGTTGATAAAATATTACGGCGTTTCGGTTGTTTTATGCGATCAAACGGGGGCAATATGTTCTGTTGGCACGGTAATCCCGCCTGAAACAAAGTACAGTGAAAACTTTTTGTCGTATATCGGCGTTTGCCATGAATATGAATACGGTTCGGAGGTTCCTGAACTGTATATCGACAATGGCAGAAAATATAAAGCGGCGGCGCTGATACCGGTAATATCCGGGTCAAATCCAATGAAACCCATCGGGGCGTTTATACTGCTTTGTAATCCCGTTTCCGGAAAATTACCGGAACACAGGAATTTGGATATGCTCAGGTTCGCGGCTTTCTTTGATTGCCGAGCATGTCATTATATAAGGGGGGCGCAATTAATGGAAAAGACAAAGAGAATTGAAGATATATCGGACGGCGCGAATGTTTCGGATACGCTGATAGGTTTTTACTGCAATCAGCTTTTCGTGGAACTACAAAGATTTTTACGAATTATTGTTTGCGGAACAACCTGCGGTACAGTACAGCTTTACTGTATTGTGCCTTGAATGGTTCGGCAAACTGGCTGACGTAATCTATTATGACGACCGCAACGAAGATTCAATCATGCTTGCCCGTTCGGTAAAATCAATGTGCGGAAACGAATTTCCGCGCAAACGGCTTGCTGTAAAAGGTATCAAAAAAGATTTTGAAGTATGCTCTACAAGCGGAGCCGATATTGCAAGGATGACGGTTGAATATTTGAAGACGTCCTGCGGCGATTATACGGGCTTCATAAAGAAAGCTCTGTATGAACACAAAACGCTTCAGCAAAATTTCACCCGTTTATGCGTTAACTGGTTCGACGCGTTATGTAAAGCGAATCCAAACTCAAGGGCGGCTCATGTCGTTCTTGCGTCAAAGGTGATAAAACTTGACATACGACTCAGATATATTTAACGCGTTATACAATGAAAAAAAACGCATGAAAAACAGCGTTTTTTAAAGTTTAATAATAAAAAAGGAGTATTATTTATGATAGCAGTAAAAAACAGAAGCGTAGTTATTAATAAAGTAACTTATGCTCCCGGTATGAAAATTCGCGCAACAGAAACATCGACGTATAAAGGCTTATACGGATGTGTCATCGAAGTCTGCGGCGGAGGTGATAAAGGAACAGATAACGAGAACTGTGGATATCGCATGTGAATTCTATCCTCCGGACGACGAAAAAGGAATTGAGGACCTTGAGCGGATATTTACTAATCTCTGCGGCACGCGAAAAGACATAACTGATATTGCTTTGGATTATGTTATCATGTCGCCTGAGATGATACGTCCTGTTAAAAATTGCAGGATATATCAGATATCGGCTGGAAACGAACTGACTTTTTCGCCAGTTATCCGAAATGAAAAGAAAAGGCTACAATGAGATTCCGCGTAATATATATGGAAAAGTTTTTGACGGAGATGTGGGAACCGAGAATCTGGACACCATTTACATGATTTTCAACATTAACCACCCGGCAGCTTATACAGCGAGGTCTCTTTCCATGTCTGATGTTGTGGAATTGTATGACGGCAGCGGCAGCAGTTTTTATTACTGCGATAAATTCCGTTTCGAAAAGGTACGGTTTAAAAATTAAATAAAGGAGTATTGAAAAAAATGAACAGAGAAGAAAATAACAAATTAACAGAGGAAATTTTCGCTTTACAAGCGGATAATGAAAACTTGAAAAAAGACCGCGACGAATGGGAGAAGAATTGCCGAAATGAGGCTCGCGGAAATACGGCGGCTGAGGCAGGTGATACGCTCGGCAAACGAAAATACTGACGGCGTTGGAGAACAAACGGCAGATAAGAACGATTTTTGGGCAATCGAAGGATTCGGCATTGAACTGGCAAAAATCTATCCGATGCTTGACGCCGAAAAACTACGCTTGTATCTGAAAGAAACATATTCGGACGAATGGTTTGAGAATCCCGGCGATGAACTTTACAGTTTGTATCGGGACTCGGACAATGCGGCGCGTATCGGTATGATTGAAAAGGTTATACGCGAGCATGAGCGCGCGGAGAATCTGGCAGTCCTTATATGCGAATCCGATGAAAAAAGACTTGTTAACTTAGGGTATGACGGCGGGAGCAGATATTTCATTCTGTATACGCCTACATATCCGTGGAATGCAGGACGCGATGAACTAAAAACACAGAAAGAAGCGGAAGAACACATATACAATGTGTTGAAACGGTTTTTGAATGACGGCGTTGAGAAAAACAACGTTGCATTCGATTATGTCAGCGAGGTTGGCATGAGCTAACCGCCGTTTTCCGTATCGGTTACAATTAAATACGAACAGGTTACACTGTTCGAATAAAACAATGAATACCGCCGGGCTTTTACAGTCCGGTGGTATTTCTATTTCAATTTATATAATGGAGGAATAAAAATGTTTATAGAAAGAATCAAATTCATAAATAACCCTGCTTCTATTACTGCGAAATCCGGACAGAAACACGAAAATATGATGTATAAACTGACAGTTTATGACGACTCGGTTATAATGGAAGGCGCGGAATGGGTAAAAACGCTCCGCCCCGCTGAAGGCTCAAGCATTGACAGGCTTGTAGAAGACATTATAGACGATATGGGTGTCTATGGATTTACGGCAGTTTATGAAAAGAAAGCGGCGTAATTAATAATTAAATCAACAAAAATATAATTTAGAATGAGGAGAAATAGATATGCAGGAAAATTTAGATTATAAACAAATCATAGTAGCTGCCGCGCAGAAGATTATAACCGGAGAGGCGTCGCAAGTTTTAGGCGAAGAAAAAGTAGCGGCATTGGAAGACCTGTATTCAAGGTGCGAAGCGTACCTCAAAGACGGTTATGTTTCAAGCCTCGTAACGGCAATCAGCCAGAAAAAAAGCGACTTCATACTCGGCGCAAATACAAAAACCGAGCTGAAAGAAATAATGGAACCGCCCAAAGTCCGTTATAACGGAAACGAAGTGGTATCTTCCGGCGAATATTCAATCCTTGAAGAAGAAGCGATTATATGGAGCAAAACTTCACTTCAAGCGCCGTTGAACGAAGCGGGATTCCAAAGGTATATGCTGTTAGTCAAAAAGTTCTTCCCTGAGAAGGCGAAAGAGATTTTTGGCGACAGATACCCCCATGAAACGGGGGTGATTGAAATAAATGACAGTGCAGTTCAGATAATTGAACCTGATGAAACCGCAGAACAGGTAACCGAAGTTGACGGGGACATAATTCCGGAATCAAATACAGCCGAAACCGCAGTTACGGTAATTGAAACAGATGAAAACACGGATATTTTTGATGACCTTGACGAAACCGCAGCTTCGGAGGACGAAACAGATGAGGATATTGACACGGATTCAGAACCCGATGATGAAAACGAAGACATGGCAGACGATACGGACGAGAACGAAACTTTTTCTGATGAAAATGATAAAGAAAACGAAGACGAGTCTGTTGAGGCGGTTGAAACTTTTGCTCCGGCAGCCGAAACCGTTGTGAAAACCGCGTTTATCGAACTCAATGAAGATACAATTATTCAGGCGATTGAGAAAATTGAGAAAGAAGCCAACACAAGCGGCGGTCAAAACGTGCCGGCTATCCCCATATACAATCATCTGAAAAAGATATGCGAAAAAGATATGATGTTCGCATCTTATGTGAATCAGGAGCATAAGACGCTGCTTAAATGCTTCAACTATGTATATGAGCAGGTCAAAAAGACAATCGTAAACCAGACAGGGACGCAAACAGTATGGGTTTCCGACGACGCCACATATAAAATGGCTGAAGACTACTATCTTCTTGACGACGCCGAAATAGAACGTGAAGGATGCCGCGTACTCGTAAGCAAACGGAACGATGTAATACCTAAATTAGAGAAAAACCTTGAACGCGGCGGATTTGACGCGGCGGCAGTGTTCCCGTCGGTTTGTCCGTGCTGCGGCGAACCCGCAAGGATACATGAGAGCAAAAATGATAAGAACAGCGTAGTCGAAACTCTTTGGTGCGACAATCAGGACTGTGCTGCAAAAAGAATTAAGCAATTCTTCCATTTTGTGGGCGAAAAGGCTATGGCTATTGAAGGGTTGGGTGAAGCTACGCTTGAAAAATTAATCGGGCGCGGCTGGCTTCAATCGTTTACCGATATATACCGTCTTGATAAGCACAAAGATGAAATCATATCAATGGACGGCTTCGGCGAAAAATCATACGCTAACCTGTGGGACGCTATACAGAAAAGCCGTAAAACTACGTTTGAACGGTTAATAATTGCTATGGATATAGCCATGATAGGCAACACTGCAAGCAAAGAATTATGCAAAACTTTTGACGGCGATTTGGATACTTTTTCCGATGTAGTGTATATGGGATACAACTTCATGCAGCTCCCCGATTTTGGCGAAACGCTGCATATGAATATCCATGAATGGTTCCGTGAAAGCGACAACCTGAAATTGTGGAACGAATTAAAAACAATAGTCACTATCGAAAAGAAAGAACCAGTAACCGCAGAGGTCAGAGATAATCCGTTTTTGGGAAAAACAATCGTTATTCCGGTACGCTCACGCAGTTTACCCGCGACAGTATAAACGCGAAAATAGTATCGCTGGGAGCGAAAGCGGGCGATTCGGTGTCGAAGAACACCGATTATGTCTTATACGGAGATAAAGCGGGCAGCAAACTCGACAAAGCTAAATCGCTCGGAATTACTATTCTTACCGAACGGCAGTTCCTTGAGATGATTGGCGAATAGCAGACAATATATTTACAATGGGGAATTTACCGTAAAGGTAAGTTCCCTTTTCTATTAACAAAAATAATGCCGTATATACACGGCAGTTTTAATTGAAAGTGAGGAAAGAACACATGAATACAACAGAACTTCAAAATTTATATTGGGAAACCGAAACAATACACGACAAATTACAAGCAATGGAGCAATATATCCGAAAACTAACAAAACAAGGTAAATCGTGCATTAAGACTTATGAAAAATATTTTTCCCTGTTAGACCAACTGCGCAAATCAAGCGCAAATGGTGCTGCTTGAGGCGGAAATAGAAACTTTTTCGGCTTAAAGATTAAAGGAAGGAAGTCATATTTATGAAAAAGACAATACATTTAGTAGAAGTCACGTTAAAAGATAATTCAAAGAATTCAAATTGTAAATATTTACAGGAATTCAATATTAATCTTCCCGCATCAAATGACGAACTTATAATCTTACTAAGAGAAGCTAACAAAATCTTGTTTTTGGACAAGCTTACCCCTATAATTCGTTGGCTTTCGTTGGAAGATATGTGTTTCGCTATTCTTGATAACAACAGCTCGGTTATTGAAACCATCTTTCAGCTCAATGAATTCTGTAAACGTCTGACCGAATTTAATGTAGTTCAGAAACGAAAACTCAACGGAATAATCAGCGCCCTTTTTGGAATTGAAGGTCCGGATGGCATAGGTCCGTGGAGTCCTGATTTGGTTTATGCCGTTAATTTTACCTATATTTTAGATAATATCGGGTATATTGGAGGCGTAAAAAACAATTTTGAACTCGGAGATTATGTCATAAGCCATAAAAAGCTTCCGGTAATCCAACATATTGACGATGAAATCGGTAAATTGCTTAACAGAGAAACTGTTGCTTCATCGTTTATGGAAATGTTGAGAGCAAAAAACAAGCTTAAAAATTTTTGTTATGTAGATGACAAAGTATTTAGCAAATATAACGGATTTTTCTACAATGTTCCGGATTTGAATGATATTCCGAAAATATATGACGGCAAATTGCAGGCGATAGATTTATAACGAAAAAGCATTTTATAAAATCGAAACTGAAATAAAACAATGAAGAAGCTGAAGACAATAAAACAATACAACAATAAATAAAAAAGATGTTGCCGGGGAGATAAAGACCCGGCAACATCTTTTCACAAACTATAAAGGAGATTTCAAATGGCTAATATATTTTGGGGCGTAAAACCCCAGGCAGACGGTTCGTATTGCTATATAAACATGGACAAGGGAACTATTAACTATAATCCTCCGGTCAATCCAAAAGCAGTTATACTGATTCATCGGAAAGGCGAGATATTTAAGTTATCAGAAGCAATTAAAAACTACTCAAAACTTGATGATATGGTTAGAAAAACAATGATATGTTTGCAAAGGAACAAATTGATTTATTTAATATGTTTATTAAAAACATAAAGATAAAACCATATAAAAATAAAGAAAGGCTGGAAAACATGAACAATGTTGCAGTATTAACAGCGAATACACGAAGCGAATCAAGTTTTTACCCTACTCCGGACAAGCTCGCGGGTAAGATGCTTGCGGGAATAGACTGGAAACGTGTGGAAACAGTGTTAGAGCCGTCCGCGGGTAAAGGCGATTTGGCGAGATGCGCGTTAAAAGCGTACAACAACAATCAACGATACAATCACCGCGAACTCGACATTGACTGCGTGGAGATTGACCGTAACCTACAGCATATTTTACGCGGCGAAGATTTCAGAGTCGTGCATGATGATTTCCTCACGTATAAAACAGTAAAAAAATACGACTTGATTCTTATGAACCCTCCTTTCGACCGGGGGGACAGGCATTTGCTGAAAGCGTTGGAGCTTCAGGCAAACGGCGGTCAGATAGTATGTATACTGAATGCGGAAACGCTTCTCAACCCGTACACATACATACGGCAACTGCTAATGCGTATGCTCAATCAGTACGATGCGCAAATACAGTACCTTGAAAATGAATTTAAGGGAGCTGAACGCGCGACTGATGTTACAATTGCGCTGATCCGCGCGGATATACCGCATAAGCAGAGAGAAAGCACGTTTTATGAACGCATGAAAAAAGCGGCTGAAGCGGAAGAACCGGAATTCGCTTTTAATGAATTAATGGAGCTTGATTTCCTGAAAGCGATTATTTCGCAGTACAACGTAGAGGTTGCCGCGTCTGTTGCCCTTATTAACGAATACAAAGCATTAAGTCCCTATATACGTAAAGATATCGGCGGCAAGGACAACGCTATCCTAACGCTTACGGTAGGCACGGACAGCAATTATTCGCAGGTATGCAATATAAACGAATATCTTAAACGAGTCCGGCTTAAATACTGGCGCGCTCTGTTCTCCAACAAGGAACTCACCGGACGCCTTACGACCAATCTGCAAAATAAGTACCGAGAGAGTGTCGATAAAATGGCTGATTATGATTTCACCATGTTCAACATACAGACAATCATAACCGAAATGAATGCCGAACTGATAAAAGGCGTGGAGGATACGATTATGGCGCTGTTCGATAAATTATCAGCTGAACATTCGTGGTATCCTGAATCCGCTAAAAACGTGCATTATTGGGACGGCTGGGCTGCACAACAAGGCTCATAAGGTAAACAAGAAGGTCATTATACCGACTTATGGTATATTTTCCAGTTATAGTTGGAGCAAAACATTTGAAGTATCGAAAGCTATGGAAGTGCTGAATGACATAGAAAAAGCGTTGAATTACCTTGACGGCAATCTGACCGCAGAAGTTGATATGTTAACAGCGTTAAGAACAGCGGAACGTAACGAACAAACGCGTAATATCCCATGCAAGTATTTTGATGTGGATTTCTACAAGAAAGGTACGACGCATATAAAATTCAAGAATCAGGATTTACTTGACAGGTTCAATATATACGCCGCCCGTAACCGTAACTGGTTGCCTCCGAATTACGGCAGGACAAGTTATAACGATATGGACGCTGAAACAAAACAGGTTATAGACGAATTTCAGGGCGAAGCGGCATATGAAAAAGTAGTGGCGAACAACAAGTATTATCTGTCTGAAGTGGCTGGCAGTTTGCCGATGCTCACACAGGGATACGTAAGTTAACAAAAAAAGATATTATCAGGACGCAAATAAATTAATTAGTGTCCTGATAATATCAAAATAATTATAATTTAAAGGAGAAAAATGATGAACATATATGAAGCAATGAAAGATAAACAACAAAAAGAATTCAATGAGTTTCCAAAATTTTTCGCATTTGACCAGAAAAATTTTGAAAAAAGTATGATTAAACTCGGATTAAATCCTGACGATACCGAAAAAATATGTAATCTTGGAGATACCAGCGGATATTATCGGCGTGACGATGCGCAGAAATTACATGATATGTTTGCCAGACATGAAAAAGAAATGCGGGACGGGATTACAAACGACGTAACCGGTGACGGGTTTATTTTTGATATGTTTAAATATGAACTGGAGAACCATGAGTATAAATTTACGAATGACGTTTCCGAAGCTTTAGCGGCTTTAGGATTGACAATTAATGAAGTGAACAAAAGTAAAAAACTCAAACATGGTTTAAATAAAGCTGTTAAAAATTTCAGCGTAAATAGTTTATGACTTATAAAACCAATAAATGTAAAAGGAGAAACATTATGAACGAAAAAGAAATACGCCGTGCAGCGGAAATACTTGAAAAAGAATTCGGCAACGGTTGGCGCATAGTCGCTCAGATGCTCGGCACGGAAGATTTACGCAAACGCGTAGGTAAAGAACTGACGTCATTTACCGCATTTCCGGAACGGGGAGATGGGGGTAGCGCAAAATGGCGCGGGAATACATCTCCCGAAGTGATTGCCTCAGTGATACGGTATGTTTTAGATTATAAAAAGTATTACGGTAAAGACACCGACACATTCACTCTGCTCGATCCGATGTCCGGCTCAGGGACAAGCAAAGCAGCCGCCGACAGGTTTGGCATACGGTCTGTTCTGTATGACCTCAACCCTGCCCCCGCTTGCGGTACAGGAGGCTGGAACGCGCTGAAGAATGACGTTGAGGATTCCGCGGACCTGATAATGCTTCACCCGCCGTATCATTCGATAATACAATATTCGGGCAATATGTGGGGTAAGCCGCATCCGGACGATTTATCGCGTTGCGAAAACTACAATGACTTCATTGAAAAGTTGAATTTTGTTATAAAAAAGCTATACATGGCGTTGCGTAAAGACGGACGTTTGGCTATACTTGTCGGCGACATCCGAACCAACGGCAGTTTCCACAGCATACAGCATGATATGATACGCATGGGCGCGTTCGAATCGTTTATTGTCAAGTCGCAGTTCAACTGTGTAAGCGATACGCGTACTTACGCCAAGCCGTTCATTCCAATAGTGACCGAATATATGCTCGTATATCATAAAGAAGATGTATTTATGATACCTCTCAGCTGGCGCAAAGAAGCGGTATGCGACTTATCAAAAAGATACGCCCGTACTGACGTGGCATCATCTGATACGCATGACGCTTGAGAGCGTGGGCGGCAGGTGCAGGCTCTCCGATTTATACGATACGCTTGCGGAACACCCGAAAGTCAAAAGCAAATGAACATTACAGGGAACGAATCCGCGCCACTATATACGAACACAAAAATGAGTATGTACAGTGCGGAGACGGCGAATACAGGCTTGAATATAATGTCGCGTAGTTAAAAGGATAAAATTTTAATAAAAATGAGATTTATATTGAAAGGATAAAAATATGATAGAAATTTTAAGCAACGGTTCAAAATGGTTCGGGCAGTCGCCTGACAGTATAGACTGTCTCAAAGAAGTCCTGAAGCAGCATACGCTTGACCCCGTATTTGAGAGATACGGCGATTTTATAAACCGTAAACCGCGATGGGGGAATCCGGCAATTGAAATGAAGTATAAAAACTGTACGCTAATATTCGGGAATTTTTTAACGTATAGCCATGTTTTCAGTATTATTACTGATGATTATACACTTATTGACGAACTTGAAAAGTTAATAGATGAAAACAAAAAAAGCCCCGGATATATCAAGGAGCAACGACGAATTAAAGATTTTAAATAAGCAAATAAAGACATCTCGTATAATCCCTGTAAGAATCAATAATAGCCCTAAAACCAATAGCAAAAGAGAACGCTGGATTTGTCTGGCGTTTTCTTTTGTTATATATTCTTACAAATTAAAACAATGTTATTACAATACATATCTTCCTATACAAATAACGACAAAGGCATGAATATATTCTATGAATAAAACAGAATTGTTGATTTTACAATAGACTTTCTGCGAAACTTAATTAAAAATAAAGCATTTAATTATTCATGTTTTTATGTTATAATACTATAATAAAAATGTTTTCGACGCTATTGCCGATAATGGCGTGGTATGCAGAAACTTTATATAATCAACAGGAGTGAACGTTTTGGATATACAAAGACGAATGAACGATTTTCATGTTCCCGGAGTAGGCATTACATACTTTAATGAAGGAAAAATCCAATGGAACGGAAGTTTTGGCATACTCGAAAAAGGTACGAAAAAAACTGTAAATAGAGATTCTATTTTTCACGCTTGTTCTATAAGTAAAATGATTACTACAATGTGTGTATTAAAACTTGCAGAAGAAAACATTTTGGATGTGCAAAAAGAAGCTAATCAATATTTGTCATCGTGGAAGATAACCGATAATGATTTTACAAATGAAAAAAAGATAAAACTTATTAATCTTTTATCACACCAAGCAGGGTTTTATGATGTTGAGGGTAGTTTTGAACCATATAAAGAAAATGATACTATTCCCCGTAATATTGACATACTTAAAGGCACAACACATTATAATTGCGAGGAAGTTCATGCAAAATATGTGCCTGAAACAAATTGGGCATATTCAGACGCAGGATATTGTATAATTGAACAAATACTCGAAGATGTTACGGGGAAAAATATTTGTCAACTTGCTGATGAATTGATATTTAAACCTTTAAATTTAACGCACACCTTTTTATGGCAAATTGGAAAAGAAGATAAGTTATTTTCAATATATAACCAAAATAATTGTGCCGTCGGGCATGACAGCAACGGTGAAATCGTAGAAGAAATAAGAGCGCGTTACCCGAATTTAGGAGGTGCTGCATTGTGGTCAACACCTGATGAACTATCAATAATTGTATTAGATATAATTAAATCATACAATGGTGACTGCGGCATTGTTTTAAACAGAAAAACGGCAGACTTGATGCTGACACCGCGCGAGAGTGCAAATTTTATGGGATTGGGTGTTTTTCTCGGCAATGATAATGACAAGCCATATTTCTTTTCTCAAGGTTGGGGCGTTGGTATGCAATGTAAGTTGCGGGCATATTACAAAGACCAATACGGCGTTACTGTAATGACAAACTCAGAGCCCGGCATGGAACAAGACAAGGCTCTTATTGGAGAAATAATTAACGAAGTGTGTAAAAGCGGTGTCATTTGAACTGTCACGGATAAGCATTTTTAAATTAACGAACAAATTTTATATTATGTAATGCAGAAATTAAGGAAGATATATTATAGTGATAATTAATAAAGAAAATATAAAATCGGCTATACAAACATTAGAAATACAAAATAAATGTGTTTGCATACATTCATCTTTTAAGTCGTTTGGATACCATGTGAACGGAGGAGCTTCGACGGTTATCAATGCTTTTTTGGATATGGAATGTACTGTCATGGTACTTACTTGTGCAGATATATATGAAGTATATCCTCCTACAAATTTACGTCCGGCAAGAAATGGTGCAGGAGATTATTCGTATTTAAAAGATAAAAAGTTTAATACTCCTAAAATATTTACGGTTGACAGCAATGATATTACAAAAGAAGATATGGGGCTTATCCCATATACTTTGGTAAATATGTCGTCCCGAAAAAGGGGGTATAATCCGCTGAACTCATTTGCAGCTGTCGGCATGGAAGCAGATGAATTGGTGCATAATCAGTCAAATATAAATGTTTTTGCACCGTTACAAAAATTATTTGATTTTGGTGGCTGTGTTCTTCTTATGGGTGTAAATTTGGATAGAGCAACAATAATACATTATGCGGAACAGATTGCGGGACGGACACCATTTGTAAGATGGGCAAATAATTTTAATGGTGACGCGGATATATGCAATGTAGGCGGCTGCTCTGGCGGATTTGAAAATTTTTCAGGAAAATTAAAATCCGTAGAAAAGAATATTATAGTCGGAAACAGCTTATGGAGATGTTTTCCTGCCAAAGAAATAGTAGATATATGTTCAAATGCAATGATAGAAACGCCCGAAATATCTCATTGCGAAAACGCAAACTGTGAACGTTGTAATGACGCAATTTTAGGCGGACCAATTTGGTAAGACAAGGCAACTCAAAATAAGACCAACTATGTTTTGTCAATAGGAAAAAAGAAAAAAGAGAAAAAATTTTTAGATAGACCGATAGGAAAAAAAGGACAAGCTAACGCAAGCCTGATGGATGGCAGGCAAAAAAAGAAGCATATTAGAGATGAATAATCAAGCCAAATCAAAAGTGAGATTGCAGGAAAGGATTTTGAAGAGAACACGGACGAATTTGTGGGCAGTATGCCCGATGGCGGCGAAGTGAGATAAGCCCTGCGAACGCTTGAGGGAGTAGTAATCAGAAAAGGTAGAACTGTAATGGGTGAGACCCCAAGCAGCCTCCATGAGAGCGTAACGGAGGAGAGAAGAACCACGTTTGGACATTTTGGTATGAGTGGCGTTGAATTTGCCGGATTGAGAAATGATGGGATCAAGGTAAGCATAGGCAAGAAGCTTTGCGGGGTTGGAGAAACGGTTAATATCTCCGACCTCACCGAGGATGGCAGCGCCGATTGAGAGAGCCGACACCGGGAACAGTGAGAATGACGGAATCAAGCCTGTGCATGATGGATTCAATGCGGGATTTGAGTTCGGCAATCTGTTTTTCGAGAAGTTCGATTTGCTCAATGGTCTGTGTTATCTGGAGAGAGATAACAGAGTTGTTGACTCCGACAGACGATTTCGCCAGAGTTTTGAGGGCAATAGCTTCTGACTTAGAGAAACGACCTTGCGAGGCTTTTTTGAGCAGATTCGTAAGAGCGGTGAGATGAACATCCGCAATATCGTCGGGAGACGAATACAATTTCAACAACGCATAGCTTGTTTTTAGATGTTAAGCGAAAAAGGTGGCGAACTCAGGGAACATCATATCTACATAGGCGACTAACTGTGTTTTGAGCCTCGACTTCGATTGAATCACGTTACGATGGAAGCGGCATAGTGTTCTCAACTCCATGAGTTCCTCATCTCTCTCAGTATACAACCTGTGTTTATTCACTATCAGACTTTTCGCAATCAGTAGGGAGTCCGTCTTGTCCGTCTTTGTCTTTCTGATTTCCGTCTTGCGTAAGGCGGCGGTCTGAACCGGGTTGATAAGGCATACATGATATCCCTGCCTGTACAGCCATGACAGCAGATTGTCACCGTAATGGGCGGTAGATTCCATGCCGATTAACAGTTCATCTTTCTCATGCCCCGAAAAAGATGCCGCTAACTTAGAAAATCCCTCGGCTGTGTTCGTGAATCCGAACGGCTTCTTCACTACCTCCCCGTTTCCTGACAGCATGGCGGCGTAGTGTTTCTCCTTCGAAATGTCTACTCCGACGTATATCATTTCTTCACTTCCTTGCTTTTTGTAGACAACCGCTTCTTGCCACTTCGTTTTGCCATCATATGCTTGTTTGACATGAAAACTCCAACTGTTATACCAGTCTTGGCTTATCCAACTATCAATATTCATAGCAAAACTGTGGCTTTATACTTATTTCAATCGTCCAGCGATAGCATTTCCTAAAAGTCCACAGTTGTCCCACTTCTATTTTATCATTTTTCTTTTTTGGTGGGCAACTATATTATACAAGCATTTTCGGGCGTTAGCCGAAAAAATGATAAAACAAATAAAATTTATATTATCATACTTTGAGAGGATGAAATCAACATGATTGAAACAAAAAAACGCAAAGGGGTACGAAAAACGCTTATTATAGTCTGCGTTGTATTCAGTGTTTTGATCTTGACATACTTAATCGGCGGGTATTTTATTATTAAGCAAATGCTTGGTGATAGTCTTGCAAAACTCGAACGCGGACAGTATTATTCAACATATCCCTCATATGAAGATTTTAATGACGCGTTACCACGCCAACAAATTAGCTTTTTGTCCGGCAAAAATAAACTGCAAGGCTTTATATACGGCGAGGATAACGATAAAGGACTGGTTGTTGTTGTCCACGGATTCGGCGGTTCGTCCGACGAGTATTTACCGCAAATTCAATTTTTTACAGATAAGGGTTGGCGTGTGTTTGCCTATGATGGCACAGGCGTGTATGAGAGCGAAGGCGACAGCCGTATGAGCTTTTATCAAGCAACAACCGACCTTATCGCCGCGCTTGATTACATAAACACGGACGCGGATTTGGCGAGTATGCCTCTTGCACTGTTCGGTCACAGTCAAGGCGGTTTTGCCGTCTGTTCCTCGTTGAATTTTGAGCAAACCGAAAATGTTGACGCAGTTATCAGTATTGCCGGACTGAATACGGCAGGCGACATTGTTGAATCGGCGGCGAAACAGCAAGTCGGCGGGTTGTATTTTTTAGTAAAGCCATTTTTGTTTGTGCTTGACAACGCAGACTTTGGCGATACCTATACTTCCGTTGAGGGGATTAACAAGAGCAGTGCCGCTGTTATGCTTATTCAAGGCGATAAGGACACTGTCATACCGCCTGATGAGTACGCCATAACCCATTACAGGAACGAAATAACCAACGCAAATGTGGAGTTTGTTTTTTGCATAGACGAGTGGAACAACGAGCATAACAACATTATTGAGTCCGAGGAAGCGTGGAATTACGCAAAAGAACTCAACGCGGCTTGGGATGAATACAAAACCGCCAACAACATAACGACAACCGCGACAAATAATGACTTGAAAGAATTTGCCGGACATTACGGTCTTGACAAATTGAAACGACACGAGGTGAATAAACCGTTATTTGAGCAGATAAATGTCTTTCTCGAAGATAATTTATTGACGTGAGTTCGCGTTCATTATAAGCAGAACGAAACCGCGCAAGCGCGGTGGAACTATAGAACGGGCGAAAAGCCCCATTGTAAGAGAGAAAAAATTGATTACTCATAGGGGACGCGCTCTCGTTCTGAAAATTAACAAACATTCGGAAAAGTGACTGCTATGACTTTTATTTTTTGACCGAATCTTTGTTAATTTCTAAGAGCATAACCTACGCAACAGGAAATGAGTAGAATTTACGAAGAAAATTTATTAGTGGAGGTATCTGCATATGACAGCGGAACAGATTGCGAAATCAATATCTTATTGCGGATTGCTTTGTAGTTTATGTAGTTCGGACGGCAGTTGCGATTGCCGTTTGTCAAATCAATGTGGGAAAAAATCTTCCACAGAAGGATGTTTTCAATATGAATGCTGTAATAAAAGAGGTTTTATTGGTTGTTGGGAATGCCCCGATTTCTCCTGTGATAAGGATATGTTCAATGATAGTCACCTACGATTAAAAGTGTTTGTAAAATGTATTAAAGAGGATGGCATAGAAGCATTTTCGCAATACATACTGCGTAATTTTGAAAATGGGATTCTCTATCACAGGAACGGCTATACTGGTGATTATGACTTAGATACAGAGGAAACCATATTAGCATTATTAAGAAACGGTAAATAATGTATGTTATAAGCATTTTATATTTCAGATAATTTTATTTAACATGGTTTTTTATAAAGAGAGCCGTAAAATTGTTATAATATGCGTACTTCATGACTAAATATATAATTGAAGTTGGTGAATAACATAGTTGAATGGTATATATTACACGTTCATATTGGCACGGAAAATAAAGTAATTGAAATTTTACAGCGAAAGCTACCGGCAAATTTATACCGTCCCTTTTTCCCTCAAAAAGAAATTATTTTCAGGCGAGCAGGGTTTACGAAAATTGAACAAAAAGGTTGTTTCCCCAGTTATGTCTTTATTGAATCAAAGACAAGCGCAGAGGAATTTTTAAATGCTGCCGAGATACTAATTCGTAATATAAAAGAAGTCCATACTATATTAAGTTATGACGGAAAAAAGGATATTGCTTTAATTGAGGACGAAAGATTATTATTGGAAAAACTGTTAGGCAGCGACGATTGTATCAAAGTATCGAGGGGATTTAAAATTGACGGTGTTACGCATATAACTTCCGGCACACTTTTCGGCATGGAAAATATGATTAAGAAAATAGACCGAAATAAAAGGTTCGCAGAAATTGAAATTATGCTAATGGGTAACATACAACGTATATCTGTCGGAGTAGAAATAACATTAAAACAGTTAAAAAGGATATGTTGGATATATAAAAGCGTCTATACGAAGAAACTTTATATTTTCGACGAAAGGTGATAAGTGAAATGAAAGATAAAAGTAGGGCTTTAGTAAATCAATTTTTGGAAAGCGTACCTTTTGAATATAGGGTTATGTTAAATGAATTAGCTGAATATGCCTATAATTTGGGCTATACTCCTAAACGAAACAAGGTAAGCATTTTCTCAATTGATTTTTTCAAAAATAAGTTTAAAAAAACTATTATGAAACTGGAGGCGCATGATAATTGTAAAAATGGCATACCATCAGGCATTCCGGGATTAAGGCTTAAATTTTATGCAAACGATACATACTCTGATATTTTCAGTGATGGCATAAAGCGCGTGATAGAGGCTTTCAGCGGGAAATACACAGGTTGTTACGGGTGTGGGCGATGCAAAGGCAATTTAGAGGGGTATACATATGAATACCCTGACGGAAGAAAGGTTTTTAGGTGCGGAGGCGAGTTGATTCAAATTTATAACTGGAGTTGCAAAGACGTTGAAGAAATTAATCGTTTATTAAAAATGCAGGACGATTTTTGGGCGCGCCAAAGTCAGATAAGTACAGTATAGGTTACAAGCAATTTCAGTACCTACGATAAAGCCGCCAAAAATGAAGAAATTTTATATTGTGCGAGGTTAAATAAAAATGGATAGTTATACTTACGAATTGATATTAAATGAAAATCATATTGAAACAGGGAAAATAGATATACCTGTAAATTTTAAAGATGAATTTAATATTAAATTCGCTTATTGGGCTTTGATGGATATAAACGGACAAGAATATAAGATTTATATTCACGAAAAAGACAGCGGTTTTTATGAAATGAGAGGAAACGGAAAATTATTTAAGGATTTCAAAGCGGGTAAAAATTTCAAATCAGGCGAAAGACTCAATATCACAATAAAACCGCAAGAACCTATCTATTACAAAAAAAGTCCGTATTCCTATGATAATCCTGTAAGAGTCATTGATTCAATAAGTCACATTAAAGAACCAACGGGTTATTTATGCGGTCAGTCATGCGTGGCAATGCTTGTTTCCAAACCAGTTGATGAAGTGATTGACATAATGAATACAGATAAAGGCACACATATTGAGCATATAAAGGCTGCGCTTGAATACTATGGCATAAAACATGAAAAATCGCTGACAAAGTACAAAGACGGCATGAAGTTACCAGATATTTGTATATTGGCGTTACAGTTACCCACATACAAGCATTGGTCAATATATTTCGACGGCAAGTATTATGACCCTGAATTTGGCGTTTTAGATGAATATACGCAAAATGAAATAATATTAAGATTCTTGAAAATCAAAAGTAATTAATACACTTTTTCATTTCTATATTTCCATACAAAATAAGCATTCGTGCCAGTATTGCTGAAGATAGGTAAACTTCGTAAGAACAATAATTTTCTAAGAATCTGTTTACAATCTTTTGAGCAATAAGGCAACAAAAGCGAAAACGGTCATATGAAAGGATACAAGGATAAGACGTTCACAGTTATTCCACAAGCGGCGGAAGTGCTCAAGCCATCTAAAAGATCTCTCAACAACCCAACGCTTTGGAATGACGGCAAATTTGTGCAGTTCACTGCGTTTGCCGATTTCGACTTCAGCATCAATATGAAATTTAACAGCGAAAGCAAAGACCTCGCCTGTTTAACCACTATAACACAAGGATTTTGCTAAATTCGATAGATTCGGGGCGTACATTTCCAGCAATAAAATCAAATTCAGATATAGATATAAACAAAATAAAATGGACATTGCATGTGTTGGCGAATTTGTATCTAGATATAAAAGTTTTATACCTGAAATCATCGTTTAGCCGTCATAACCCTTCTTCTCGGCGAGATAGGTGTTTTTGATGCTTTTGAGTCTATGATTATCATGGCGGTGTCTTTTTCGACGTTTTTCACCCGCTCTTGTGACCAGTTTTAAAAGAAACTTTGGTGAGGATACTCTCCTCATTATCATTTGCTTCAAACATTGAAATTATCCTAAAATATTTATATACAGTTTGCCATTTGGGAAAGTCATGCGGCAGTGAACGCCAACGACACCTTACGACAATCGCGGAACAGGCAGCACAAAATATCGAGTCAGCTCTACTTTGCGCGGTTCTTTGTTACTTTTTTCGCTTTTCAACCTCACTTTTGATAACCTCAAATTTTTGCTCTCCGGCTCGAATGGGCTTGGATATGCTTAATAACCGTAATAAAGCATATCGGGGAATTCTCTATGTCCAAACTGCAATCACGACATCATTTATGATATTTAAAGATCGTGGCAAACGACGGTTCTTGTTATTCAGAACATTTTCAAGCGGTTTGATAGATGTTGACGCGCCTAATGAAACGTGAATAAAAAAGAAAGCGATGATGATTTCATGGATAGCAAATATGATTCTTTAAATACGAGAACGGGCAAAATGAGTAAACAGGAAATGCTTGTTGAATATATTATACAGGATATCGTAGTTATATATGATGTCAGAGAGTTCATATGAGATAGATGAAGCTATGAATGTGTTCTACAATTCCGCCGTATTCGAAAAGCTGTCTGACATAGAAACGGGCTTGTATCTTGAGGGTTCAGCATATATCTATGAGCTTCTGAAAGACGAGCTGGCAAGCGGCAGGATTATTCAGAGAGAAGTGTAAAATAACAAATGAGATAAAAAACGGGATTGTTTGTAGGTTATATAGTATATAGAAACATAGAAAACGGCGGTTATATAAAGTGACCGTCGTTTTTTATATGTAATACGGTGGTATAAAATTAACAAAAACAAGGTTTAATTAAGTGAAAATTTCCTGTATAATTAATATATTATGGAAATAAACAGGTGTAACATTCTTGGGATAACGCGAAATGCATAATATACTTTGAAGTTAGGTGAAAAGATGAAAATTACACTTATTCATGGACAAAATCATAAAGGGAGCACATACCATATAGCGAGAATAGTTACGGAAAAAATCGGCGGAAATATTGACGAATTTTTTCTTCCGCAGGATTTCGGCGATGGATGTTCAGGTTGTTTAGCGTGTTTGCACAAGGGTAGAGAGTTCTGCCCCCGTGCGGAGAGCGTAGGTAATATTTTCAATTCCATGCTTTCATCCGACGTAATAATAATCGGCTCACCAACTTATGTTATGGAGATGACCTCGCACTTAAAAGGTTTTTTTGAACATATATATACTGCTTGGCTCGCTCACAGACCGGAGGAAGCAATGTTTTCTAAAACGGCTGTTGTGGTTTCCACAGCGGCGGGTATGGGAATGAACGGCGTTACCAAATCAATGGCAAAGCAGATGTTTTACTTAGGTATAGCGAAGACATACCGGCTTCCCTTTAGAGTTATGGCAAGTACATGGGACGAGGTTGATGGTAAGATAAGGAGAAAAATCACTGCCAAAACCAATAAAATCGCCCGCAAAATAAACTCAACAGGAGAGCGGGCAAATCCGGGACTAAAAACAAAATTTGTATTTTCTATGATGAGGGCATTTCAAAAAAACAATGATTATGCTCCACTTGATAAAACATATTGGACAGATAAAGAATGGCTTGGAAATAAAAGACCTTGGAAACATATTAAATAGGCGTATTATTCAACGCATTATCGTAAGAGAACTCGGCTTTCCGTCTTGGGATACTGTGCAATGATAGAGAATTTATATAAAACAAAGGAGAAACCGATTATGACCATGAGAGAAAAAATCGCAAGCGGAATGCTTTTTACCGATATGTGCGAAGGACTTCCCGAAGAAAGATTACGCGGCAAAGAATTAATGTATGATTTCAATAATACTCGTCCTTCAGAAGAAGAAAAAAGAATTGAACTAATGAGCAAAATGTTTGGCAAAATCGGAAAAAATGCATGGATTGAGCCGCCTATCCATTTTGCCTACGGCAGCAATATTTTTATCGGAGAAAACTTTTATGCAAATTTTAATTTTACTGTTGTAGACGATTACACTGTAACTATTGGCGACAATGTATTGATTGCTCCTAATGTTACTATTTCTGTTACGGGACACCCCGTTCATCATGAACTGAGAAAAAACGGAGAAATGTATTCATTCCCTGTAACCATCGGAAACGATGTATGGATTGGCAGTAATGTTGTTATAAATCCCGGCGTTACGATTGGTGATAATTCAGTTATTGGCGCGGGGAGTGTCGTTACCAAAGACATACCTCCCAATGTAGTTGCAGTAGGCGTTCCATGTAAGGTTTTAAGAGAAATTAATGACAGAGACAAAGAATATTATTATAAAGATTTTAGAGTTGAGCAGGTGGATTGAATGTATGAACATCATAAGAAAGCCATTGAAAAAGCTACGGCAAAACTAAAGAGCAACCAGAAAATTCTTGCTGTTATTCTTGGCGGTTCTGTCGCGCATGGCTTTGCGTCTGAAAACTCAGATATTGATTTAATGCTTGCTTTGTCTGAGTCTGATTATCAGCAAGCGCTTAAAAATGGTGATTTACATTATCTTGATACGGAATCAGCCGACTACCCCGATGGATACGTTGAGGGAAAATATATCAGTGAGTCATTTATTCGGGCTGTTGCGGAAAAAGGCAGCGAACCTGCCCGATTTGCGTTTAAGGACGCCATATTGCTGTATTCAGCTTGTGATAATCTTAACAGTTTGATTTCAGCCGCCGCCGCATATCCAAAGGAAAATAAATATGATAACATGGAAAAATTTCACGCCCAGTTTGAAGGTTGGAACTGGATGTATTATGAAGGCTTGAAAAGAAATGATGTGTATGTATTAAATCATTCAGTAACAAATCTTTGTCTTTTTACAGGTCGTCTTTTGCTTGCATATAACGAGTTGTTATACCCCTATCACAAGTGGTTTTTAAGAGTATTATCAAGCGCGGAAAATAAACCGCAAGACATTGTTGAAATGATAAATTCGGCTTTGTTGACAAAAAACGAACGTAATATTAAAGACTTATATAATGCTGTAAAGAATTTTTACAATTGGCCTGAATATCAGCATGGGTGGCTCGCCAGATTTATTATAGACAGCGAAATAAATTGGATGAACGGAGCTGTTCCGATAGCTGATTTATAACAGGTAAAATACATTATTAAAATTTGTTGTTTGGTTAGCGTGTGTTATAAGTATTTTTCCGTTGCACATTATTGTAAGAGAGCGGTTTTCCGTCTTAGGATAATGAGAAAGCGTTATTTTTTGGAGTGTTGTATATGAATCAATTTAGTTTATCAGTAATTTGGCTTAAAATTGTAAGCGTTTTGTTCGCCGTCTTTGGAATCATAATAGCATTGTTTAACCAGACTGCACTTTTTCAAATGGCGTTCAATAATCAAATAAATCCTGTGTTTTGGACAGATTCAGAATTAACTGTAGAAACTTTATTTTTTCAGCGTTGGATTTATGGGTTGCTTGGAGCAACGTGCTTAATGGTTGGTATTTTAATTTTCTTTATAGTCAAAAACGCTTTTGAAAGAAAAGAAAAATGGACGTGGAATTGCTTGCTTTTTGGATTGATAGCATGGTTCATTATAGATACGCCGATTTCTGTGTTTTTTCATGTCTATTTTAATGTGGCATTTAATGTTATGTTGTTATTAGCGGTTTTATTTCCATTATTCTTGACAAGAAAACATTTTATAGTGAAAAAGAAATGATACAATGTATTTCGCATTTTCGTAAGTATCTGCATCTCTCTTAGGATAATACGGGTCAATGTAACACATATATTTACGGAGGTTAATATGCTCACACCAGAAATATTGATAAGGCAGTCTAAACCGGGGGATGCAGGATATGTCGCATATATGCACGGAAAATATTATTGCGAAAACCACAGTTTTTTCAGTTCATCCGAGTATTATTTTATAAAATATCTCGCTGATTTCGTTCGTGACCCTGCGGGTAGCGGGCTTTGGATTGCAGAGGCAGACGGAAAAACAGTAGGTTCTGCGGCGATTGTCCGTGTTGACAACAAAAGAGCGCAATTCAGATGGTTTTTAGTTGACGGAAGCTATCAAGGGATGGGCATAGGAAGCAGACTCATAAAGACGGCGCTTAATTTTTGCAGAGAAAATAACTATAAAAATGTGTTTTTGTGGACTTTCAAAGGGTTAGATAAAGCAAGGGCTCTTTACGATAAGACAGGATTTGTCTTGACCGAAGAAAAAGTTAATAATGAGTGGAGCAACGCACAAATCATTGAGCAAAAAATGGAGTTGGAGCTATAAAGAATTGGGAATTTATTTCGGGGATAATGCACAGCCGAAAAAATTTTATATTATGCGTGGGAAAATAGTTTATATAGGAGGTTTTTTCATGGAAAACAAACCAAATAAAATACAGGATTCAAAATCAACGGTTGCCGCGGAGCGTAAGCATGAAATAGGTTTGCCGCTCATCGCGTTGGGTCTTGACCTTTTGCCGATACTCCTTATTTTCATTAATTCATTTCTCAGAGGAGCGATAGGTTCATTTGTTTTACTTTTCGTAATAATATCTCCGATAACCGGATTGATAATGGGTATAGCGGCTCTCAGCCGGGGAAAAAACGAATAGGGTCTGCCGGAAAGATAATCGCAATCATTGCAGTTGTTTTGCCGCTCTTTTTTGTGGCTCTCATCATTTTGTTTTTTATCGGAGCGGTAACGGGCGTCATTTCATTAATGTAGAGGTATACAGATGGGTAGAAAAATATGGATGGTTTTCCGTTTGGTTGTTTCGCTGTCCGTATGGGGTATAGGCGGATATATATTAAACAGATATGAATATTTAATAGCTTTTAATGATATTGATAATTTAACAGGAATGATTCCGGTTGCGTTAGTTTTAACAGGAGCAGTCGGAGCAACTGTTATTTTGTGGATCAAACACACAAAACGAACCATTCCGGTTTCGGTAACATTGGCGTTGTTTGTTGTATTATCTGCGGTACTGTTTCCGACGGCGTTACGGGGGAATTGGTGGATAAATCCCACTACCTCGAATGAATCGGAAGCTACGCCGGATTTAACTGTATTCATTCCGTTTTCCGAAAACTCAAAAACCGCTAAACTTGACCCGGAATCTGCTTTAACCCTTACTGATAATCTGCCCGTGTTAGACGGCGCTACCGCTCTTTATCCGCTATACGCCGCTTTTGCGGAAGCCGTATACGATGAATCTGTTTTTTCGCAGGACTATGTGCTTTGTACAAATACCCGAAGCGCGTATGAAGCAATAATATCAGGCGAACGGGATATTATTTTTGTGGCGGGCGCTTCAGAACAGCAGATGAACGCTGCAAATAAGGCGGGCGCGGACTTGTGGTTTACACCGATAGGCAGAGAAGCGTTTGTGTTTTTAGCGGGAAAAGATAATCCCGTTAACAACATCACACATCAACAACTACGCAATATATATTCGGGTAAAACCGCAAATTGGAGTACGCTTGGCTGGCGTGAGGGCGGCAAGATAATTGCATTTCAACGTCCCGAAGGTTCGGGCAGCCAAACGGGACTGCAAAGAATTGTTATGGAAAACCTTCCGGTTCAAGTGCCTCAACCGTTGCCTGACCCAAGTTTAACAGGCACAAACAGCCTGATGAAACAGGTTTCGGTCGAATGGCAGGGAGTACAACCTGCACTCGGTTATTCATACAGATATTTTGCGACTGTAATGTATGCAAATCCTGATGTTAAGTTGTTAGCGGTAAACGGTGTAGAACCGTTAACAGAAAATATCCAAAACGGCAGTTATCCATTTGTCGGGGATTTCTACGCTGTGACAAACGGTAAGCCGGAGGGAAACATAGGATTATTGATAGATTGGATTCTATCGCCGCAAGGGCAGGAAATTATCGAAAAAACGGGTTATACACCGTTGGCAACGATAGAACGATGAAATATATTAACCGCCGATAACAAGATTTATCTATATTACGCATTATTGAGATAATATAATACAAAGTTAAGGTGTCCAAAATGGAAAAGAAGAATAACAAGAAAAGGAACCCCAAAAGAAGATGTATAAACTGCGAAAAAGTAATGGTTCAGCAGTTCATAGGTTTGAAGCATTGCAAATGCGGAACAAGCTGGAGCAAGGAGCAGGGATATTTTGAACGCACACCTAATATGGTTTTCGCTCTGGAACACCGTGTTGTGAAGAAAAGCAAAAACAGCATAAAGACAAAGCAATTTCCTATTATTTGGTATAAATATGACCTGTCGTTATCGGTTTATTATAGAAAGTGACGAGTTTTTCTTTTATAAATTTTTAATTGCGGATTATGCTCTTGCATTTATTCGTCTAACATATATAATAAATGAAATATTGCTTTTTAGAAAAGAAGCTTGCGGCTTATGTTATGCTACAAAAGAAGATTCAGAAAAAATTAAGAATTTGCGTTATAATAATTTAAGGTTATTAAGATAAAATTTTTTTGAAAAGTATTATGCTGGAGGATGGTGTTAAATGGAGCGGCGAAAGGTGCTTATCGTTGATGATGACAGAGAAATCGTTGATTTGATAGAGCTATATCTTGCGGGAGAGACCTATGATATTCTAAAAGCTTATGACGGTCAGGAATGCCTGTCTATTTTACAGAAGGAAAACATTTCGCTGCTGGCGCTTGATATTATGATGCCTAAGCTTGACGGAATCGCGGTTTGCCAAAAAGTACGTGAAAAGTCTAATATTCCGATTATCCTGATAACCGCAAAGACACAACCGCTTGAACGGGTACAGGGGCTTACCGCAGGCGCGGACGACTACATCACCAAACCGTTTCACCCGTTGGAATTGGCGGCAAGAATCAAAGCGCAAATGAGGCGATACACAGAGTTAAACCCTTATTATGAAAATGGTACGCAGGAAATCATCATAATGGATTTAGTTATCAATGTGAGCGAGCATACCGTTTCAAAAAATGACGAACTAATTCAGCTAACTCCAAAGGAGTTTAATATACTTTTGCTTTTAGCGCAGAACAGAGGACAGGTTTTTAGCTCGGAGCAATTATTTGAAAGCGTATGGAAAGAAGAAGCATTTGAACAAGACAACACTATTATGGTTCATATCCGCAAACTCCGAGACAAATTAGGTGATGACGCCCGCAAGCCTAAATATATTCATACGGTATGGGGAGTAGGGTATAAAATTGAAAAATAAATTCTGGAAGTTTTCTGCGAAATTTATGTTGATTACCGTTATCAGTATACTCCTGTCCGTGATAATTATAGTCGTTGCCATATATGCAACATACAAAATATTTGATTTAGAGGATTTACGGAGATCAGCAAAGATGCTGTACAGTGTCTTTGACGCGTTTCTGAACAATTATCCGTGGTACTTTATTTTTCCGATTATTATTATACTTGCAGTAGTCATCAATTATTTGTTTACAAGGCGAACAACAAAGAGAATGAACTCTGTTCTGAATGCTGTTTTACAAATACAAAAAGGCGAGTATCATGTTTTCTTGCCAAACGATAAAAATGATTCTTTAGGCGAATTGGAACGGAATATTAACTTATTGGCAATTCAAATCAATGATACTCTTAATCGACGAAAAGAAATCGAACAGTCGAAAGACGATTTTATCGTGAATATCGCTCATGACCTCAGGACGCCTTTAACTTCCATTATCGGGTATTTGTCATTCATCAGCGAGAAACAGCTTGATTCGGAAATTTCAGCAAAGTATGCAGGGGTAGCGTTGGGAAAATCCGTGCAGCTCGAAAGGTTGATTGAATCTCTTTTCGATATTGCCCACCTTACAATGGATGAGATTCATATAAACAAAGCGGAACTGAATCTAAATAAATTTCTTTTGCAGAAACAGGATGAATTATATCCGCAGCTTCATAACGCCGATATGGAAATCCGTCTTGATATTTCTGATTCAGGAACAAAAATCCATGCGGACGGCGAATTAATTGCACGGGTGTTCGACAATCTGATAAACAACGCAATCCGTTACGCTAAAGAGGGACGTTATATAGACATTAAAGCGGAAACATTACGCGATAAAATTCGTATTTCTTTTATCACTCACGCGAACCCTGTTCCAGCTGATGAATTAGAAAAAATTTTTGACAAACTCTACAGGCATGAAAAATCCCGCTCCTCAGAAACAGGCGGGACAGGGTTAGGGCTATCAATAAGCCGCCGGATTATAGAACTGCACGGCGGAACGCTTACCGCAAGGCAAACCGAAAACGGCACGGCATTTGATATATATTTACCGAAATAAAAAAGCAAAAAATCAAGTGTTAAGAAAAAGATAAGATTTACCCTCCTATTTTGTTTAGATAGCTTTGGTATCCTAAAGCTATAACGAAACGGGAGGGTTCTTTTTATGAAAAAAATTTTTGCAGTTCTCTTTATTGGCATTGGGGTGGCTGCCGCAATACTGCTCTTTAAACCGCAGAGCGAAAACATTATACAGGAAGAACAACCAAGCCTCACTTCTACGACAAGCCGCGCTTTGCCGACAAATGAACCGCAAGAGCCGCCGCAGGAGAATACCGAGATTGTTTCAAATGAAAGCATAGATATTTTACTTGTAAACGCTGAAAATCCTCTGGCAAGTGATCATATTCCTGAAAATCTTGTAAACCTCTATGAACAAAAAAACAAACATTTTCAATTGTCAAAGGCTGACATTGAAGTTTGCAGAATTGTTTTTGAGGCAATGGAAAGTATGTTTTCAGCGGCAGAAAAAGACGGTGTGAACGGATTTATTATTACAAGCGGTTACCGCTCTCATGGCGAACAAAAGGAAGTATTTGCTAATAGTTCTGACGGAATAGCCGCTATACCCGGAACGAGCGAACACGAAACAGGACTTGCCTTTGATGTAACGGCGTATGGGAACGAAAACTTTGAATTAACACCGCAATTTGAATGGCTGTCAAAACATTGCGGCGAATATGGGTTTATTCTGAGGTATCCGAAAGGCTCTGAAAGTATCACGGGATATTCATATGAGCCGTGGCATTACCGCTATGTGGGAACTCCGTATGCAAAGGAGATTATGGACGAAGGTATTACGCTGGAAGAATATATGGAGCAGTAATAAGGAGAAAAATACAGTGAAAATAAGGAGTTCAAAACGAAACACAATTACAATCGTGTTGTTCGCGGTATATGTACTGCTACTGACAGGGATTATTTTATTCAAACTACCATTTTTTTCTGCCGAGCTATCAAATGGGATACGAATAATCAATTTAATCCCGCTTTATGGGTCTTTCGATGAAAACGGAGTTTTAATTCTGCGTGAAATTATTCAAAATATTCTTCTTTTTATACCGTTTGGCATTTATATTTGTATGTTAAAAAGTGAATGGTCTTTTATAAGAAAAATATTCTCGATTATTGGATTAACCTTAGCGTTTGAAGTTTTACAATTCATTTTCGCACTCGGAATAAGTGATATTACCGACATACTTGATAACACATTTGGAGGGATAATCGGTATTGGGATTTATGTTTTATTGTTCAAGATTTTCAAAAACAGAACCGTTAAGGTTATAAATATACTTGCTTTAGCGGTAACTGTTTGCGTAGTGGCTACGATTTTTCTATTTGTTTTATCTTAGTCACTTTGTTATGAGGCGGTTATCGCTGATGGGAGCAACTATATAACCGTGGAGAATACAAATATTTTTTATGGGAGGAATTTGTTTGAGCAGAAAAAGAATTACACAGATATTCCCTTTCTTATTGCCAATTAGGGAAATGCAACGGAAAATGTGTTTTTATACCGCAATGCGTTTTGATGGTCGACATTATGCTGAAACCATTGATGAAAAACACCTTGCTTACAAGCTCTTTGAAACGAATTGCGCGTTATACAACCGCAATACCGGTTTTGACATGATTTATCAGAAAAACAAGGTGTTTAACCTAAAACTGGCGGCAAAAACGCTGAATGGTCTTTTGATAAAACCGGGTGAAACCTTTTCCTTTTGGCGGCTTGTACGTCATGCGGACAAGTATATTCCTTATAAAGACGGTCTTACAGTGACAAATGGCAAACTAACTACTGCGTATGGCGGCGGTATGTGTCAAATGAGTAATCTATTGTTTTGGATGTTTTTGCACACGCCGCTTACAGTTATTGAGCGTAGTGGTCACGAAGTCAAAGAATTTCCCGAACCGAACAGTGATGATATTAAAGGGGTGGATGCAACAATTTCAGAGGGATGGATTGATTTAAAAGTACGAAACGATACCGATTGCACATATCAAATTTTAATGGCGTTCGATGATGAAAACATTATAGGAACGGTGTTCGTGGATAAGCAACCCCAAGTGCGATACAAAGTTACAAACGGTGACATTATGTATTTTCGTGGAAAAAATGGAATCTATGAATCTGTCAAAGTTGAGAGATTGGAAATTGATGTAAATACCTATGAGATAACAGGACATAAGGTGCTTTACACTAACAAATGTAAAATATGCTATCCATTACCGCAAAATATCGAAATTATGGAAGCGAAAAAGATTGAATTAATTTGAATAGAAAGACGAGGAATTGTTTTAATTATGAAAAACATCGGTATTACCATTTATAGCTGCGAACATGATGAAGCGAATGTATTTCGCAGATTGTCGCCGAGATTTGGCGTAATGCCTACTATTATAAGCGATGCCGTATCAGAAAACAATGCAAAATCCGGCAATCAATGTATCAGCGTAGGACACAAATCAGAGATTTCCGAATCCATTATTATTGCGTTGAAGAACGCCGGGGTTCGGTATATTTCAACCCGAAGCATAGGCTTGAATCATATAGATATAACAGCCGCCAAGAAAATGGGTATTGCTGTCGGTAACGTGGCATATTCGCCTGATAGTGTTGCCGATTATACAATAATGTTAATGCTTATGGCGATACGCAACGCGAAATCTATTGTACGTTCTGTGGAAAAATATGATTTCAGATTAGATAACACTCGCGGAAAAGAATTACGGGATATGACCGTTGGTGTGTTGGGAACTGGTCACATAGGCAAAGCCGTTATCAAAAGACTGCATGGATTTGGGTGTCATGTTTTAGCTTATGACAGCAAACAGGACACGACGGCGGACTATGTTTCGATTAACGAGTTGCTGCGAAACAGCGATATTGTTACGCTTCATGTGCCATTGAATGATGATACGCGGCACATCATCGGCTATGAGCAAATGCGGAAAATGAAGCGGAGCGCGTTTATCATCAATACAGGGCGCGGCGCGCTTATAGATACCGACGCGCTAATTAAAATGTTGGAAAACGAAAAGCTGGGCGGCGTGGCATTAGATGTATTGGAGGGAGAGGAAGGACTTTTCTATTTTGACTGCACACAAAAACGAATTGACAATCAATTTATACTGAAACTTCAAAAAATGCCGAATGTGATAATCACGCCGCATACAGCTTATTATACGGAACGGGCATTACATGATACTGTTGAAAAAACAATTAATAATTGTTTGGATTTTGAAAGGAGTTTGACGCATGAATAAAATTAAGGTTGCTATTTTGTTTGGCGGTTGTTCAGAGGAACATGATGTGTCGGTAAAATCCGCAAAGGAGATTGCAGATAATATCGACACGGAAAAATATGAACCGATATATATTGGTATTACTAAATCCGGCGTTTGGAAAATGTGCGAAAAGCCCCATACGGAGTGGGAAAATGAAAAATGTTGTCCGGCGGTAATTTCCCCTGACAGAAAAACACATGGTTTGATTATATTTCAAGACGGAATATATAAAGCCTGTCATATCGACGCGGTATTTCCTGTTTTACACGGCAAAATGGGCGAGGACGGAACAATGCAAGGCTTGTTGGAATTATCAGCTATTCCCTATGTAGGCTGTGATGTGCAAAGTTCAGCTATGTGTATGGACAAATCACTTACTTACATGATTGTTAAAAACGCGGGTATAGCCATTCCTGAATTTTGGGTTTTGAATCACGGAGATACACCAAACGCAAACAGTTATACATACCCTGTTTTTGTTAAGCCTGCTCGTTCAGGCTCATCATTCGGCGTTACAAAAGTAAGTCGGGAAAATGAATTGGTTTCTGCAATCGAATTGGCAAATCAATATGATAATAAAGTATTGATTGAAAAAGCTGTTATAGGCATTGAAGTGGGTTGTGCTGTGTTAGGAAACTCACCTAACCTAATCGCCGGAGAAGTAGACCAAATTACACTTTCTCACGGTATCTTTCGTATTCATCAGGAAACCAATCCGGAAAAAGGCTCTGAAAATGCGATTTTTACTGTCCCCGCAAATATTCCGGCAGAAAAACGCAAGCAAATACAAGAAACCGCAAAATTAATATATATAGCGCTCGGCTGTAAAGGGCTTGCCCGTGTAGATATGTTTTTACAGGAAGATGGGCGCATTATACTCAATGAAGTAAATACGCTGCCGGGATTTACTTCATACAGCCGCTACCCACGTATGATGAATGCCGCCGGGATAACTCTTCCTAAACTGATTGACCGTTTGATTGAATTAGCGATAAGGAGTTGATAATCATGGAAAAAGGATTCGTTTTTTTAGATGAAATCTTGCATGGAGTTCGATGGGATGCTAAATATGCAACATGGGACAATTTCACAGGGAAACCCGTAGACGGATATGAAGTGAATCGTATCGTAGGAACGCATAGCGTAGCTCTTGCGTTATTGGAAGCGCAGAAAAAAGCGGCCGCTCTTGGGTATGGGTTATTGTTATGGGACGGTTATCGTCCCAAACAAGCGGTTAGTTGTTTCTTGCGTTGGTCTGAACAACCGGAAGATAATCTGACAAAGGAAAGATTCTATCCGAATATTAGGCGAACAGAAATGATTACAAAGGGATATGTGGCATCACAATCAAGCCATAGCCGCGGAAGCGCTGTTGACCTTACTCTGTATCATTTAGATACAGGCGTGCTTGTTTGCATGGGCAGCAGCTTTGATTTTATGGATGAGAGGTCACACCATGAAGCAAATGGCATTGCAAGTATTGAGGCTCAAAACCGCAGATGTTTGCGTTCCATCATGGAAAGCAGTGGGTTTGAATCATATAACTGTGAATGGTGGCACTATGTATTAAGAAACGAGCCATATCCTAATATTTATTTTGATTTCGCCGTTGCATAGTTAAATACATTAAATATGAATATTGTCTAAATAAAGCAGAAGTGAAACCTATTCGCATATATGGCAAAAAACAAGACGCTTACGTAAAAACAAGCGTCTTGTTTTTTGCCGTGTCATGCGAAAACTTTTACAAAAATAATGTAGAAGCTGCAAAGTTATAAATGTTATACTATCTATATTTAGTTATGTTTAGCGGCTTTAAAATAATAAACGGCATATGGAGATATAATATGCAGAATGTAATGGAACCGATTTTTGAAACACCCTACCTAATCAGCGTTGTCGCGTTGGGATTACTCTGACACGAAAAGGAAAAAGTGAGGTTTATTTTGCAAAAGAAGATATTTACCAGTGTTGTTGCCATCAGTGCTATTATTTATGTTTTCATTTTGTACTATATGCTGTTTCGAGGATTCGGCAGAGCGATTCCGATGGTAATGCTATCGGAGGATATGCGGTATAACTATGCGTTTAACTTAATCCCTTTCAAGACAATAATTGAATATATCATGGATTTCGCTGACGGAAGTATGAGAGGCAACGCATTAAGGAATCTCGCCGGCAATCTGTTTTTGTTCTTTCCGTTAGGTTATTATTTACCTTTCTTTACGCACAAAATGACTAAATTTAAACCATATATATTCTCTGTCGCGGCGTTAATTGTAGCTGTTGAAATAACACAATTTATGACAAGAACAGGAAGTCTGGATATTGATGATTTTATACTCAACCTCACAGGCGCGCTGACGGGCTTTTTGATTTGTAAGCATACGCCGGTTCGTTCTTTGTTCAGGTTTCGCGCCTATTAAGCACTTTCATAATATGATATTATATTTTACAAAAAGGTGTATTTCAAATGGAACAGGTAATTATACGAAAAGCGAATGAAACAGACAGAGAGCAAATTGCATGTGTGATTTCTGTCTGCTATGAAAAAGAATTTTCCGCGTTTGTTAAAGATATGCCGAAAATTGCTTCTGCACTTTCGCCGGGAATACGAATATTACGGTTTTATGTGGCAGAACTGGACGGAAAAATTATCGGCATAACGGCATGTTCGGACAGAACGGGACGGACAGTGCATATATACAAAAAATCATTCAGAGATTCGCTTGGCGTAATAAAAGCTGCAATGGCAGGCTTGTTTTTAACAAAAGAGTTCATGCATTCCTTACCCTACCCGGAAGATACGGGATATATAGAATTTGTCGGCGTACTGCCGGAGTATCAGGGACGTTCCGTTGCGAAAAAGATTATAAATAATATTATCGAAACATCAGATTACCTGAAATTCATATTGGACGTTACAGATATTAACATACCGGCGCAAAAATGTTATACGCGCATTGGATTTAGGGAATTTCAACGAATCTCCGAAAAAGGGGGAAAAATCAAGGGGTTTAAGGAACGCATTTTTATGAAGTATGAAAAGTAATTATTACACAGCGCAAGCCGAGTAAGTCATTCTTTATATAATTTGCGTATATTATAATCGTTTTACCATCATAAATCATATTTTAAATGGAGGTTTATTTATATGAAATACGCAGGACAAGACAAAGTGGAATTGTTTGCAGATAATACTCAAATCATAAAAAAGGAATTTACTTGGCAAAATACTTTAACAAAACGGCTGGCTGCGCTTCTGTACGCGCAGGAGGGCAAAAAGGTTGACTGCGAGGCAATCCGGCAGTGCCACGCTTTGATAAAGCAGAACACCGGTCCGTTTTCTACTTTTCGAGGCAATATGGCGTTATGCGTGGCGGCGCTGCTCTCGTTGTCACCTAATCCAAAGGAGATATTCAGCGAAACCTTGAAAGTATATGACATGTTGAAAGGCATGAAGCTCCGCGCTTCCGACTTTCTCGTGGTTGCCGCTTATCAGATTGCGGCGCAGTCTGACACTTCCGGTTACATGAGTGTAGTAAACCGCACACGGAGTTTTTACGATGGAATGAAAGCCCGACATTTCTTCTATACCGGACAGGATGATTATATCTTTGCGGCTATGCTGGGGCTTACGGATTTGGAAGTTGCTGCGGGAGCGGAGCGCATCGAGCAGCTTCACAGCTGGCTGAAAGGCGAGTTTTGGGATAAAAACAGCGTTCAGGCTTTGGCGCAGGTGCTGGTACTTGGCAATTCGGACGATAGCGTTGCCAATCGCGTTCTTGCTCTGCGTGATGCGCTTCGGACGCAAAACATCAAACTGGACAAAGCATATACTCTGCCGGTTTTAGGAATCCTCGCCCTGCTTCCGGTTGAAACTGGCACGATTGTTCGTGATGTCGGTGCGGCGCAGAATACTTTGAGAGCGCAAAAAGGATTTGGTGTACTGTCCGTCACGACGCAGGAACTGCTTCTGTTTGCTGCGTCAATTGTAGCGGGCGGGTATGCCGAGAACGTAAAAGATGGGGTATTAACGGCAACGCTTTCGACCAGCATCACCAATATTATAATCGCGCAGCAAGCCGCCATGATAGCGGCGATTTCTGCTTCCACCGCAGCAGCGGCGTCGTCATCTTCATAGACTTTGGTTCAAATTTATATATCGCAAGAGTAGCGAAGTTTCCTATCTTGGGATAATGCGGATGTAGTAAATATATATATTTAGAAATATAGAGGTGTTGCTTTGAATAAGAAAATCGGCATGTATAGCGCAATAATAAATAGCTGTTCGGTTATAGCGTTTGCGTTATGTATGATTATTAGCTCAGATTTTGGAAGCTATTTTGTATGTATGTTTATTGCATTTAGCTTCGCTCCTATGATGTGTGCTTTTTGTTTTTACAGTACGCAGGAAAACAAAGTTGCTGGGTATACCTCGATGGTTTTTTCGGGCATATATGCGGTAATGATATTATTAGTTTATTTTGCACAAGTTACAACTGTGCGGCTTGACGGCTTAAATGAACAGGCTTTGCAAATAATCGATTACACAAAATTCGGTTTGTTTTTCAGTTATGATTTACTCGGATATGGTTTGATGGCTCTTTCAACATTCTTTGCGGGGTTGACGATAAGCCCAAAAACAAAATCTGATAAGTGGTTGAAATGGCTGCTGATTATTCATGGCGTATTTTTCATCAGTTGTTTGATTATGCCAATGCTTGGTCTGTTTAGTCCAGACATGGAGGGCGCTGATTGGATTGGCACAGTGGTTTTGGAGTTTTGGTGTGTTTACTTTATTCCCGTTGGAATATTATCATTTTTACATTTCAAAAATAAAACGTGAAATAAGAAGTATACGTTGGTGTTGCATATTAGTAATATTAAGCGAATAAAGGAGTACACTTTAATGGGTTTGAATAGCTATATTGCCAGGCAGTTCAGTAAACCGAGCGGTTTAGGCGGCAAGATTGTGTCTGCCGTAATGAACAGGCAGAATCGTCCAATGTATGAAGAAACCGAACGATTGCTGTACCTCTCCGCTTCTGATAATGTCCTTGATATAGGCTGTGGAAACGGCTATGTTTTGAATTTGCTTGCCTCACGGTATTCGTGTGTGTTTAACGGTATTGATATTTCGGAAAGCATGCTCAAAGACGCCTCGCGCCGCAATCAAAGGTATCTCAAAGACGGTAAAATGTGTTTTTCATGCCAAAATGCAAAGAGTATGTCTTTTGCGAACGCATCATTCGACAAAGCGTACACAATCAACACCGTTTATTTTTGGGATAACCTCGAAAGCGTAATGACGGAAATCTATAGAGTAATGAAACTGGGCGGACTTTTTATCAACACAATCTATTCAAACGACACATTAGACCGATTTTCACACACGCAATTCGGCTATAAACGATTTTCTGTCGGGCAAATCAAAAACGCAAGTGAACGTGCCGGTTTCACAGTGGCAATAACCACTATCATACACGGAGCGGCATATTGTGTGCTTTGCAAAAAGTTGGTATAGTATTGTTGCAGCAGTATTGTATTAAGCGGCAACAGCTGCGACCTGATTAAGCGAAAAGAGAGGAAACGAAATGTGGAAATGTCCAAAATGCAAGCGTGAGTTTAAGAACGCGAACCAAGATCATTACTGCGGTGAAGCTCCGAAAACCATAGCTGATTATATCGAAGCGCAGTTGGCGGATTTGCGTCCTGTTCTCACGAAAATATACGAAACAATCCGTGCCGCCGCACCGGACGCGATTGAGAAAATTTCGTGGCATATGCCCACATTTTGGAAAGGCGAAAATCTTATCCATTTCGCGGCATTCAAAAACCACGTCAACATTTACCCCGGAGATTTGTCGCTTGCGCCATTTGCAGACCGGCTTGACGGATATTTGACCGCTAAAGGCGCAGTGCAGTTTTACTGCGACAAACCCATTGATTATGAGCTGATAGCCGACATTACCCGTTGGCGCGTATCTGTAGTTGAAGAAAAACACAAGCCAAACGAAAAGGTCTACGAATACGATGCAGTGATTCAGCCAGCCGATAGAGGCGGCGCTTATGTTGTATTCCCATACGATGTTCGCGCTGAGTTTGGTAAAGGCAGAGTTAAAGTTCACGCCGCATTCGACGGTTCCCCGTCGCACGGATTGGAACCATATGATGGCAGCGTTGTCAATATGGGCGTGAAAAACGACGACGGCACGGTTTGTTATATCATCGGTATCCGAAAGGATATACGGGCAAAAATCGGCAAGCAGCCCGGCGATACCGTGCGGGTGACAATACGGGAGAGGACGTGAGTAAAATGAAAGAAAACAAGTACGACAATCCGCAGTTTTTTGATAAGTACAGTCAAATGCAACGCTCGGTCAAAGGACTTGAGGGCGCAGGGGAATGGAACGTCTTAAAATCTATGCTTCCCGACTTCAAAGGCAAGCGCGTTCTCGACCTCGGATGCGGGTACGGCTGGCATTGCGCTTACGCTGCCGAACAAGGCGCAGAAGCGGTCACAGGCATAGATATATCCGAAAAAATGCTCGGCAAGGCAAAACTGCTGACCAATTCTCACAAGATTGAATACCGCTGTGTATCTATCGAGGATTATGAGTACCCCGAAAACAGTTTTGATATGGTAATCAGTTCCCTTGCGTTCCATTATGTTAAATCATTTGATGATATTTGCGCGAAAGTTATGCGGTGTTTGACCGTCGGCGGCGATTTCATTTTCTCGGCGGAACATCCCGTGTTCACAGCGCAAGGAAGTCAGGAGTGGATATACGACGACAAAGGAAATATTAAGCATTGGTCTGTGGACAACTATTTTTACGAAGGGAAGCGAATCGCCCGCTTCTTGAATGAAGACGTTATTAAGTACCACAGAACGCTAACTTCCTATGTTGGCGGTTTGTTGAATCACGGTTTTGAAATAACCGGTCTGCGCGAACCCGCTCCCCCTGATGAAATGCTTGATATACCCGGCATGAAAGATGAACTCAGGCGTCCTATGATGCTGATAGTTTCAGCAAAGAAAAAATAATGAAAATAGGCATAATTTTATTTTCTGACGGACTATAAAATTTGTTTATTAACATAATTCAATGAAAACAACTAAAGGTATGGTAATACAACTAACGGTTTCTATATTTATCTTGTTAATTGTCTGATTGCTTGGTATAATAAGACCGTCTTAGACGAACCATTTTTGAAAGGCGGTATAACAAAATGTTATCAGTATATGAAATCGGAGAAAAAATTACAGTTGCACGGAAAATGAAAAATCTTTCACAGGCACAGTTGGCGGACTTACTGGCTGTCAGCGCCCAAGCGGTGGGTAAATGGGAACGCGGCGAATCTATGCCGGATATTATTACATTCCATCGGCTTGCCGAAACTTTCGGGGTTGACCTCAACTACTTCGGCAGCGTTCACGAAACGCTTGCGGTTTCGCCGAATGCATTGCCGTTGATTGAATCCGCAGATGAAACCGTTCAAAAGCCGGGTTGGAATATGTCCGGCAGTAACTGGATTGATACGGATTTTTCAGGTCTTCACGGTTTGAGCGAAAAATTTAATTCGGCAAATATAGAAAAATGTCAGTTTGTAGGTTCCGAATTGCCCAGGTTAGTATTGAAAGGAAACAATATAAAGCATAGCGATTTTACGCGTTCTGATTTAAGTAAATGCAATTTTGGCGGCACAAATTTTGTGAATAATATTTTTGCCGGGTGCAATTTCAGTAACAGCGAGTTTTCCAGATGCAATGTGCATGATTGTGATTTTTCAGGAGCAAATTTAACGGATGTTGCATCTAAGTGGAGTCATTTTAAACGGGTAAAAATATCCGGAGCCGTTTTGTCCGGTACTGCATTTCGGTTGGGACAGCTAACGGAAATGATGTTTGACGGCGAGATTACAAACTGTTCTTTTGAAAACTGCGATTTTGCCCGCGTCGAATTTTGTGGGGCGACAATCCGCAATACCTTTTTTAAGAACAGCAAACTTAAACGCGTCAAATTCATTGATTGTACAATTGACAGGCTTACTTATGCGTTCATGAAGTCCTGTAAAGCAGATTTGTCCGGCGTTAAAATTATTGAAGAATTTTTGTAAAACAATAAGTTCGCATTACAAGCAGAATTGAAAAAATTCAATATTTATATAATACAAAGTTAAGGTATCCAAAATGGAAAAGAAGAATAACAAGACAAAGAACCCCAAAAGAAAATGTATAAACTGCGGAAAAGCAATGGTACAACAATTCATAGGTTTGAAGCATTGTAGATGCGGAACAAGCTGGAGCAATGAGCAGGGGTATTTTGAACGCACACCTGATATGGTTTTCGCTCTGGAACGCCGTGTTGTTAAGAAAAGCAAAAACAGTATAAAGACAAAGCAATTTCCGGTTATCCGATATAAAAAGGATTCTGAATCCGGTTTGGGGATAATATGCAAAATATGCAAAAGTAATATGGAGCAAGTAGACGGTTGTAAGTCCTTTGTATTCATTCACAATGGCAAACGGTACGAGCGGTTTACGGTTGGGTCTGCCGGTGATTTTTATGAGGAGGACGGCGACAATGCGTTGTGTACAGATTGCGGAGCGAAGCACGGGCATTATCATCATGACGGTTGTGATTGCGAGCGTTGCCCTGTATGCGGCGGTCAACTGTTTTCCTGCGGCTGTGATGTGCACGTTGAGTATACGAAATGAGTTTGATAACTTAATGCGTGTTCGATATAGCTATTTTGTTCGGTATCAGTCACTCTTTTAAATATGACTTATAATTTATATAACGTAATATTGCTGTTTTATAAAGTCGGCGATATTTTTTTATTTTCCTATTGACAAAATTGCTATTAAGTGATATTATATACTTGTACTCAGTAATACTGCATACAAGTGTTAAAGAATATAACTGGTATATCATACAAGTGATGCAAAATAGCGGGGAGGTGTTAGATATGGAAAATCTGACCGAAATGCTGAAAGGCGTATTAGAAGGCTGCGTCCTTGAAATCATTAGCAGGGGACAAACTTACGGCTATGAAATTACCCGTCGCTTGAATGCCATCGGGTTTACTGATGTGGTAGACGGAACGGTTTACACAATCTTGGTTCGGCTTGAAAAAAACAAGCTGGTAGAAGTCGAAAAGAAGCCGTCCGACAAAGGACCCCCAAGAAACTTTTTCACCCTTAACGATTCGGGGCGTAACGAACTGAAAAGGTTTTGGGAGAAATGGGGATTTGTTACATCAAAAATTAATCAATTAAAGGAGAAACAATAAAATGGCATTATCTGATTTTTTTAACACATATCTTAATCCTGTTAAAATCATGGAGAGCAAGCGCGAGTATAAAGAACAAATGGCACGGGTAAAGGCGTTGCCGGCAGAGTATCAATATGTATTTGAGAAGATACAGGGATATATGTGGATGTTTGCAGGCGGGGACGGGATGGATATGCTAAAAGTCCATTATAACCTCATAGAACTTTTTGAGGATGGTGTAGCTAACAACAGACACGTTTTAGACGTCACAGGTGATGATGTTGCAGGGTTCTGTGATGAATTGCTGCGAAATGTCAAAACATGGACGGAAACTCCTGCTGAAAAACTTAACAGAGACATTGCCAAAAAATTAGGCGGGAGGAAAGGCACAGAATAAATATGAAACAAAATAAAACGGTAATTTCCGTTAAAGATTTACGAAAATCTTTCAAAAATACAGAAGTCTTAAAAGGCGTAGATTTTGAGGTTCAACGCGGTGAAATCTTCGCTCTTCTCGGTTCAAACGGCGCAGGAAAGACCACAATTATCAATATTCTTTCAACGCTTCTCAAAAAAGACGGCGGGAGCATTTCCGTCTGCAATTTCGACGTTGGCAGGCAAGCGGGAAAAGGTACGAGAAAGTATCAGCCTGACGGGGCAATTTGCCGCCGTGGACGGTATTCTCACGGGGCGGGAAAATATTATGCTGATTGCTAAACTGCGCGGCGTTAAAAATCCCGCCGAGGTTGCTGATAATCTGCTTGAACGATTCGGACTTACGGAAGCTTCTGACAAACGTACCGGAACATATTCTGGCGGTATGACTCGCAGACTTGACATAGCCATGAGTCTTGTTGGAGAACCTGCCGTTATTTTCCTCGACGAGCCTACGACGGGGCTTGACCCCGAAGCGCGGCTTGAAGTCTGGAAAACCGTTAAGGAGCTTGCGGATGGCGGCACGACAATTTTGCTGACAACTCAGTATTTGGAAGAAGCGGAACAGCTCGCGGATAAAATCGCCATTCTGCACGGCGGTAAGATTATCGCAACAGGTACGCTCGAAGAACTTAAAATGATGTTCCCGCCCGCGAAAAAGGAATACATTGAGAAACAGCCTACACTTGAAGAAATATTCCTCGCAATTATCGGGGCGCAGAAGGAGGCGGCACAATGAAGCATACATTTATATTAACAGGTCGATTGATGAAACATATTCTTCGCAGTCCCGATACGATTGTGACTGTTGCTGTTCAGCCTATTGCATTTATGTTGCTGTTTGTTTTTGTTTTCGGCGGAGCAATCATAACCAGTCTTCCCGAAAATGTGAATTATGTAAACTACCAATTGCCGGGTATACTGCTGATGACGGTCAGCATGAGTGTTGCCTACACCGCATTCAGGCTGTTCAACGACAAGAATAAAGGGTTGATTGCACGGTTTAACGCCATGCCAATCGGGCGGTCGGCTATGCTCTGGGGGCACGTGTTAACATCGTTGGTTTCCACTCTGGCGACATTTGTCGTCATCTTCCTCATATCCTTAATCGTGGGCTTCCGTCCGAGTGCGAATATACTGGAGTGGCTCTGTGCAATCGCAATCTTAATCCTTTTTACCCTTGCATTAACATGGCTGGCAGTAATCGCCGCTTTGACAGCAAAAACTCTTGACGGCGCGAACGCTTTCGTCTACCCTGTGGTTTTTCTGCCGTTTTTAAGTTCTACTTTCGTTCCTACGGAAACTATGCCGGGCGGACTGCGTGTTTTTGCGGAAAATCAACCTGTTACCCCGATTGTTGAAAGCCTCCGCGCTCTTTTGAACTCAGAACCTGTCGGCAACGATATATGGGTCGCTCTCGCATGGTGCATCGGTATTACAATAATTGCTTGGTTTTTCGCAATGAGAGCATATAAACGTCGAATATTATAAGCAATCGCTTCCTCAAGGCTCTTCCTTACCGCTTCTTTGTGGGTATTAGGATTATCGACAGTAAAAGGCAACAGTAGAATCGTTAGCGGTTGTAGCTCTGCTGCTTCGCAACATGAGAGTTAATTTATATTTTTGGATAATCGTATTTTACAGCAAGCCGTTGAAAGGTAACTCGAATATGGGATTATATAAAGTCGTTAAAAACAGTAGAAAGAGTATTATTATCATTCTAATTACGTTGTTAATCGGTATAGTAATAAGCTTTTTCCTGATATTGCAAAACAGCAGGAGCAAGGATATTTTTGCCGAGATTGAATTTTCGCTCTTAATGTTTCAAGTGGAGAACAGATTCATTGATATTGAAAAATTAAACGACAGCGAATACATAGAGTTAGGGGAAAAAGTCGCCGGACTTATCAATCGAATCGGAAAGGTGGCGACAGAAAAAGAGCATTATTTCAGGAACTGTTTTTCGCGCGCCCCGCAGTCGCTTGCTGACATGATAGACACAATTAAAAGCCATGATTCGCTGTTCAAGTGGCAGTTAATGCTGCCGGGAGATACCGTGTTTCATATGTATGGCGACGACGGGGAGTTTAACGTAAAGTTTCTTTCGGAAGATGGATTTTTCGAGGCGGTTTATGATAAGAACGGCGATTTGCTGACACAAGAGAACAACCCGCTGAACATGGGGACATTTAACTATGGCAGCCCGATTATTGACAAAAGCAGTCACACCAAATTAGATGTGCTTACCTACTTCAAATGGGGTAATGCTGCTGAAGATATGCGGAGTTTCTTAAAGACAGACCCCTCCATAGACGATCACCTTGAGCCGCAGGAGTTTCACGAAAACCGCGAAGCCGTTGAGCGTTATAAAGAGCTTTATAAAGCGGTTTACGGCGAGCATTATGTAGAATTATTTGAATAACCGACAGGCTCTTTTGAACACGTTTGATTCATCCCTTAGAGTGAGTAATAACATTACAATAATCCGGGAAACGAATAAATAATCATTAACGAAGTTTGACGGCGAGATTACAAACTGTTCTTTTGAAAACTACGATTTTGTCCGCGTCGAATTTTGCGGGGCGGCAATTCGCAATACTTTTTTTAAGAACAGCAACCTCAAACGCGTTAAATTCATTGATTGTACGGCTGACAGGCTTACTTATGTGTTCATGAAGTCCTGTAAAGCGGATTTAATCCAGTACGAAAGGTTCACGGTTGGTTCTGCCGGTAATTTTTATGAGGACAACGGCGACAATGCGTTGTGTACGGATTGCGGCGCGAAACACGGGCATTATCTCACGACGGCTGTGATTGCGAGTGCTGCCCTGTATGCAGCGGTCAACTGCTTACCTGCGACTGTGATGCGCGCGTTGAATATACAAAATGAATTTGATAATTTAATGCGCGTATGGTATAATTATTTTGTTCGATACAAGTCACTTTTTGGAATGTGACTGTAAATTTATATTATCCGAGCAATATATTTGATGTAATATATCAAATTACAAAGGAGTCTCCGCATGATACAGAGTATTTGTATGACAGTGAATTTAACAAAAAAATATAATAATGTGAGTGCCCTTGATGACGTAAACCTACACGTTAAAAAAGGCTCAATTTATGGGTTGATTGGAGAAAACGGAGCAGGAAAGACTACATTGATTAAGTCTGTTGCAGGTCTGATTCACCCGACGAACGGCAGCATAGAGCTATATGGTTCTTCATTTACAGAGTTGCAGCGTATGCAGAGCAAGGTCGGGTATACTATTGAAAATCCTGCATTGTATATGGATATGACTGCGGTGGAAAATCTTAAAGTTTTCTGCCTGCAAAAGGGTATCTCTAACAATAATATTGATGAATTGTTAAGGCTTGTGAAGTTGTCCGATACGGGAAAAAAGAAAGTAAAGATGTTCTCGTTGGGAATGAAGCAACGGCTTATATTAGCTGCCGCTCTGTTAAACACTCCGGATTTTTTAGTTTTGGATGAACCATTGAATGGTCTTGACCCAACCGGCATACTGGAATTGCGGTTTCTCTTGCAGGAGCTAAACCAAAAGCAAGGTATCACGATTCTTCTCTCCAGTCACATCCTTAGTGAACTTCATAAATTAGCAACAAATTACGGTATCATGCACAAGGGGAAATTGATTGAGGAAATCACAGCGGAGGAACTGGATAAAAAGTGCGAAAAACGTATCACTATTTCTGTGTCTGATGCGGATACCGCTGTTAAGATATTGAAAAGAGACTTTGGTGTTGAAAGCATTTTGGCTGTTGATAAAAACACAATAGAAGTTTACCAGTATCTTGACCGTTGTGCCCAATTCAACAAGACGCTTATATTAAATAATGTTGATGTAATGGAGATAGGTGTGAAAGGAAATAGTCTGGAAACCTATTTTACAAGCGTGATTGGAGGTGCGACAATTGCGTAATTTGCTGAAATCCGAATTTTATAAGTTGATGCATGGCAAAGAATTTGGAGTATGTATAATCGCATTGCTTGTTTTTACACTAATTAATGTTGCGTTTGGCGGACTTGACGGAGGGAAGAGCGCGTTAATAACGGAAAGCCGTGAAATCATTGGGTTAATTGTGTGTACTATGTTTGCTGTTACATATGTTGGTAAAGATTTCACTTCAAAGACAGTTTACCACGCATTAACATCCGGCAATAGCAGAGGAAAGGTTTTCGCAAGCAAGTATATATGCTATGAAGTCGTTTGTTTGGCTCTTTTGTTATCAAATGCGGTATTTATGAGCGGTATATACAGCGCTTTTTATGGTTGGGGGCAGCTCTTTAATAGCAGCGAGCTAATTTTTGCATTTGTATATCCAGTTGTCGGAATGATTTTTGATTTATGTATAATGTCTGTTCCATTTTTCATTTGTGTGTTGATGAGAAACAATTCTTTGTCATTGGTCTTGTCTTTTGGATTCATAGGTCTGCTGATTGCACTTTCGCAAATGGCATGGGATTATGTCGCTCAAAATATAGCATACAGTCAATTTGGATTTATTGAGATATTATTCATTATTCTGTTTCTGGTTGCGGCATTTGTGCTGTATTTTCTTTGTGTTTCGTGCTTCAAAAAGCAGGACATTCAATGAATGTGGTTAAAATAGTGTAGTCGTAAGCATGACGAAGCGAATAAGCATTTTATTCGCCCTATGAAATAGCAAGGCGTAACGAAGAATTTATAATCGACAGGAGTGATACGCATGAAAATAGAAACAGATAGATTAATTATTAGATACCTCACAGAAGCTGACCTACCTGACTATGAAAAAGTAGTAAACGAAGTTATGCTCACGTGTATGAGTGCAAAAGAATTTTTAGAATGGAATATTTCACATTATTCAAATTTGGATATTATTCATAGTACCGTTTGTTTCGGCATTTTTGATAAAGATGATAACTTTATGGGGATTGTAGGAGCAGGTGAGCATGATGATTTACATGAGCCTGAGATATTTTATGAACTTATCCTTGACGCAAGAGGAAAGGGATATGCGGCAGAAGCCACAAAAGCAATAACAGCATGGGTTTTTGAAAGCTTTGACATACCTTACATTATTGGCACAGCAGCAACAGATAATGTTAAATCTCAAAGAGTATTGGAACGTTGTGGCTACCAATTTATCGACGAGAGGACATTATTGGTACATGTTGAAGGAAAGAAATACGATTTCAAATATTATAGATGTTATCCGACAAAATAAGACCAACTATGTTTTGTCAATAGGAAAAAAGAAAAAAGAGAAAAAATTTTTAGATAGACCGATAGGAAAAAAAGGACAAGCTAACGCAAGCCTGATGGATGGCAGGCAAAAAAAGAAGCATATTAGAGATGAATAATCAAGCCAAATCAAAAGTGAGATTGCAGGAAAGGATTTTGAAGAGAACACGGACGAATTTGTGGGCAGTATGCCCGATGGCGGCGAAGTGAGATAAGCCCTGCGAACGCTTGAGGGAGTAGTAATCAGAAAAGGTAGAACTGTAATGGGTGAGACCCCAAGCAGCCTCCATGAGAGCGTAACGGAGGAGAGAAGAACCACGTTTGGACATTTTGGTATGAGTGGCGTTGAATTTGCCGGATTGAGAAATGATGGGATCAAGACCTAAGATAGGCAAGAAGCTTTGCGGGGTTGGAGAAACGGTTAATATCTCCGACCTCACCGAGGATGGCAGCGCCGACGAGAGAGCCGACACCGGGAACAGTGAGAATGACGGAATCAAGCCTGTGCATGATGGATTCAATGCGGGATTTGAGTTCGGCAATCTGTTTTTCGAGAAGTTCGATTTGCTCAATGGTCTGTGTTATCTGGAGAGAGATAACAGAGTTGTTGACTCCGACAGACGATTTCGCCAGAGTTTTGAGGGCAATAGCTTCTGACTTAGAGAAACGACCTTGCGAGGCTTTTTTGAGCAGATTCGTAAGAGCGGTGAGATGAACATCCGCAATATCGTCGGGAGACGAATACAATTTCAACAACGCATAGCTTGTTTTTAGATGTACTCCGCTTAGCGAAAAAGGTGGCGAACTCAGGGAACATCATATCTACATAGGCGACTAACTGTGTTTTGAGCCTCGACTTCGATTGAATCACGTTACGACGGAAGCGGCATAGTGTTCTCAACTCCATGAGTTCCTCATCTCTCTCAGTATACAACCTGTGTTTATTCACTATCAGACTTTTCGCAATCAGTAGGGAGTCCGTCTTGTCCGTCTTTGTCTTTCTGATTTCCGTCTTGCGTAAGGCGGCGGTCTGAACCGGGTTGATAAGGCATACATGATATCCCTGCCTGTACAGCCATGACAGCAGATTGTCACCGTAATGGGCGGTAGATTCCATGCCGATTAACAGTTCATCTTTCTCATGCCCCGAAAAAGATGCCGCTAACTTAGAAAATCCCTCGGCTGTGTTCGTGAATCCGAACGGCTTCTTCACTACCTCCCCGTTTCCTGACAGCATGGCGGCGTAGTGTTTCTCCTTCGAAATGTCTACTCCGACGTATATCATTTCTTCACTTCCTTGCTTTTTGTAGACAACCGCTTCTTGCCACTTCGTTTTGCCATCATATGCTTGTTTGACATGAAAACTCCAACTGTTATACCAGTCTTGGCTTATCCAACTATCAATATTCATAGCAAAACTGTGGCTTTATACTTATTTCAATCGTCCAGCGATAGCATTTCCTAAAAGTCCACAGTTGTCCCACTTCTATTTTATCATTTTTCTTTTTTGGTGGGCAACTATATTATACAAGCATTTCCGAAATCACGGTTCAAAATGGCATAACTACTTGATTACAGGTCTTTTCTACGTTACAATGGTGGTATATATTTATTTTCTACGGAATGGTTGCGCTGTAAAAAAGCAATTTAATTTGAACAGGAGAAATAAAAATGTCCGAAAAGAAAATTGAAGATTTTATTTGTGAAGTTCTTACTGGGGAGGCTCAAGAAAACGCATTGGAGTGCACCGCATATTTAAGGGCGAACGAAATGTTGTTTGAAAGGGGTACGGGTTATTGGGAAGATAAACTTTATTGGGACGCAAAGATTAAAGATAAAATCGTATGTTCCATTTTTATTAACGATTCTGGAATAAAAAACGAACCCGATGGCTGGATTGTTTGGTCTGATGACAGCAATTTAACTTGGTACTCGGATTTCCCACTGGATAACTGTATGAAAGAAATTGCTTGGAGAAATGTTGATTTTTGCGGAAATTGCGGTTATTGCACGGGAGGAACCAACAAAAACATATTCGGCAAAGAATTTGATAATGTCTGCCGGAGAACTCTGATATTTATAAATCCAGATGTTGAAACATTGGCGTGCGTGAAAAAAGTATTGGAGATAAGTAAAGACGATATTCTCAAGAATTTTTAATGTACAAATTAAGTTTGCCGATGAATTAGTAGCACTTGCGATAAATTGCAGTGAAAAGAAAGATAAGGTTGATGAATTTATCAGTAAAGAAGGCTACAATTTTAGTGTGGCACTTGACGAGGAGGGTAAAGTCCAAGAGAAATATCCGACAATGGGGATTCCTTATACTGTGATTATTGACGCAAATGGCGTTATTACATCAATCCATCTTGGCGCAAGCGGCGATATGTTCACTGTTTACGAAGAAGCCGTCAAAGAAGCTTTGGGGATACTCAATGAAAAGAAAAACGAACCTAAAAATACAAAACGCCGCTGAGATCTCAGTCGGCGTTTATTTGTCTGATAATTTGATTGCTTGTTGATTTTTCAAAACCTCTAAAAATTCTTATTCTTCAGCTATATGTTTATCTACGCACTCCAAGCCCAAATACATATCGGTAGCAAGAGCGGCGTTTATGTATCCGCTGCCGACAATGCCGGAGTTGCCCGGCGTCGCCTTGAAATATAACCGATATTTGCTCCCTATCGTCAGCTTGCAGCTTTTGGCAAGATACAGCGTCGTTTCTGCACCCTTGTCATTCATTATCCTTACCGTCTTGAATTTGCCAATCAGTTTCGGCATGATGCCGACACAAGTGCCTTCAATTACCTCATACCGCTTGTTTTTTGCCATGATATACAATGTTATCCCTCTGTACAGGCTTGCGGCAAGCACACAGCCGGACAGAACAAGAAGAATTCTGTCTGCCGCATACAGATAATACACTAACCCGAAAACCGCACACCCAATGCCTATCAACACGGTCATCACAATCCGTCTTGCGATTACGTTAGGTATGTCTTTGAAAATCATCATCACTCCGCGCCTCCCCACGCCTTGTCAAACAATATGAGCTTTTTCAGATACAGATTGACAACAGCTTGCAATACTCCCCTGTGTTCAATACGCAGACGAGCGGCGTAATCACTGCTGTTGTATACGGTGTTTCCGGATGTATTTTCTGTATTGGTAATTTCGTTGCTATTCACCGGAAATCTGTTACCCTGAAAATACTGTATCAGTTCCACCGAGGTGAACACTGAACGGCGGGTTATAGCAAGCACCGCTTTTTCGTCATTTGTCAGATTGTCGGCTACGAATATCTTTTTTGTCTGCCTGAACGGTACGCCTTTGATGAACGTCAGATGCAGAAACGCCAGTATCTTCGTGCCTATCCCCGCGTCCACAGGTACAATGCTCAGATTTTCTATCAGGTTATACAATGAATCTAAACCTACATAATCGCATCCTGACACAACAAGCCTCGCTCTTCAAGTCGGGTGAGGCAGTCCACGCAGGATATACCGGGCAAGTTAGCTTCGCACGCTTGACGCCGCAGAGTTCCTGCAATTCGTCCTCCGTGTGTATCGCCCACATGAGCGTAGACCATACTATCATATCGCGTATTTCCAGCAGGTGCTCTTTGCCGTGAAGCATCACGACCGGGTATTGATTGCCGTTTTTGCTCCGCCTCATTTCAAAACGTCCGAGCGATGTATACATTTTTATCATATTATTTGCTTCCTTTCTTCTCTTGATGAACTATATATACGGCATAAAATATCATACACAACAAAAATCATATATTTTTTGATTTATTTTTTAGGTTATATTTTACTATGTGCAATATCTTTTGATATATATGTTGATAATGTGGATAACTCTATTGATAATGTGGATAAAGTGTTTCGCGTATGAAAAAATTGACCGAAATCTGTTCGTTCAGCCGTTTTTTGTGATATAATAGAGGTGAATATAAAAAAGAATCATGATAGTAAAGATAGATAATGCGGGGTGTCATAAATGAAAAGATTCAACGTAACAGGGCTGTGTGTGCCTGAAGAAGATTACATGGCGGACATAAGCGGGAAGATATCAAAGAAAAAAAATTGGTAGATAATGGAGTTATTTCACAATAAACCGGGCGCGGCAGTATGGAAAAACCACTACGCTGAACGAATTGAAAAAAAGGTTGGAACATGAATATATCTGTATAAAGATAAGTTTCGAGAGGCTTGGCGACGAGAGTTTCGAGTCGTCGGAATCATTCTGCCCTACCTTTATAAAGCAAATAGTACGGGCATTGCAGTTTACATCTGTCGAAAAAGAATATATAAACGAATGGGTAGATTACAGTATAGTCAACTTTGACGATTGAACCGATCATATTACAAAAATGTGTAAAGACAGGAAATTCGTGCTGATGATAGACGAAGTAGACAAGACAAGCAACAACCGAGTTTTTCTGCACTTTCTGAGTATGCTGAGAGATAAGTTTCTGGCGAGAAAGGCAGGGAGCGACTACACATTCCACAGCGTCATACTTGCCGGAGTATATGATATCAAAAACATCAAGCTCAAAATGATAAGTGAGGGAATGTATACGCCAACCGCGACTGAAGATAAGATATACAACTCACCGTGGAACATAGCGGTAGATTTTGAAGTCGATATGTCATTCAACCCATCAGAGATAGCGTCAATGCTCGCGGAATATGAAAGAGAGCACGAAACGGGTATGGATATAACGGCGATAGCGGAGGAAATACACAGTTACACAAGCGGCTACCCGTTTTTAGTGTCGAAGATATGCAAGCATATAGACGAAAAACTTGACAGGGATTGGACGTTGACCGGAGTGCAGAAAGCGGTAAAGATACTGCTCAACGAAAAGAACACGCTGTTTGACGATTTATCTAAGAATCTCGAAAATAATGAGAATTTATATAACCTTATATATGATATACTTATTGTAGGCGCAGAGAACTTTTTCAATTGATAATCCCACAGTGAATTTAGGCATGATGTATGGAATTATCAAAGAATCCAACAGGTTTATAAGCGTGTCAAACAGAATATATGAGATAAGAATATGTGATTATTTCATATCCAAAGACGAAGAAAAAGACAACAAGCGAAAGATAATTTTGCAATGCGACATAGTGAAAAACGGCAGATTCGATATGGAATTGTGCTTGCGTAAGTTCGCAGAGCATTACAACGAAATATTTACTGAGAATGATACAAAATTCCTCGAAAAGCATGGCAGACTGTTGTTTTTGTCATACCTGAAGCCGCTTATCAACGGTCAAGGGTTCTATCACATAGAGAGCCAATTCACAGATTTGCGGCGAATGGATATAGTGGTAGACTACGGACGCGAGCAGTTCATCATAGAGCTGAAGCTGTGGCATGGCGAAAAGTACAAAGAAGAAGCGTATAGTCAGCTATGCGGTTATCTTGACAGCAAGGGCGCGAGTACGGGGTATCTTTTGACGTTCGATTTCCGCAAGGGTATCAAAAAGGAGCGTATGGCGGAATGGGTAGAAGTAGACAACAAACGTATATTTGATGTCGTTGTTTGAAAAAGTAATAGACTGTTACTGCGTAACATCAAACAAAAGAACTTTATATTTGAGAGGCGAAATACACAATAGAAAGGATATAACTGAATGATTGATAAAAATATGATAATTGCCAAATTAAATGATGTCTTGAAACCGTTACCCTACATCTATGCGTTTTGGCTTGAAGGCGCGGATGCAAATGGCTTGGCTGACGAATATAGTGATATTGATATTTGGGTTGATTTTGAGGACGAATATGAAGAACAAGCGTATGAAGCTGTTGAAACTGCTTTGTCAGAGCTTGCCGAACTTGATTATAAACATATTCCACCGCAATCATCTCCACAGGATAAATTACGTCGGAGAACATATCATCTCACAGGGACAAGCGAATATTTGATGATTGATTTCAACTGGCAGCTTCACAGCCGTCCAAAAGATGAATATGTTTTCTTCGAGAATAGCAAAATTGAAGCGATAAAAGTGATTTTTGATAAAGATGACATTATTCAATACAAAGCACTTGATATTTCAATTTTAAAACAGCAGAATTTACAAATTCTTGATGATGTAAAATATCGTATGGCAAACTATATACGCGTAGAAAAGTATATCCGGCGGGGGCAATATCTTGAAGCACTTGATAAATATAAATGTCATATTTTAGATTCTTTGATTGACTTTCTTAGGTTAATTTATACTCCGTCACACGCACATTATTATTTATATCATATTTCGCATCATATCCCTGAAGCTGATAGAGTAAAACTTGAATATTTCGCGCAAATCAACTCACTTGAAGATATAGCGAAAAAAACTCCGCAAGCAAAAAAATGGTTTGATGAATTGCTCGAAAAGGTTGAAATAAGCCAATTGTTTAGCTAACGTCGCGAAGGGTGAAGATAAGAAAAGCTATATTTATGCACAGGAGAAAGTATAAATCTGATTATGCTTTGAGCAAATCGAAAGGAATGATTTACAAACATGGAAAACAACATAGTATCTGATTATGAAACTCAAAAAATCAGCAAACCTTCCGTTGAAGCGGTCGTCGAACAGTTAATGGACGGTGACTGTAAAAAAGACTTCATAGCGTTCCTTGATTTTCTGAAGCAGCAAAAAATAAGACTACAATGGGGTTCCACCAACTCTTACAATGCCAACTACAGAGGAAAACGCGTAGCGCGTATAGCTATCGGCAGCGGCGGCAAGGGTTTGAGAAACCATGTGAGTATCATAATACATACTGCCGAACGGGACAAGTTCGACGGGTATTTAGAGGGTCAGACAGACAAAACTATCGGCATATTCAAGGAAAGCATCAGTAAAAAGTGTAACGAATGCGGCGGTTGCGCTCCGGGGAAAACCTTTGACGTTTTAGGCGAACATTATGAAAATGTTTGCTTTGACGGTCTTGGTTCTCATGGATTACGTTATATAAACCCAAACGCCGAACAAATGGAAGTTATAAAAAAGCTAATCAATGTTAGAATGGAGTATATCACGAAGATGCTGGCTATGGGGTTAAATCCCGGCACGGCGTATTAAATCGAATTAGCGCAAGAGGACAGAGATATATGGAGCAGATACGTGGCGTAGTGGAACGGATTACATATGCCGACGAAGATAAAGGATACAGCGTAATCAAAGTTGCAGTGAAAGGCTATGCCGAACTGGTGACAATCGTGGGCAACATGGCGTCGGTAAGCGTGGGTACGGTCGTCACGGTACAGGGCGAGTGGACAATAAACCCGAAATACGGCAGGCAGTTCAACGCCAATTCGTGGGAGGAAACCGTGCCAGCAACGGTATACGGCATAGAAAAGTATCTCGGCAGCGGGCTTATCAAGGGCATTGGACCGAAGTTCGCCAAATTGATTGTCGGCAAGTTCGGGGAAAACACAATCCAAGTCATAGAAGAAGAGCCTGACCGTCTGATAGAAGTAGATAACATCGGAACAAGCGCGTGGCTATGATAAAGAAGGCGTGGCAGGAGCAGAAAGAAGTCAAGAACATCATGATATTCCTTCAGGAGCACGGAATATCGACGGCGTTCGGGTACAGGATATACAAGGTATACGGCAACGAGAGTATAACCGTAATGAAATCCAATCCTTACAAACTTGCTGACGATGTATGGGGTATAGGGTTCAAGACAGCAGACAGCATTGCGATGAAAGCTGGGCATGGAGAAAGAATCGTACAACAGGTGCAGGAGCGGAATATTCTATATACTCAGCAAATTTGCCGACGACGGACACTGCTTTGCTTCAAGCGAGCAGTTAATAGCCAAAGCTTCAGAAATCCTTGATATAGACGAAGGAAAGGTACATATAACCACATTTCACTTGATTACGGAAAAAGAACTGTTCGTGGAAGAAGCAGACGGAATCAAGCGCGTATACCTGCCTCCGTTCTACTATGCGGAAACAGGCACGGCACGTCGGCTCAAGGCTGTTATGTCATGTGAAAACCGCAATTCTGTACCTAACGCTGACGCATTGCTTACCCGAATGCAGAAAGAGAGCGGTATAGATTATGATGAAATACAGATTGAAGCTGTAAAGCTTGCCGTATCGTCGAAAGTGTTCATACTCACGGGTGGACCGGGCACAGGCAAGACTACGATAACGAAAGCAATCATAAGCCTTTTCACGCAGGCGGGCAGAACGGTACTCCTTGCCGCACCAACGGGCAGAGCTGCGAAACGAATGACTGAAACGTGCGGCATAGAAGCAAAAACGATACACCGACTGCTTGAGAGCAAGCCGCCGGAAGGATTCGGCAGGGACGCAGACAACCCTCTCGACGGCGATGTATTGATACTTGATGAAGCCTCCATGATTGATGTGCTGCTTATGTACAACCTTCTCAAAGCTGTACCCGACGATATGACGGTGATATTTGTAGGTGATATAGACCAGCTACCGCCTGTGGGAGCTGGTAACGTATTACGCGACGCGATAGATTCCAGAGTTATACCTGTAACGCGGTTAACCCGTATATTCCGGCAGGCGATGGGCAGCCGTATCATCACAAACGCCCACAAAATCAACGCCGGCAATATGCCCGACCTCAAAGGCGGAAAAGACAGCGACTTCTTTTTCATGGAACATGACAATCCAATGGAGATTGTTAATCAGATAGTTGAATTGTGTTCAAACGGTCTGCCGAAGCATTATAAAATTAATGCGCTCAACGATATACAGGTGCTTACACCAATGAGGCGTGGCGAAACCGACGCGGACAACCTCAACAGAGTATTGCAAGCGGCTCTCAACAAAAACCCTCTGTGTCTACGCCGTGGAGCGACCGAGTACCACATGGGTGACAAGGTGATGCAGATAAAGAACAACTACGACAAACAAATCTACAACGGTGATATCGGCAGAGTATGCGGTATAAATACAGTAGACAAGACGTTATCCGTGAACTTCGACGGCAACATCGTTGAGTATGATATACTGGAACTGGACGAACTTGTGCTGTCGTATGCAATCACGATACACAAGTCGCAGGGCGGCGAGTTTCCTATCGTAGTGATGCCGTTTTCGTTCAGCCACTATGTCATGCTCTGTCGCAATTTGCTATATACGGGAGTGACGCGGGCGAAACGCGTAGCGGTGATGGTCGGCGAGAGCAGAGCTATTGCCCGTGCCGTGCAAAACAATGATTCAATCAAGCGTAATACCATGCTTGCAGAGAGATTGCAGGCAAAGGAGAAGCAATTATGAAAAAGATATTGGTGATAGAAGACGACGCAAGCATAAGCAATATGCTGTGCGACTTGCTTGAGCAAAACGGATATATACCGACAGCCGCGTACTCGGGAACAGAAGCGATTATGCGTTTCAGCAGCGAAAAGTATGACCTTGTGCTGCTTGACCTGATGATACCCGGCAAAACGGGAATTGAAGTGCTGTCAGAAATACGTGCCGAAAGCAATGTTCCTGTAATCGCGCTCACGGCAGTCAGCGATCAAAGAAAGCATTGTGTCGCTATTGAGAACGGGAACAAACGACTATATAACAAAGCCGTTCGACAACGGCGAATTGCTCGCGCGTATAGAAGTTCAGTTCAGAAACAATACGTCCGTTGCCGAGCGGTCAGCAACATTCAAAGATATTGTTATGGACAATGAACGTTACGATGCTTTCATCGGCGGTCAGCCATTACAACTATCAAAACGTGAGTTCGAGATATTGAATCTGCTCATTCAAAATCCAAAAAAAGTATTCACTAAAAATAATCTCTATGAAAGCGTATGGCATGATGAATTTGTAGGCGACGACAACACCGTGAACGTGCATATAAGCAAAATCCGCGCAAAAATAGCCAAAGTCAAGCCGAATGAGGAATACATACAGACTGTATGGGGTATAGGCTTCAAAATGCAGGAATGAAAATTTAAGACTTTTTTTAGACTTTTTTTATGGTTTTTAAAGACTTTTATTTTATACTTAGGTTATAAACCATAAGGAGAGTGTATTAAACATGAACGAAGCCATATTACAGACAAGAAACATCACAAAGCGGTATTCGGGAAAAGCGGCGGTTGACAATGTGAGCATGACTATAAGGAAAGGCGATATATACGGGCTTATCGGGCGCAACGGCGCGGGCAAGACTACATTAACCCGTGTGATTACGGCATTAACATTAGCAGACGGAGGCGAAGTCGAACTGTTCGGAGAAACATCGGCATCCGGGTTTGAACGAAGCGAGGCGGCGAATCGGCTGCGTAGTTGAAACTCCGGCGTTATACCCGAATTTATCCGCTGTGCAGAATTTAGAGTATTACCGTATTATGAGGGGAATCCCCGACAAAAGCGTAACAGAAAAAGCCCTGAAAACGGTCGGTCTGACCGATACGGGCAAAAAGAAATTCAAGAATTTTTCACTTGGAATGAAACAGCGATTGGGGCTTGCGCTTGCTCTTTTGAACAATCCCGACTTTATAATACTTGACGAACCTATCAACGGTCTTGACCCTATGGGAATAGTGGAAATGCGCGAAACATTCAAAAAGCTCAATCAGGAACACAATATAACGATTATGATTTCGAGCCATATTCTGACCGAATTATCGTTGATTGCCGACGCGTTACGGCATTATCAACGACGGTAAGCTGATAAAGGAACTGACAAACGAAGAATTGAAAGAAAAATTTCAGAGATGTATTTCCGTTTCGGTTGACGACCCGGCAAAGGCTGTAACAATCATTGAAACTGTACTGAACACAACAAAATACAAAGTTATAAGCGGAAAAGAGATCCGTATATACGATTATCTTGACAATCCCTCCGAGGTTACATTCCGTCTGAACTCCGGCGGCGTGCGGGTGTCGTCCTGAATGAGATAGGCGACAATCTCGAAGACTACTTCATCTCATTGGTCGGGGAGGGAAAATAATATGCTGAACATAATCAAAGCAGATTTATATAGAATTTTCAGGGGAAAAGGATTTTATATCACATTAATATTATTTTTGCCTTTTTATTTTACAGACTGCGGCAAGCAATACGGGAACAATCGGTATTATGGTTATGGAATCATCCACTGTTGCAACCGATGAGGAAGGAAATATAACATATTCTAATACATCCGCAGTTTACAGGAAGTATCGCACCATTTGAAATGATGGACAATACCGATAATCTTTTATATTTTATACTTCCGTTTATAATTTTTATCGTTCGGACGGATTTTTCATCGGATGCTGTGAAAAATGTTCTTTGACAAACGGTATGCCGAGAATAAAATATTATTTATCAAAACTTATTTTATCCTGTGTATTTTGTTTCCTTATTTTACTTGCTCAAATTATCGTTTCTATTATTACGGCAACGATATTAACGGTTTCGGAGGAACGTTTGACATGGAGTTTATAGGGCGGCTTTTACGACCGTTTTAGGGCAGTTGTTTATGTGTCTTGCCGTAACTTGCGTCGGCGTGTATTCTTTGTATTCGCAACCAAAAGAACAGCCGCTGTGAATGGCGCGTATATTGCTTTTTGCATTCTGCCCCTGTACTGATAATGTTTATTTTTGTTATGTTAAATGATAATTTAACATTTTTATTTGATTATGATATTATAATCAAACATACGAATGCTGACGGATATTGATACGGCATCGTCAACAGATATTATTAAGAGCGTTCGCTATCGGCGGATTCTATATGCTCGCAAGCACAATCGGCGGTATAGCAATATTCAAAAGAAGCGAGGTAAAATGATATGCTTAATATAATCAAAGCCGAATTATATAGAATATTTCGCGAAAAAGCTGTTTATATAACATTTGTTATTTTGATTGGATTTATTGTTCTTCAAATTGCGGTTGAAAATGTAGGCAGAGTTGGTATAAGCACGGGCACTTCAATTGACGGCGAAATTTGAAACGGGGACTTTTAACGGAATGAACGCGGCAAACGTCATGATTGATGACTATGGATAATATCGTATATTTTCTACTGCCGCTGTTTATAACTGTCGCCTCGGCTATGTTTTCGCATGGAACTATTAAAAATGTTCTTTCAACAGGAATGCCGCGGGTTAAACTCTATTTAACATATCTGCTTTTAACTTCGTTTATATGTGTTTTTACAATGTTGTTTTATTTATTCGGAGCAGTCGCGCTCAGTACAATTTTAAGGGGATTCGGCGGTTCGCTCACGAAAGAATATTTATTTGATATTCTAAAACCGTTCGGCTCGCAGATGTTTATAATGCTGGCGTTTAACTGCATAGGCATATTTTTGATATTCACAACTAAACGCACATCGGCGGTAATCGGTATTTATGTTGCATTTACAATAGTTCCTGTTATAATTATTTCCATGTTAAGCGTTATGTCAGAGGAATTCCTAAAGTTATATAACTATGATTTAATCGGATGTATCAGGCTGTTTTCAAATATGAACGGCATGTCAGGCGTTGATATTGCAAAATCATTTCTCATAGGGGCATTTTATATACTCGCAAGCACAATCGGCGGTATAGCAATATTCAAAAGAAGCGAGGTAAAATGATATGCTGAATATAATCAGAGCGGATTTATATAGGATTCTCAGAGAAAAAGCGGTTTATATCACATTTGGAATATTTGCTCTGATATTTGTTTTGTTGGGATGTGCATATGCGATAGGAATTAAGATAGGGATACATACCGGCGAAACAATGATTGTAAACAACTTCAACGGTATGTCCGCCCCTTTTGCGATGATGGCTTTAATGGACTTTTTGATTTATTTTATGCTTATTCTTATTATTGTCACAATATCGGATGATTTCTCTTCCGGTTCAATCAAAAATGTATTGTCGGCAGGCATATCGCGTACAAAATATTATATATCAAAACTAATGACAGCATTGTTTATGTGCGCTGTTTTGACTTGCTTTAGTATAATATTTCCAATTTTAATCGGCAGTATCGTAAATGGATTTGGCGGCACATTTTCGATTGATTATATTATAAGTCTTTTACAGCCTTTAGGAGCCCAGTTCTTTTTGCTGACAGCCGTTACATGCATCGGAACTTTCATTGCGTTTTGGATAAAAAATACCGCTGCGGTGAATGCGGTGTACCTTGCCTTTTTTTGATACCTTCGATAATAAGTTCGATTATTGCAGAGTTTGGCAGCTGGATTGAGAATTTTGAATATTTTCATCTTATCAAGGGAATTAAAATTATGGCAAACATCAGCAGTCTGCCTAACGTAATTGTTATAAAGACATTGATAGCAGGCGCAATTTATATTGCGGCAAGCACAATGGGCGGTATACTCATATTCAACAAAAGCGAAATAAAATAAAAGAATGGGGGCAGCGTAAATGATTATTGCGGTAATAGCTCTTTCTTTGGCGTTAATCGTTTGCGCCGTCTTTTTTAGGCTGCTGAAAAAAGATATTCGCTTATTGAATAACAAACTGCGGACGATTGAAAAATCCGATACGAATATGCGGGCGACAACTGAAACATTTGATAAAAATATCAGCGAATTATGCGGTACAATTAATGATATTCTTGACAAGCAAACGAAAATCGTTGCGGCAAACGAAAATCCAACCGCGAGTTCCGTCAGGCAATCACAAACATATCTCACGACTTGCGTACCCCACTGACTTCCGCAATCGGATATTTGCAAATGATAAAATCCGGCAAAACGCCGGAAGATAAGAAACGCGAATATCTTGATATTATCGAATACCGTTTGAAATCTCTCTCAAACCTGATGAACAGCCTGTTTGAGTACACACAGATTATAGAGGGAAAAGTCGCACAAAACATTGAAAAAGTAAACATATGTAACGTCTTGCGCGATATTGTTTCCGCATATTATGATGATTTTATGGCAAAATCTTTTGATGTTCAGGTAGATATTCCCGATTTTCCCGTATTTGTTCTATGTGACACAGATTCATTTAAGCGTGTGGCACAGAATCTCATTCAGAATGTGCTTGCTCACGGAGTTGAGCAATTCAAATTGACTGTTGACGCTCAAACTAATACTGTGACTTTTCAAAACAAAGTAGTGAATCTTAAGCGTGTTGGAAGTTGACCGCTTATTTGACCGGTTCTATACTGCGGATTTTGCACGGAACAGCAATACTACAGGCTTGGGTTTAGCGATATCGAAAGAACTGGTGCAGAATATGGGCGGCGAAATTACTGCTTATACAGATAATAATATGCTGTATATCCGCGTTTGTATATTCAGGAGTATATTGTAAGCAACAAAATGATTTATAATAATGGCAGAATATAAGGGATGATTATACATCATCCCTTATTAGACCTCTTGCGAAACTAAAATTTACGAAAGTATTTATGGGAGCGTTCTTGAGATGATAATTTTTTTGAAAATTTCATCTTCTGAACCTAAACCTGCGGAGGAGAAAGAATCCAAACCGTGCGACGGGGAAAGAGAATACAAATAACCTCTGAGGCACCCTTGTTAAAAGTTTTTTGAATAGCTTTTTTCGTTCCCCGCCGTGCGGATTAAAATGCTCGTTTCTTTTCCGTAAATCTAAGTTTCTCAAGAGTTCTATTATATTTCCGATTAGTTAATCTTTCCTCACAAACCTTGCGCCTCTTGATTTTCTGTTTATAATTTACATATAATTCATAAAAATTTTTTGTAATTCTATTTACATAAATAGTTCTATATAGTATAATACTACATGATAGCGAGGTGATTATTACGAAAACGTATGGCGGCTTTCTTATGTCTCAAATACGTCATCTTAGCGAGCGAACTTGGGAAAAATTACTCAAAGAAAGCGGAGTTGATGTTTTTAACGGTGCTCAGGGACGAATTCTTTATATTCTTTGGGAACACGGCGATTTAACAATCACCGAAATAGGAAAACTAACTTCATTGGCAAAAACTACGCTTACCAGTATGCTTGACCGAATGGAATCGGGCGGTTTGATTGAGCGCGTTCCGGATAAGAAAAACCGCAGACAGATATTTATTGTCGTAACAGAAAAAGCAAAAGAATATCGTGAGAAATATGACTGGTTATCTGATAAAATGAGTGAAATATATTATCGGGGATTTAGTGAAACAGAAGTTAAAGAATTCGAGGATAAGCTAATGAAAATCGTAAAAAATCTTGAAACGGAGGAAAATGATTTATGAAACGAGTTGACTCAGATGAAGGTTATTCAACGCATATACAACCAGTATTTTTAATTGGCACATACAATGAAGACGGTTCTCCCAATTTCTGCCCCATCACATGGGTAAGCAGTACATGGGATGACGACCATTCGCTAATGGTTATCAGCTTGAACGGCGCAAAGAAAACTAAAGATAATATCGCTCGGACAAATATACTTTCCGCGAACCTTGTAAGCGTGGATATGCTGGAACTGTTGGACTATTTCGGTTCTTGTTCGGGTCTTGAAGCGCCGAAAAACGCGCTGTTGTATGAATATGAAAACGGTCATATTCTGCGTGTGCCGACACTGAACATCAGCAGAAAGGTATTTGAATGTGAAGTTTTGAAAACTTTTGAAACGAGCGATACAACAACTTATTTTTGCATAAGCAGAAACTGCCAGCAGATTGAAGGGTTAGGAAAAAAGCATGAGGATATAGCTTTACTCGAACCCGTCGTTTATTCGGGAAGATATTTCAAGACAGGTGATTTTCTCGGCGAAATGGGCGATTTCTATAAGAAGGGAGAATAATAAATGGAAAAAATATCAATCAATCCGGAAAATAAGTTTTGTCCGCAGGCAGTATTCATGTATGGGACAAACAAAGAAGACGGCACGCCTAACTTCGGCACATTTACATGGTTTAGCTATTGTTGGGACTCAGAATTAGGAGTAATGGCTTCTATCGGCGGAGGAAAATTAACTGTTGACCGTATACGCGCGACTAAAATATTTTCCGCTAATCTTGTGACCGAACCTTTATTACCGATTGCGGATTATTTGGGCAACAATCCGGGTTACACATCAAAAAAAATGGATATGCCGATTGAGATAGACTGCGGCTCGGTTTTGGATGTTCCAGTGTTGAAAAATAGTCCTTGGGTGTATGAATTGGAAGTGAATCAATCAATACCGTTGAAAGACAATGAAATTTTTATTTGCAAGATACGAAACGTACTTGTGGATAAAGAATTGACGGATGAAACCAAAAGCGTGGAAGAACGTATGAAAATTGCCGCGCCTATAGTATGGTTTGGCGCAGGTCCATATTTTCCCGTGAGTCCTGTTGCGTTGGGAGAAGCGGGTGATTGGAAAATTCATTCAAAGAGAGAAAAATATGAGCATATTATTTTCACAGGAAACAATTGATTTTCTAATAGAAAACCGATTTCAAAACGACAAAACATGGTTCGAGGAACACAGGGAACAGTATAATAAATTTATTATTGCTCCTTTAGTATCTCTCGCTGAAGAATTAATCCCTATACTTTTGGAAATTGATGACAAGCTGATATGTTCTCCGAAAGTCGGCGGTTCTGTTTCCCGTATATGGCGTGACGCTCGATTTTCAAAAGATAAATCATTGTTTCGTGATACCATTTGGTGTATGTTTGTCCGGCAGAAAAACATGGGATTACCCGAATTTTTCTTTGTTATTTCTCCTGACAGTTTTCTGTACGGCAGCGGTTATTATTCTGCGGGAAATGCAAGCATGGAGAGCATACGCAGTTTAATATTAGCAAATGATAACGATTTCCGGATCGCGCTGTCCATGCATGAAAATCAAGATATTTTTAAACTTGAAGGTGATATGTACAAGAAAATCCGGTATCCCGATACATCAGAAAAATTAAGAAATTGGCTTGACCGAAAAACAATATGTTTTGTTCGGGAAAGCATTGATTTTGATTTGCTGTATTCTGACAGGCTATCAGCAACAGTAGCAGAAGGATATAAAATTCTAAAACCTATTTATAATTTTATGATTAAGGCAGAGGAGCAAATAAAAAATTGACTTAAAAAGGGCAGGTGCAAATCATACCGCCCTTTTTATTGCCTTCACGTGCTTGTCAACGAATAAACAAATCCATAAATTTACGGTCTTTGCGGAGCTTCGACGCAGCCCGTGAGATCCATGCTGCCACATTGTTCTGGCTTACTCCGTACATCTCCGCTATCTCCTTGCCCGTGTACCCTTTCACCCTCAGTTCCATCGCTTCTATACCCTTCAGGGCGACTCCGTTATACCGCTGCTTTGCTTCTGTTAACGCCTCGATTGCGTCGGCAGTCTCTATCGCGTCATATGATTCAATGAATCCGCCGAACAGCCTGTCATGCGAATGTTCTGTGTCGTCCTGCAAACACGCGCTTGCCAGCATTGTATGCTTTTGTCTTACCTTCACCGAACGGCAGTGGTCTATCAGTTTGTTTCTGACAACTACGCCCGCGTATGTGTTGAACTGCACGCTCCCGTTGTATGTGACCGCCGCACGGCACAGAGCCATGCACCCTATCTGGTACAGGTCGTCGTACTCAAGTCCCTCTATGCGCTCGTTTACACGGATATGTTTTCGTATTGCCCATTTCACGACTTCTAAATTGGCGTTTACCAGTTCCCTCTGTTCTTCGTTAAGAGATATTATCTTTTTGTCCATTTCATTACACCTCACTTTTTCAATTATTAACTGCCCGCAGCGTTGCTGCCGTTGAGCGTCTTTTCGCATGCCACTATGAGCTTGTCGCACATGGGTTCAGATAAACTGGCTATATGAGCCTGACTCTCGTTCAGGTTCAAAACTACCCTCATCCACCAGTAGGCGTTCGTTTTCGTCATTATTCCGTTTTTCCATATCTGGTCGAATACTTTATGTGTTTTGATTCGTTTGTTGCGCAGGTCGCCGTTCGCAAGCGTGCCCATCGGTTCCATCGTTCGCTCGTGTACGTTTACGTATGAATTGCATTCGGGGTATCTTGCGCATACATACAGATGACTGACAAGAGCGTTGTTGCCGTATACATATTTCGCGTCGCGCAGTACAGCCGTACTGCCGCAGTAGGGGCATGTGTGGGTCTTCTTTTTCATTTTGTTATTCATAATCATCACCTTTCTGAAGCGCATATTTGCGGCTTCGTTATTTCTATTCGCCGCATCATTTTTGAAAAAGGGCATTTTTGAGGTTTTTTTGAAAAATAAATGAGTAAAATTGAGCCAAAAAGGGATTTTTTCCCTGTTTTTTTATTTTTGGGCATAAAAAAAGAGCCGATCACAGTGAAGTGACCGGGTTATAAATTATTGGTTGAAATATAAATAGATTATGTTATGGATTTATATGAAAAAGAGAAATGTGAAAACTGTTTGTAGTGACTGGCTTTGAAAAAAATTTACGAAAATATTCTTTAACTCAGATTAATTATCATGTATAATTGAGTATGTAAAACAAATAAATTTGTATGTAATTGGCAATGAATTGATTTACCGTAGCAATTTTTTCGGAAGGTTGATATATATGGGATTTTCGCTAATTGGATTCATAATAACAATAGCTGTCTTCGCCCCCAACCTACTTATGATTGTTTTCCCGCCATTGAATATGTCGGTTGAATTAAAAGACGCAGGAATTGCATTTACAGTGCTGGAAAGAATCGGGCAAATTAGTTGCTTAATATTACTTGTCATTTCAAAAACAATTTTCATAACCGTTCATTTGATATATGGTTCATAATATCAGCAATATGTATTGTTGCTTATTATGTATTGTGGATAAGGTATGTTGTTGCAGGATGGGATTTTGCATTGCTTTTTAAGTTTTATGCTATACCCATATCTATGGCTTTTATACCAATTCTTGCATTTGCTTTTATCGCAATATGGAGCAAATCAATTTGGCTTGGTTCTGCTACGGCTATATTTGCTGTAGGTCATTTAGTAAATAGTTGGCATACATATAGCCTTATAAAATAGGCATAACCCATATCTGATGTGACGGTTTAACGTAACGAAGTAATTATATAATTGAGGTAGGTAAGTAATGGATATCACATATAGAAAAGCAAATTTAAACGATGTGGAATTGTTAGTCAACACTCGCGTTATGCTTATTGATGAAGATTCAGGCTTGAACGAAGATGAAAAGAAAGATTTATACGAAAGCAATAGGGCATATATGCAAGATGCAATGAAACAAGAAACTTTTATATCATTTTTGGCATTTGATGAAGGCATTTTCGTCGGAACTGCAAGCACTTGCCTCTATGCGGTTTTGCCCGGCAAAAAATTACCTAAAGGAAAAAATGCGTATATACAAAATGTTTATGTTCTGACGTCATATCGCAGACATGGTATTGGTAAAAAACTTATTTCAATTGTAATCAACGAAGTAAAGGAAAGAGGATATACGAGAATTACGTTACACGCTACTCAAACAGGAAGCGCTTTATTTAGTAATTGTGGTTTTCAAAATGCTGAAAGCATTGGGTTAACAGAGATGGTTTTTAACTTTTGTGAATAAGCATTTTCTTTAGCGGAGTAGAAAACATATCAACATCGTTGTGTTTTCGTGGTATTATTGTTGCAGGGTGATTTTTAGGCACATTAATACAATGGTGTGTTGTAATGAAGTAAATTATATTTTCAAGAGGATGAAAACAGCATGATTATAAAAAGTTCTAAAGAAACAATTGACGATTTATTAAGTAATTCATTTATTCCTGCTCCGCAGTGCGAAGCGGCTGTCGCTGTTGTAAATGAAATTACAAAAATCGGTGTAGATTCTATTGAATATCGCAATGGAAATTATATATTCAAAAATAAAATTGCAATAAACGAAAACGGAACTACGTTCAGTATATCAATCAGGAGAATAACTCCTGAAAATTTTGTTGAATTTATTCAAGGATTACCTGAAAAATATCGGAATCCAGTTAAATGTAAACTGCATAATGAAGATTGCTATATGAAAAAAGCTGTAATAACGTGTAAAATTAACAGTTTTATTTGTATTAGCGGATGGTTGAATTTGTCGTGCAATATGGAAATTGTTCCGTATATTGTTCAGGCTTTTCAATTAGCGAAATCAAAATCTCAATATTCTCCGAGTTTTTCGATTAATGATGTAAAAATGTAGTCAACAATATAGCATGAGAACAAGTTCCAACGGTGAAATTTTTTCACCGTTTTTTCATTTAGGTCTTGCTTGTGACGTAGGGTAATGTGTTATACTGTACGCAGGAGGTTATGAATATGGAAAAATACAGAGCCATTCCGCAAGGATTTATGACTGTTGGAGAACTGGCTAAAAAGATGAACACCACCGTCCGCACTCTGCAATACTACGACAGAGAGGGCTTACTCTCGCCGTCAGCCACAAGCGAGGGCGGGCGGCGGCTTTATACCGATAAGGACGTTATTCTGCTCCACCAGATACAATCCATGAAGTATCTCGGCTTTTCGCTTGACGACATTAAGAACCGACTTGTATCGCTGGAAACCCCAGCAGAAGTCGCCGCCGCGTTGACAGAACAAGCCGAAGCAATTCAGAAACAGATGGCATCACTTGCAGAGGTATTGCGAACGCTTGAAAAGCTACGCGATGAAACTTTGCAGATGCAAACGGTAGATTGGAAAAAATACGCCGACATTGTTGTGCTGATGCAAATGGGTAATGAGAATTACTGGGTAATCAAACATTTTGACGATAAGACACTGGACGTTTTACGAAACCGATACGGAAACGGAGACAGGGACGGAGATGCGGTTTGGGCTACGATGGAAGGAATGTTCGACGAAGCTGCGGAATTGCAAGCGACCTGGTGTCTTACCGGACAGTGAGCAGGGCTTGGCATATGCCAAAAAGTTTTGGGATATGGTCACGGATGTTACAAGCGGAGACATGAGCCTGCTGCCCGACATGATAAAATTCAGCATGGAAAAAGATAGCTGGTCGTCTGAGAGCTTAAAAGAAAAATGGACGGCGGCGGAACCATATTTGTTAAAGGTAATGGAAGCCTATTTTACAAAACTCGGAATAAATCCGTTTGATGGGGTACAAACATGATAAAGGTGAACGGTATCGTCAAACGCTTCGGAACACAGACCGTATTAACAGATGTGTCGTTTGAAGCGCGGGATAGGGAGATATTCGGGCTGCTCGGACCGTCCGGTGCGGGTAAAACAACGATTATTAACATACTCACAAACCAACTTGACGCGGACGGCGGTAGTTTTGATACCGGCGCGACACTATTTGAAACAGGTCTTATGCTTGATATTGACGGGCTATATGTGCGGCTCAATTGCCTTGACAATCTGAACATATTTGCTGACATTTACGGCATACCCCGTAAAAAATCACTGGAAGCGTTAAAAAATGTCGGGCTTGAAGATGCGGCAAAGAAGTCTGTCGCCGCGCTGTCAAACGGTATGCGGCAGCGGTTGGTTCTGGCAAGGGCAATTTTACATGAGCCAAAAGTGCTGTTTCTTGACGAACCTACCAGCGGACTTGACCCGAGAACAGCACGGGGCATACACAAGTTAATTCATGGACTGTGTGATAACGGAGCTACTGTATTCTTAACAACACATAACATGGAGGAAGCCGTCAAGCTCTGCAACCAAGTGGCGTTGCTGTATCAAGGAAAAATTGTTGAAAAGGGCGAACCCGCTGAGGTCTGCGACCGACACGATTCCTATAAAACAGTTCCGGATTTAGAAGCGGTATTTATTAAACTGACAGGGGTGGAATTAGAATGAGAATAACAAAAGCTGTTTTTGTTAAACAGGCAAAAGATATGTTCAAGAACCCTTCGGTATTGATTATGTTCATCCTTTTCCCAGCCGTGGCGTTCATTATGACAACATTTGTAACGATGCCGGAAAACGAGTATTTCACAGGCGATATGTTTGTCACCATGATGGCATCAATATTCGCCGGAATGGGGCTAATCACCGCTGTCGCGGGCGTCATCGCGGAGGATATAGAACGCAAGAGCTTACGTTTCTTGATTATAGCGGGCGTTAAACCGCATCAATACTTGCTTGGCGTCGGCGGTTTCTTCCTTCTTGCGGCAACGGTTACATCGGTGATTTTTGCCCTGATTGGCGGCTTCACAGGAGTGGAACTTGTAAAGTTCTTAATCATCATGGTATCGGGTACGGCAACTTCTATACTGCTCGGTGCAACAATCGGTATGTGGTCGAAGAACGCACAAGCGGCGGGGGGACTCGCTATGCCTTTTGCGGTCATTGTAGGCTTCACTCCTATGATTGCGGGTTTCAATGAAACGGTGGAAAAATTCGCGGGAATTTTGTATACTCAGCAAATCAATGTAATCGTGAATGATTTTTCCGCGAGCCTTGTTAAGCCGTTGCTGGTTATTGCTTCCAATGTCGCTGTATTAGTATGTTTGTTTATTGTGGCGTACAAGAAAAAAGGACTGAGGGGCTGACCAGTACAAGAATTTTCTTCTAACCAACAGAGATGTTTACAACGACATGATTACGCCCTATTCTTATTTTTGTTCGCTAATCTAAATTTGCTCAATAAAATCACTTTCATAAAAATCATGGAAATCCAATCCATGCTTTATATAATTGCCGTTTCTTTATTCATTGTGCAATACTTCGCATACTTCCCACGCTGTACGGATAAACATATCTAAAACGGCAGAATGTGTCTGAACAGCAAATTTACAGAACGGTGCGTCTTTGGGGACAGTGAGAGCCATCGCCCAATCCTTATTATCCTGCGAGAAACGACCGTCACTACCGTTATATTGCACAATATTCGCCAATATCCACAGCAATCGTGCCGTACCATATTCGGCTATTACAGTCATTATGGCGATTCTCATACTGAAATAGTTTTCGCCTGTATTGCTGCCGCAGATAACTTTATCAACCATTTCCGCGCAGGCGATGTTCAGTTTCCGGTTTTCGTAATACAGGTCAAGCCGCCATATTGATACGCAGTGTCTTCGGAATAGATATACACATCATCTATCATACTTAATATTCAATTTTCACTCCTCGCGTTATGTTATTTTACTCGTCCGTGTTTATCGGAATAAATAAATATGTTTGCTCTATACCGTTTTCATCGAGTGATGTGATATACAGACTTTTTGTTTTTCTGTAATACGTTGTTTGGTATACATCACGCCCGTTGTATGAACATGCGTAAATATCAACAAAGCGTATTTCCGTATTGGTATCGCATTCAATCACAAAAGAGCCGTATGAACAACCCTCGCAGCCACATTCGGCTGAAATATTAACGCAGTTTGAACATTTGCATTTAAGGCAGTTATCTATACGGTATACCATTTCCGCTATATCAATCGCTTTTTTATCAGGCAACGGTTCTCTGGAGCTTACGAATACAACATTTTTGAGTTTACCTACAAAACCGCGCGGTTTTCGTAAGTTTTCGTTTTCAAGCGATTTTATCATAGTCTGAATTCTGTTCACGAATGAATTTAACTTTAAATTTCCAACAACCAATCCATAATTTGCCGCTTTTATATATACCTCCGATATCAGAGTTTTTGCTTCTGATATTTCATATCATATTTACCCATTAAGATTCCCTCCCTCATTAAAAGGCATGAGAGATTAGTTTCATGCCTTTTTTGTATTATTAATAGATTTTCCGGAGTATTCGCTGTTCTTCATGTATTCGGCTAAACTTGCGGCGTGGTGAATGATAACGCTAATAACGCCAGAATGCAGACAGCTATACATACCGCATATCGTAATATTTTCGACATAAAATAACCTCCGTTATACTTTTTTGCACCGCATTTCAGAAGTAATAGCATACCGCCTTTACCCAACTACTGCTCAAGCAGATTCCCCTCCGCGTCCTACAAACTTACATAGTTCCTTAATGTTGTCATCGGATTCTACCAGTTTGATGAATACTTCCGTCAATTTTGGATTGAACTGCGTACCTGCCTGACTGCGGATATATTCGATTGCTTCTTTAGGCGGCCACGCGGGTTTATAGCATCTGTTGCTTAAAAGTGCGCAAAACACATCGCATAGGCTGATTATTTGCACATAAATCGGCAGTTCACAGGCATACTTACCCCAGTATCCCTTTCCGTCCCAGCGTTCGTGGTGATATTTGGATATATTCACTGCTATTTCCCCTATACTGCCTTTAATGCTTGACAAAATTGTTGCGCCGTGAGTCGTGTGCGTCTTCATTACTTCAAATTCTTCTGCGGTAAGTTTTCCCGGCTTATGTAAGATGCCGGGTGCTATATGGCATTTCCCGATGTCATGCAGCGCTCCTACAGTATGAAGCTGTTTGGCGATAACATGGTGTATACCGTACTCCAACGCGACAATTTCAGCAAGCTTCGCAACTATTGTTTCTTCGTTTTCTCTTCTCATTTTTTTCACTCTTTTCTACTGTTGTGTTATTAAATTTCTGAATAAAAATAATTATAAAGACGGCAAGGCGGCACAGGGTAGTTCCTATACCGCCAAAATGCAACTGTTACAACCGTTCAATAACACCGTCTGCTGTTGTTTTTCTTATCACTCGCCTTTCTTTTTCGGATTGCGCCTGAATCTGCTGCATGATGTATCAAGACCGTCCGCGGCGTTCATTATTTTTTTCACCCTGCTTTTTAGCTGTTTTACGCTGTTTTTGATTTCAGCTTTGTTTTGGGCGAAAAAATATCCGCGTGTATTGCTGCATACAGGCTCGCCGGAACACCTGAGTTCGTTCACGATTTTGCGGAGTTCCACGCCTTTTACGCCAAATGCGCGTTCAAGCTCGGCGCTTGATATAACATTCTTTGCTCCGGCGTGATGTTCACGCATATATTCAATAAAACTAACCTTCATATTACTTAAATCACGCATTTGCACACCTCCCGGATTTCCGTATATTATTTTGATAAGGATTTACCGATATAAGAAACGGCGCATAGCGGTAGATTCACCTGCCGCTATGAACTGCAATTACGGAGCTCCAACCGTTTTTAACGTTTACTCGAACACATCTAACGTACCCGTGCCTTTCTGCACCGTTATACTATATCCGCCGCTGTGGTATTCCATCGTTATAATGATTATTTTGCCTGCATTTATCGACTGTTTTGCCATGACTAACGTGCCTGAAGATATTGTCGTGTTGTTTTCAGTAACGATATAATCTATTTCTGCCAGCCGTTTATAATACGCTTCTATATCCTCTAACGGTGTATCGCTCCTGTACCCGTACCTGCTTTCGTCCGCGCCGCCGACTGAGTTGCTGTGCTCAACTCCGGTAAGCGTTCGTTTGCCCACAGTTTCGGTTATCGCCGGAATGTAATCTTTGCCCTTTGAATACTCTTTCGTGTTTGCCGCCGATAGATACATAGCGGAGAATACCACCGCTATGAGTACGATAACGGTAAAAAATATGATTAATCCGATTTTGCTTTTTTTCAAAATACTCACTCCTATTTATATAATTATTTAGCCATGAGCAAAACTAAAACTTGTGGTAGAATGGTGATAAATGCTCATGGCAGAAAAGTTCATCACCATAAAATAATTAATAACACAGGCTTTTACATACTTATATCGCGCATGTACTCACCTCTTTCAGTCATATCAATTATATTAAGACCACCATGAAGTAAGCAGCACACAATGAACGCCGCCGCTGTCGTCCATAACCGTGTTGCCGTTGATATTATTTTTATTGTATGACCGCATAAAAAAGTGTTGTTAGAATACATAATAATTACCTTTCGGCGTACAACGCCATAAAAAAGTACGCCGTTATTTTCACAACAGCGTACAAAATAAAATTAATAGATTTTGTGCTTGCCGAAGTTCTCCGTAGAGCTCTGGCAAATATTCGGGAGTTTCTTACTCAATAAAATTGGCACATAATAGAAAATTCACAAAGAGGGCTTTCATTTTTTTGAAATATCGTGTATAATATAACACAATAAATCACTTTCTACATCGTCTGTATTATGGTTTGGTATGCAAGTTATTTACAAAAATATACATTGCGAAAGATATGATGAGTAAGGAGACATAATCATGCAAATCGTTAAGTTGTTAGACCTCGAAAACAACGGATTAAACATGGCTGTCGATGAAGAATTTTTCTATGTGCGCTGTAAGAAAAATATGGTGAAATATAAACTGTCAGATATGAGTTTGATAACCCAAAACACTATTTTCAAAAAAGACGGAAAAGCCCGGAATTTTATCGTACACAAGGAGTATATTTTCCTCAAAGATTTTTGCAATTTGTACATACTTCGCAAGGATAATTTAGAAGTTGTTGAAGTCTTACGAATTGGAACGGATTCATCGTCGGATATATGCGGCAATATAGCGAGCGACGCGCAAACCGTATATATTAACCAACGCGGCGGTTTTATTTCAAAAATTGGTATAGCGACGAAAGCTATTGACAAAATCCAAATAGGCAACGCCAGTTTTTGGAATATGTCCGTCACAGACAGAAACATATATCTCGGCGCTGTGGACGGGAAACTCGTAGAATTGAATAAGGCAGATATGTCTGTGAGTAAAGAAACGTCACTTGGCAAAGGCAATATTTATAGCGTTATACTGGACGATGATATTCTATATACTGTATCATCTAACGGAACACTTCAAGCCATAAGTGTCGCAAATTTTGAAACGGTGCGTATTGTTAAAAAAGCTCTCTACAATCAAATATTCGGTGTATACGGCAATCATCTCGTCACATGGAATCGAACCAATAATGGAGTCATGCTTTGGGATAAATTTACGCTTACAGAATGTGGTTCATACGATTTTCCTTTTGATTCGCCGCATAATATAAATGTGATACTGGCTAACGGCAAGTTATTTATAAGCGATATGACCGGAGTATATATAATGGATTTGAATGAGCATATAAGAGGAGAATAGTCATGAATGAAAAAGATATTTCAGCCGATTCCGCAGTCATATGTTGGTTATTAGAAGACAATAACGCCGCAGTAAAATATCGCACACAAACTGAAATACTTGATATTTCAAAAGACAGCGAAGAAATAAAAACAACTCGCAGTGTTCTCTTGGAATCAGATTTAATAAAATCAGCTATGGATTGGTTTAACATTGGAAAAAGCCATGCGGACAGACATGGGCTAACTGCCCTTGTGGAATACGGACTCACTCGCAATGATGTTAATATTGACAATTATGTGGACAAGCTTATCGAAAATTACGATTTCCTTGACGAATGCGGTAATGTATTTTTGCTCCGCAATCTTGTTGCACTCGGTTTTGCTGAACACCCTGCGGTAAAAAAAGAATTGGTGCGTTTATTTACCAAACAGCAAAGTGACGGCGGTTATACTTGCGTTGATTCTTCAACATGGAATCCAAAAGACACGAATAAAAGTTGTTATAGAAAAACAACAATGTATCTGCTGCTTATTTCTGAAATGTATAAAAAAGGAATTGATTGTCCGAACAAAGAAGGGATTATTAATTATTATCTCAGTCGTGATGTATTGTACCGCCATGACGACCCAGCTCACATTATCATCAATATAGGAACTTTTCACCCGCCTTTCTATACTCGTATCGGCTGGCATATGATACTCTGCGCTTTAGCGATATTGGGCAAGGGAAACGACCCTGGTTGTACTCGGTTATGGGAAATCCTCAATAATAAATGTAACAACGACGGTAAATATATTTTAGATGGTTCTTTAACTAAGCCTTACATAAAAAAAGAAACAAAGGGAAAACCCAGCAAATGGGTGACGTTTTATGTTTTACTTGCAGAAAAGTATCGGAGATTATAAGCATTTCCGAAATCACAGCAAAAAAGCGTAACATTTTAATTAGAGTGATTATCGACAGTACAATATTGGTATATATTTATTGTCTACGGTAAAGTTACGCCGTTAAAAAGCAACCGAAAACTTATATGTTTATCCTTGATATTGGAAACAAACGAGCATTTTATAACAGGAAAAAACAAATCCTTTGTGGTATCATTATTTTCGGGAAGAGGAAATAAACTTGGAAAGTTTAAACTGGATTCAAAGCGTTCAGCGTGCGCTTAATTACATTGAAACGCATTTGCTGGAAGATGATTTAAACAATGAAAGCGTTGCGAAACACGCGTACTCGTCCAATGCGAACTTTCAACGTATTTTCAGTATCGTAACGGGGGGCATAACGGTCGCCGATTATATTCGTTACCGCAAACTAACGTTGGCAGGTATCGAACTTGCGAAGTCGAATGAAAAAGTAATCGAAATCGCATTGAAATACGGATATAATATGCCGGAAAACTTTACAAAAGCATTTACACGTTTTCACGGAATAACCCCGTCCGAAGCAAAAAGAAATCTGAAAAATCTAAAATGTTTTGATCCTATCTTCCTGAGAATTGAAACACGGGGAGGATTTAATATGAACACAAAAATGATTCCGCACATAACCAAAGTTTTTTTCAATAAAGGAGGAGAAAACTACCATTTCAACAGTGCAGTACGGTATATAATGGACTGCAGCGGCGAAATGAAACTTGCTGATTATTCGTTAATTGCGGGTATAGCGGGCGACACCTTGATTCAATTTTACTCGCTGGACCGATTCAGAGGCGACAGCGCATCCGATTTGTATTTGGGATTGCACAATTTTGCAAGTATTTTTGATAAATTAGGTTATGCTGCCGAAGCCGTTTCGATAAACGAATTTCATTCGGATAAAGAGCTTTTTATTAGGAGGATTACCGAAAGCATTGACAGAGGAGTTCCTGTTATATGGTATCACGGTGGTCCTACGGGTGTTATTGTCGGTTATGAGGATGAGGGCAATACGCTTCTTTATTTGCGTGAGAACATGAAAGAGCCGGAGCGATTGGTACTTGCTAAAACCTTGTTAGATGATAACCCTTTAATCCCGCACGGTATTGTAATCGTAGCTAATAAAAAACGAGAAGTTTCGCTAAAAGACCTTTATCGTGACGCAATAATCAAACTTCCTGAATTGCTGACGATGAAAACAAATGCGTATGTGCTCGGCGCGTAAGCGTTTCGCGCGTGGGCAAACGACATTGAAAACGGTAAATATGACAGGACAGGCGTAGATTTCTTTACGTATGAAGTCTATGTTTTGAATTTGGCAACCAATAGCGGGGGATGTCAGGAGTTTCTTGAAAAAGCCCAAGAGATGAATCCTGATTTTACTTTCTTGGAAGATGTGCGTAAGCAATATCGGGTTACAAACTATTTGTGGAATGGCGGTCATTGGATAAAGGATGTTCACTCGCCTGAAGAGCGGGAAGAAATGAAACGGTTATATAGCGATTATAACCTTGAAACTCTCGGCGGCGCTTTTGGTTGTAAGCTTGAAACGTTGCAGGATAAAGAAAAACGCGTCTTAATTGTAAAACAAATCCGTAGATTTTCAGACTGCATGGATGAAGTCGTTCGGATTCTGAATGAAAATTTATAGATGAATTAAAATTTCTGATGATAAGCATTTCTGGTAGAGGAATGAAATTGCCGCCATTTCGCAATAATCGTAATTCTCAGAAATAAAAATAAAGCAGAGTGAGGCGTAATAAATCCCGCTTTGCTATATTGGGAATAATTGTTTTCTTTGCCGTCTGCGTTATCGGCGTGGTATGCAGATTATATAATATTTGCCAAAAATGTTTTTGAAAAATTATATAAAACCCCTTGACTCGCACACCGTGTAACGGTATATCCTAATATCAAGGAAACAAAAGGGGAAAAACATGGAATTGAAAACTATAAGACAAGTTTCGGTGGATTACGGTATTTCGAGAAGAATGTTGTGTTATTATGAAGAAATCGGATTATTAAAAAGCAGCCGCAAGAATAATTACGCATACAGAGTTTATGACGAAGACGCGATAAAACGAATCCAGCAAATAATCATTCTTCGCAAACTACAAATTCCGATGAAACAAATAAAAGATATTCTCAACAATCAAAATGCCGTGGCGGTCATTGAAATTTTCAAGCAAAACATTAGCGAGCTTGACGAACAAATAACGGCTTTATCCGCCGTCAGGTCGATATTGGCGCGTTTCGTGGACGAATTGCATGAGAAAGCGGATGTGCATTTGAAACTTGATTTGCTGAATGACAAGACTATGCTTGCCGTTGTAAGCTCCCTTACTTTTTCCGAAAATAAATTAAAATTAAAGGAGAAAATGAACATGGGAGAATTATACAAAGATGTAGAAAGCTTTGAAAAAATGAAGCAAAAAAATGTTCGGTTAACTTATCTACTGCCAATGACTTTTGCGGTTGCTTACGCCATAAGCGACAACCCCCACGAAGGTTCAAAAATATTAATGAAAAAATTTGTTGAAGACGTAAATTTGTATCAAATTAAACCCGATACAAGGACGTTCGGTTGGGGAAACACAAGAGAGGGACAATGGGTTTATGACGTTATGACTTCGATACCGGATGAACTTGAAGTTCCCAAACCGCTAATTAAAACAACATTCCCCGGTGGATTATACGCAACATATACAAGCAATCCATTGGATTTTGATGATATGTATAATGTACTTGAAAAATGGGCAAAAAACAGCAACGAGTATGAACAAAGGGAAGACGCAACGCCTCTCGAAGAAGCGATTAATCCATTAACAATGGCGAAAATACAAAACATCTATGAGGAAACAACGCAGTTTATGTATTTTGATTTTCACTTCCCTGTAAAGCCTAAAACAAAAATATTCGACCGTAACTGTGAAAAGTCTGCGCGTTACGAAAATTCAAAAGAAGAAAACTGCCAATAATAAGCAAGCAATGTCAACAGAAAGCAGAAAAATAAATTAAGCGTAGAAATTTATTACACAGATGAGGAGGCAAGTCATGTATAATATTCATAGGCTGGCTATTAAGAAACTATACTCCATACAGAACCGATTGATTGGTTAGTGGCGTTTGTATGGAGATTAATGATAAGGAACTTTGTTCTTTAAGCCATTAACAACTTTAACGGCTCTGTATTTTTAATTTATAAATTTACAATAATATTTAAAATTAAAAAGGAGTCAATAATTATGATGACAGAAAAAAGTATAAATTATTTTAACAATATAATAATGCCGTTTATTCGCAAGCATCACGCCGATATTTTAGACGAAATAAGTTTTAACATTCACGGGTCTGTCGGGTTAGGTATAGATGATGAATTTTCCGATGTTGAGGCGATTATTTCTCTGCCTGATGAAATCTGGAAAAAGAACGGTATGTTACAGATAAATCTTGATAAATGTCTGCTTGAAACAAACCTGTGGAAACAGGGAGGCTCAATAATCTGCGTACATCCGTTGTCGTGGACGCTTAACGGGCAGGGAGATAAAATCATTGCAGGTGAAGTTGCTATTCCGTGGTCGAAAGTGGAATTTGAAACATTGTTTTGCATACAGAACGATCCTATCTGGTATGACCCGCAAGACAGATTAGGTAAGCTCCAAAGAATGACTGCGCCAGATAAAATGCCGGAGATTCTTTGGAAAAAAGCATTGCTTGGGAAATTAAATAATTTCGTGGGTGACGGTATTCAGGAAGTACAAAGATGCGTTGACCGTAAGCATTATTTGGACGCATATATTCCGTTCGGAGACGCTGTAAAAGCGTTGCTTGAAATAGGCTTTATGATATGCCGTCAGTATTATCCGTATCGGAAGCATTTGAGCTGGGCGTTCAGCAGACTTCCATCATCGGTATCAGATTTAAGTTCAGATTTTGATTTGCTTTCTGCCGCAACAGACTGGCAGGAAAGATTGAGTATAATGGAAACGATATATAATTTTTACAGAGATTATATTATATCTAAGTCGCTTTTACCTGAAATTGATTTCAGTCGTGTTGATTTACGTGAGATGCCATTGCATGACAACGAGCTTAACATTACAGGTTGGATTTTGGACAATCCGAATTGGCGAGCTGAACAGGCTGAATTTATGGAAAAAACGCTTCAAGCAGGATTTGAGCCTGAAGCAGCCCGTTGGGTTGGCTGGTGGGAAATGGTATAGATTATGAGCAGATCATTTCTGTTAGAAAAGTGAAATTTCCCTCTGTTTCGTAATAATCGGAATTTTCAGAAGTAAAATAAAAACACAACAGGGTGGGACATAACAATTCCCGCCCTGTTGTATTTGGTTATTTTAGAGTATACAATTTTTTATTTAGTAATCAGGCATACACAAAAGCTGCTGTGTGCTGTCTTTTCCTATCTGCCACCGTAAAAGCACTTTTTCGCCGTGTGATATTTCTATAATATCCAATTTGCGTATTAATACTTTGTACTTTGCGGGAATATTCAATGTATTGCCGTTCCATGACAGTTCATCCGACAATCTGTTGAACTTAAATAAAAAGTTTTGATTTTCAAAAAACTGTTCAAGGTTTTTGTTTTCTTCTTCTATCCGACGATATACCGCTAATGCGTTTTTATCATGCTTATACTTTTCTTTGAACTCTGAGCGTGTTATGGTGATCTTTTTGCTCCATACAGCTTGTTCGCCGCCATCTCCTGTTGAAGCCATCAATGTAGGCAATTTATCGTAAAACATCGCCAGATGCGGATTAAGCTCATTGCCCTGCATGAAAAATTCAAATTCGCGTTTCCCTGCGTCAAACGTAGCGTCGGCAATGTACATCCGCTGGTCAAAATCTCCGCCGTTGAACGTCCATGTCATTGTTATTAGTTTTTTTGTTTCCCGGCTTGCAGATTGGTTTTGTAGAGCTTTATGAATCCGTAGTCCTCATATGGTTCTTTGGACGTAGCCATACTCAGCGAAACTTTTGTACCCGGCTGATAGGATGATTCGAGAGCGTACCGTCCGGGGTCGAACCCGAAAGTCATTTGAGTAACAGCTTCGTTTGAAGTGTTGGTGACGTAGAACTCCCATTGGATTTTATATGCTGCGGTTTCTGCTGCGTAAACTTTAAACGATGGTAACAGAAAGAATAAATCTGTCAGTAAGAGTAGATGCTTGATAATATGTTTCATATAGTTGGCTCCTTTAGTAAGCGTCCGGCGATTATACGGACGCATGGATTTTTAAAACGCCTTGATATTATTTATTGAAATAAGAAAGGGTACGTTTTTTACGCACTCTTACTCCGGTTACATTAATAACCCGTATGATTTTTTGTGTATAAAAATCGCCTGTGAAGAATTATCAATTATTTTCACAGGCGTTATTGTTTTATATATTTTTTATGATATAATATTTTTAATTGATATTTTTATAAAGATAAACTTTGTTTTCTACGCAACGGGTAATATGTTTTGTTGCATCGAAAATTTATATTATCATAGCAAAAGGGTTGGTAAAAATTTATGATGAATATCCGCATAGCCGAAACAAATGATATAGAAAAAATTTTATTAATATTAGAAAGCGGACGCGAATTTTTGCAATCACAAGGACTTTCTCAATGGCAGGATGGATACAGTCCGAGCCGATATGTGGAAGAAGATATTGAAAATAAATGGGGATATGTTTTAATTTCACAGGGAAGATATAATTTGCGGATATGCTGCGTTAGTCGAAGGTGTAGACGAATGTTATGAGAATATCAAAAACGGCTGTTGGGATAATTCTCACGAAAAATATATATCCATACATGGCGTAGCAATCGACGCTGATTTCCGAGGTAAAAACTTTGCACAACTATTTATGCGCAGGCTTATTGAAATAGCCCAAAGCATAGGATACCGCGATATTAGAATCGACACCCACCCATTGAATGAAATTATGCAAAAAGTTATTTTACGAGCAGGATTTGTTTATAGAGGAATGGTTGAATTTGACATACCGGACGGGAAACGCAAGGGATATCAATTAATCCGATAATAAGCATTTTATTCGCCTTGTGAAATGACAAGGCGAAACGAAGAAAATTTATATAATACACAGGAGAACCATCATGAGTTTATCATAAAAAGCTGATTTACCAAGATTATAACAGGATATTTTATTTACAGTCAAACCAATATTTATAATTAATGTCAGTTATAAATTATAAGGAGTTTTTTATATATGCTTAAAGAAAAAGAAAGCGATGCTACAGAATCTAAAAAGAGCTTTAAAAAAGTTGCATCAGACAATATATACTTTTTCAAATTAGGATATAAAGCACACGCCGCAAGATTTATAAGCGAAATTGCCGTAAATATATTTGACAGCGTATATTATACATTGTACAGTTTATATTTTTTCGCATTTATCTTATATGCAATAGAAAATAATTACAAATTTCAAACCGTACTGTTCATTTTTATCGGAGTTAATGCCTTTGATTATTTATGGAATATTTTTTGGAACTGGTATTCAAATTCTTTCATTGCGTGTTCCGATTTGAAAATTAATGAATATATAAACCTTATTCTGTTGAAAAAAGCGTCCGACGTCGAACTTGCGTGCTACGAAAATCCCGCGTTTTTCGATAAATATACACGTTCAGCCGAAGAGGCGAATACCCGTATTTATCAGGTATTTAATAATATAAAAGGATTTATTTCCTCAATATTTAAATTTGCCACGCTGTTGTCAAGTTTCTTTTTGATGGATGCGGTAGCGTTTATCCTTATATTTATTCCGCTTGGAGTCCAGTTTTATCTTAACAAAAGACAGAACAAGACAAAATATGAATACGATATGGCAAATCTGACTCCAAACAGAATGAAAGCGTATGCTAATAGGGCAGTTTACCTTCCAAACTTTGCGAAAGAAATAAAGATGACTAACATTTTCAATGTGTTCAGCAAAAGGTTTATGGAATCTTCATTGAAAGTAACTGAAAACACAAAAAAATACGGCGGCAGGATAGCATTATTCCGTGCGTGGAATCAGGGAATATCGGGAATTTGCGTCAGTTTTCCTATCTTTGCCTATGCAATTTTAAGAGTTCTTGTTTTCAAAAACCTTGAAATTTGGCAATTTATGATAATTGTAAATGCAATATTTAATTTAAGCGATGTGTTTTCATCATTTATCGGATTTGTAACTGAATTATATAAAAACAGTCTTTACATAACAAATTTCAAAGAATTTATGGAGTACAAACCTAAAATTCCGGAAAGTCAGGAAGGTATAAGTCCGCTTTCCGAAAACAACAGTCTAAATATTAACAACGTATCTTTTGTATACGACGGTCAGACTGCCTCTGTTCTGAAAAATATCAGTCTGCAAATAAACCCAAAAGAAAAAATCGCTCTTGTGGGACACAATGGGGCGGGAAAATCAACTCTGATAAAACTTATCATGCGCTTGTATGACGTTTCGGAAGGCAATATCACGCTGAACGGCGAAGATATAAAGAATTATAATGTGAGGGAATACAGGAACTTATACGGAACAGTATTTCAGGATTATCAAATAATTGCCGGAACTGTAAGCGAAAATATAATGATGAGAAACGTGACGGAAGAAGACGGTAAAACGATAGAATACACGATGAAAATGAGCGGCATATACGACAGAGTACAAACGCTGGAAAACAAAGCAAACAGTTTGCTGACAAAAGAATTTGACGATAAGGGAGTTATATTTTCAGGCGGAGAGTATCAAAAGATAGCAATAGCGAGAGTATTTGCAAAAGACTGCCGATTTGTCATTCTTGACGAGCCGTCGAGCGCGCTTGACCCGATCGCGGAATATAAAATGTACGAAAATATGATGAATCTGTGTAGGGACAAGTCTGTTATTTTTATATCCCACCGCTTATCTTCCGCAACTATTGCCGACAGAATATATATGCTTGAAAACGGCGAAATAATCGAAAGCGGTTCTCATTCCGAACTAATGAAGCAAAATGGTAAATATGCCGATATGTTCAGAAAACAGGCTGAAAAATACATAGAGGGGAGCGGAGTTGACATATGAATGAGAAAACGGGTAAACAAACGAAAAAAGTAAACAGGCTGTCACAATATATTAAAGATTGGATTCACACAATCTCGAACTGCATTTTCATGACAAAGTATATTTATAAATATATTCCGGGATATGCCGCTGTTATGGTCATAATGCAGGCGCTGTTCGGAGTTTACGATGTGATGTGGGGCGTGTGGTTCTTCAAGTTTATGATTGACGCAATCACGGAAGGTTATTCCGTATGGCTTGCTTTGGCGGGAGTCGGAGGATTTTTCCTGTATGGAAGCCTAATTCAGACTTTGGCGGCATTTGTGTATGAAAAATATAATCCGCTTGCAGCAGAGAAATTAAGCCGCAAGGTGAAAATCGACTTATTAAGAAAAACTACAGAACTTGACATTGAATGTTACGATAATCCCGAATTTTACAATGATTATATAATGGCTTCTCAGGACGTTGAGGAAATGTTGTTGAGATTGGTGTACCGCTATGCAAGCATCATAAAAAATCTAATTGCAATCACAGGCATTACGGCAATTATAGCTATGACGGACAAACTCGGGCTGCTTATGGTGGTTGTCACAATGTTTCTCAATTTTTTGTTGAAACCTATTATAAATAAAGTAAACTACAACCGCGACCTTGAGCTGATACCTCCACAGCGCAAACGCGATTATGTCAAAAGAATATTCTATCTTCCCGATTACGCAAAAGAACTGCGCCTGAACAACATAAAGGAGAAATTGACGGACGATTATGTGAAATCCAACCAAAAAGCCGTCGAGGTAATAAAAAAATACTGGCTGAAGATAACCGCGCTGAACTTTCTGAACAACATGATTATCGGCAATCTGCTTGTAAACGTAATTTATTACATAATACTTGTTTACAGAGTCATGGTGTTGAACAACCTGTCAATAGGTTCAATGGCGGCATTATCAAACGGCGTATGGAATCTCAAAAGCAATATAAGCGGTTTGGCGGAACATTTCATGGAACTGAACAAATTGGGGATATATATTGACAAATACCGAATGATACTTGACTATAAGCCCAAAATAACCGACAATGAAAACTCTGTTGAATCTCCCTCCGTTCCGTGTGAATTGAATCTCAAAAATGTATACTTTACATATCCCGGCTTCGACAAGCCGACGCTGAAAAACATAACAATGAATATAAAACCGGAAGAAAAGGTAGCGATAGTCGGGTATAACGGCACGGGAAAATCAACCCTTATAAAACTCCTGATGAGATTTTATGATACCGGCAGCGGCGAAATATTATATGACAATAAAAACATAAGGGAATACAAACTGAAATCATACAGAAACAATATAGCCTCTGTATTTCAGGATTATCAAATAATTTCGGGAACTGTAACGGAAAATGTTATTATGGACGTAACGGAAAAAGAAAATAAGGCTGTTGAAGAAAAAGTTAAAAAATCGCTTGAACTGAGCGGCTTCTATGAACGGCTTATGACTTTGGAAAATGGCGTTGACACTACGCTTACTAAAGAGTTTTACGATGACGGAGTAAACCTTTCGGGCGGAGAAGCGCAGAAAGTCGCGATTGCAAGAATGTTTGCAAGGGACAGTTCCGTTATCATTCTTGACGAGCCATCGAGCGCGCTTGACCCGATTGCAGAATATAATTTAAACGAAGCCATGATGACGGCGGCGAAAGACAAAACGGTTATCTTTATTTCTCACCGCCTCTCCACGACAATGACTGCCGATAAAATTTATATGCTTGAAAACGGTGAAATAGTCGAAGAAGGAAGCCATAAGGAACTAATGAATAAAAATGGCAAATACGCAGAAATGTTCAATATGCAGTCTGAAAAATATAAATTTTTTGAAAAAAACATTTCATATGTTTAAAGGCGAACGCCAACTACAAATAAGACCAACTATGTTTTGTCAATAGGAAAAAAGAAAAAAGAGAAAAAATTTTTAGATAGACCGATAGGAAAAAAAGGACAAGCTAACGCAAGCCTGATGGATGGCAGGCAAAAAAAGAAGCATATTAGAGATGAATAATCAAGCCAAATCAAAAGTGAGATTGCAGGAAAGGATTTTGAAGAGAACACGGACGAATTTGTGGGCAGTATGCCCGATGGCGGCGAAGTGAGATAAGCCCTGCGAACGCTTGAGGGAGTAGTAATCAGAAAAGGTAGAACTGTAATGGGTGAGACCCCAAGCAGCCTCCATGAGAGCGTAACGGAGGAGAGAAGAACCACGTTTGGACATTTTGGTATGAGTGGCGTTGAATTTGCCGGATTGAGAAATGATGGGATCAAGACCGGCATAGGCAAGAAGCTTTGCGGGGTTGGAGAAACGGTTAATATCTCCGACCTCACCGAGGATGGCAGCGCCGATGAGAGAGCCGACACCGGGAACAGTGAGAATGACGGAATCAAGCCTGTGCATGATGGATTCAATGCGGGATTTGAGTTCGGCAATCTGTTTTTCGAGAAGTTCGATTTGCTCAATGGTCTGTGTTATCTGGAGAGAGATAACAGAGTTGTTGACTCCGACAGACGATTTCGCCAGAGTTTTGAGGGCAATAGCTTCTGACTTAGAGAAACGACCTTGCGAGGCTTTTTTGAGCAGATTCGTAAGAGCGGTGAGATGAACATCCGCAATATCGTCGGGAGACGAATACAATTTCAACAACGCATAGCTTGTTTTTAGATGTACTCCTTAAGCGAAAAAGGTGGCGAACTCAGGGAACATCATATCTACATAGGCGACTAACTGTGTTTTGAGCCTCGACTTCGATTGAATCACGTTACGATGGAAGCGGCATAGTGTTCTCAACTCCATGAGTTCCTCATCTCTCTCAGTATACAACCTGTGTTTATTCACTATCAGACTTTTCGCAATCAGTAGGGAGTCCGTCTTGTCCGTCTTTGTCTTTCTGATTTCCGTCTTGCGTAAGGCGGCGGTCTGAACCGGGTTGATAAGGCATACATGATATCCCTGCCTGTACAGCCATGACAGCAGATTGTCACCGTAATGGGCGGTAGATTCCATGCCGATTAACAGTTCATCTTTCTCATGCCCCGAAAAAGATGCCGCTAACTTAGAAAATCCCTCGGCTGTGTTCGTGAATCCGAACGGCTTCTTCACTACCTCCCCGTTTCCTGACAGCATGGCGGCGTAGTGTTTCTCCTTCGAAATGTCTACTCCGACGTATATCATTTCTTCACTTCCTTGCTTTTTGTAGACAACCGCTTCTTGCCACTTCGTTTTGCCATCATATGCTTGTTTGACATGAAAACTCCAACTGTTATACCAGTCTTGGCTTATCCAACTATCAATATTCATAGCAAAACTGTGGCTTTATACTTATTTCAATCGTCCAGCGATAGCATTTCCTAAAAGTCCACAGTTGTCCCACTTCTATTTTATCATTTTTCTTTTTTGGTGGGCAACTATATTATACAAGCATTTCCAGAATTACGGCAAAAAATAGCTTAACATTTTAATTATTGGGATTATCGACAATACAATATTGGTATATATTTATTATCTTCGGTAATGTTCGCCATTATAAGGTAACCGAATATTTATATTTTGACCGAAAGGAATATTATAAATGGAGTTGACTATTGAATTAAAAAACAAAGGTTTTACAATATATAATGTAGATTCGGCAGATTTACAAGAATATATAAACGTCAAAAGAGCGTGTTATAAAAAATATGTTGACGAATATTACGGCGGTTGGGTAGAAGATACCCAAATAGAAATGAATACAAATATTTTTAACAATGAAATGAAAGAAACTTGTTTTAAAAAATTATTATTAAATGGCTCAATCGCAGGCTTTTTCGCTTATAATTTTCATGATGATAAAATAAGTGGTATTTCTATTCAAATGCTCGAATACGCACAGAATAAAGGTATCGGTTCATTTTATTTGAAATATATTACCTCATTATCAAACCAACAGAATAAGCCTGTATTTTTAAAAGTATTTATATCAAATCCTGCACAAAATTTATATAAAAGATTCGGTTTTACGATATATGATAAAACAGATTCGCATTATTTAATGAAATATGACCCAAAGGACTTTCCTACAAAATAAGCATGCTCCGTATATACGGTATGACGGAGCTAAAACGAAGGAAATTTATATTATATGGGGTAGAAAATGAAAAAAGGAAAAGTAATCGTTTTAAGCGGAGTATCAAGTTCCGGCAAATCAACATTGTCAAGAGTATTGCAGGATAGAGTATCCGAAGCGTTTTTTGTAATTTGCGCTGATGATTTTATGGAAATGTTGGGGCGTTCAAAATATGTAGATATTTCAGATGAAGCACACTTCCAATATTATATGGCGGAAATTTATACGACAAAAGCACTATCTGATATGGGACTAAACATAATTATTGACACTGTTTTCTTTACAGATGAAATAATCGGATTGAAAGAATGGGTTGAATTGTTCCACGATTCCCCTGCATTATTAGTTCATGTAACTTGTCCATTAGAAGAACTTCGCCGCCGCGAGAGAGAACGCGGCGACCGCGAAATCGGGCAGGGCGAAAGCCAGATTGCTACGTTATACCCGCAGGATATTTTTGATATAACCGTAGACAATTATAAAAACACAAAAGAAGAATGCGCTGATAAAATTATTGAATTATTAAACTCCGGAAATTTTGCGGCGTTCAAAACTCTGTGGTTGCAACGTAACGAATAAGCACTCGGTACGTCAAGGTCAAAAGCTGCTTAACTACTTGATTATATGTTTTTTCTACGTTAAGATAGTAATGTATATTTATTAGCGGTGTAGCCGTTGATTTGTGTACTTGCGACGAAAGTTTATATAATGTAAGGAGTATAAAATATGAAGGATTTTGATTTTGAAAAATATAAACGTATTGTTGTTGTCGGCAGCATGGGCAGCGGCAAAAGCTGGCTATCTAAACATATCGCGGAAATAACAGGATACCCTCTGTATCATTTAGATGTGGAATTTTGGAAACCGGGGTGGGTCATGTCGTCTAACGAAGAAAAAGCTGCGCGGATGCAGGAGATAATCATCGGAGAAAAATGGATTATAGACGGAAATTATGACAGAACAATGGAAATGCGGTTTACCGCCGCCGATTTGATAATTTTTCTTGATATTAATCGGTTGGTATGTATTTGGAGTGTAGCGAAACGCAGCGGTAAAAAGCGTTCGGATATACCGAATTATCTGGAAGAACCCACATTTTTGAGCAAAACTTTTTTTGATACACAATTAAAAATGATTTGGACGTTTCCAAAAACAAAACGCAAAACTATCATGGACTTGCACGAAAAACATCCCGAAAAAGAATTTCTGCATATAAAAAGTAGACGCAGATTAAAAAAATTTTAAAAATGTAAATGAATAAAACAAGCACTTTCGTGTGTCAGCCAAAAAATGATAAAACGCAAATTTATATAACCGAAAGTTGAAAAAACATGAATGAAAACAATAAAATAATATTACAGCAGACTGAATCGCTTTACAATGCTAAAGTAATAAACGAAAATACTTTGGGTAATTCCGCAAATTTAATATTTGAGATAGAAATAGAACAAGTTCCGTTTATATTAAGGGTATCAGAATACAGCGACAAGAGAAAAGCACATATAGATTTTGAATTAAAGTGGGTAAATTATTTAGCAAAGAAACTGGATAGTATAGTAAAGCCTATCAAAAGTATAAATATAGCAATTCCACTTGAAAGCAACCCCAAGATATGATAAAATGAAAACATGAGTTATGATATAAAGTATCGCCTACGAGCAATCGAGTATTGGGGCGAGGGAAACAGTAAACGAAAAACCGCCGAAGTATTCAAAGTAAGCACATCCACACTGCAAAAGTGGAAATCGTTGCTGAAAGAAACGGGCAAACTGACGCCGAAAAAGCGAGTAGAAACGTGGCGAAAAATAGAACCAGAAAAACTGAGAAAACATATAGAAACGCACCCAGACGCATATTTGCGGGAGATAGCGAGAGAGTTTGGGTGTGCGATATCGGCTGTCGAGAAAGCATTGGCGCGATTGAAAATCACACGTAAAAAAAACGATACAATACCGCGAGAAAAGTGAGGAAAAGCGTCGTAAGTTCGTGAGTAGAATCAATCGAATTTCTGCAAAGAATCTCATATATGTTGACGAAGCCGGAGTAGAGGAATGTCTTTTCCGAGAATACGCACGCGCTCCGATTGGGAAAGCAGTCATGGGGCAAATCAGCGGCAAAAAGTTTGAGCGGACGAATCTCATAGCTGGTCTATGCTTGGGGCGATGGATTGCTCCGAGGCAATATAACTGCTCTACTGATAGTGATTTGGTTGAGTTTTGGTTCGAACACTGTTTGTTAAGGGAAATCAAGCGAGGCAAATTTATCATTTTGGACAATGCTTCTTTCCACCGAAAAACTCGTTTGATGGAGCTTGCCGCAGTTAAGAACTGTAAGGTTATTTTTCTCCCTGCTTACTCTCCTGACCTAAATCCCATTGAAAAGAAGTGGGCTTGGCTCAAACACAAACTCCGTGATATTTTGCCCGATTGCGTTTCTCTTGATTCTGCTTTGTGGAGCGTTTTTCAAGTAGATTAACTATAATAATCTGTACGAGATTATTCAAGCTGATGATAAAAACTATATTTTATGTTTGTTTGAAAAAGCAAATGGTAAAATCGTTGATAGAGATAATCAAATTGAATTTAATGATAAATTGTTTTTTGACCTCGGCGTACTCATGGGAAATATGCATAGATTGACGAAAGAATACGACGGGAATATAGTGAAGCAATAGTTTGAGTGGCATATTAATAGAGATAAGAGCGCATTTTATAAAGATGAACTAATTATAGGCGACGATGTTCAGCCATTTGACCAAAGATATTTCAACAAAATCCACGCCCTTCCAATATCAAAAGATACCTATGGGATAATTCACGGTGATATACATATACATAATTTTTTTGTTGATAACGGTCATATTAAACTGTTCGATTTTGACGATTGCCAATTTGACTGGTATGTCAGTGATATAGCACGTGCTCTATTCTTTATGGTACAGGTAAACGGAAGTTTAAAGCCCGAAAAAGAACGTACAGAATTTGCCGAAGCATATTTTATATCATATTTAAAAGGTTATAATCAAACACACAAAATCGACAGTTATTGGATTCCGAAATGTGATTTATTTATGAGATACAGCATGACAGGCGGCTATAAATTCGTGCAAAATCATTGAAAAAAAGAGCCTGTTCATCCACATCAGGAATACTTGGGCTGGCATAAAAACAGAATACTCAACGATTTGCCGTATGTGTTTATTGATTATAATAAAATCATCGGTAGTGTATCGTCTATTGATACAAAATAAGCATCATCCGCGCCGTAGGAATGGCAAAAAGCAACAAATAAAATTTATATTTACAAGGATAGAACATGAAAGGAAAAATGAAAAAAATAAAATTTGTTTTGCTTACGTTAGGATTAATAATATTTTTAATCTCAATAGTAAGTCTGCTTTTTGTCAGCATTAATGCTGGAACTGTAATAATCCTCGGTTTTTCCGGCGTTCTCATTTTGTACGGATTGTTTCTTGAGAAGCTCGCTAAAATAAAATGGCTGACATACGGTATTTCTGCGTTTTGCATAGCCTTTTTGATGATTGCGTTATTTATTTTTGTTTATGGGAAAGCCGATAATGTAACATTCAATGAGGATGCTGTGATTGTGTTTGGAGCGGGAATTAGAGGTGAACGGGTTACAAAGATTCTAGCTTACAGATTAGATAAAGCGGCGGAATACAGCGAAAATAATCCGGACGCAATTATCGTTGTATCCGGCGGTCAAGGAGCCGGAGAAGATATTACAGAGGCGCTTGCTATGGAGAGATATTTAACAAAAAAAGGTATACCGAAAGAGAAAATCGTAAAAGAGGAAACTGCAACGTCCACATATGAAAATATTGTTTATTCAAAGGATATTTTGGACGGGCTACTTGAAGGCTCATACAAGGCGGTAGTAATAACAAATGATTTTCACATTTATAGAAGCGTGAAACTCGCTAAAAAAGCAGGGTTGGATATTACGCATTATAACGCCAAAACAGAGTGGTACAATGTTCCAACGGTCTATTCAAGAGAATGCATAGCCGTATTGAAAGTATGGCTATTAGGAAAATGAATCAGAAGTTATTGGAGCAAATACGGTTTCTGCGGCTGATATGCTGACTTGGAAAACGCAAAACCATAAAAATAAGCATAATATTCAATATTGAATTTTGGCATAGAGAGAATTTATTTTACGGAGGTATGTATGTCAGAAAAATTAATATACGACACGGGCGCTTTATATGATCAGCACATGGGCGAGGAATCACAAAAAAAATTCACAGAGTTTTACAAAGAACTTTTCGCCGGATATAAGGTATCAACAATACATGATTGCTCTATTGGCGCCGGAGGTACTACGCTCCCTTTGGCGAAATTGGGGTATACCGTGTCAGGTTCAGATCTCAGCGAAAACCTGTTGAACATGGCGAAAATGAATTTCGCCGAAAATGGATTCGATCCCAATCTGACTATTGCAGATTTCCGCAGAGTTGGCGATTATCTTGAGGAAAGCGTGGATTGTATCATATCGACGGGAAATTCTCTGCCCCATGTTGATTTAGATGGATTCAACAGCTTTTTACAGTCAGCTTCGTCAAAACTGCACGATAACGGATTATTGTTTTTCGACATCAGAAACTGGGATAACATAGCGAAGGAAAAACCTATCATTCACGCTATAGACCCGAAGATTATGACAGCCGAAGAACACCGCAGCATATATCTGTTGTTTAACTGGCACGATGATAGTTCTGTTACTTTTTCTTTCGCTACAAGCGTTGATAAAAACGGTAAGCATATGAGTTTAGATATAATATCTGCGCCTGCATATTACCCACTTCTTAAAAATGATATAGAGGATTGTTTTTATAAAAATGGATATAAATTGATAAGATATATTGATATGGATGACTTATGGGTAAATAAAGGGGCAATAAAAGAGAAAAGCGGCAACTTTAGCGCGGACTTCGATGTTATTCAGTGGTATGGCATATTAGCGCAAAAAATTTTATAAAGTGTACTGATAATAAGGCGTAAAAAGTGTAACAGCAATTTTTACTTCAGAGTTCAGGCTAAATTTGTTCAGCATCGTTGATTTGTATACTTGCGAAAATATTTTTTGCAGAGGTATTGCCGTGAAAAAAATTAAACTGACTGCAATTTTATTAACAGTTTTACTATTACTCACACTCATTTCCGGCTGTTCGTCGGAATCAATCACGTCGGATATAAAGCATAAGAATCTGCAAAAACTTTGTAAAGTTTGGGGATTTGCCAAATATACACATCAGGTTTTTCTTTTGGGATTAAATGATTGGGATAATGAATTGCTTGAACTTATCCCCGTGGTTATATCCGCCGGGGAAGATGAAGTAAACGATATATTTTACGAATGGTTTATCGGGCTTGGCGACGACGGCTACGAAAACTTATCCGCCGAAACAGATAAAAAACTTGCGTTATATGGCGGATACGGGTTGGATTGCGGAAGAATATCTGGGCGAATCTCTCGCTGTGGTTTTATCGCGGTTTAAAGAACTTCCCGATATAGACAGGGCAAATGCGCCGGTTTCTTTTGACGACCTTAATAACAGCGACCATTCCAATGAAAAGTTTTATCAAAGTATGGACTATAAAGATAATGGATACCGTTTGTTGGGGCTGTTCCGGTTTTGGAATGCGCTTGAATATTATTTCCGTACTTAGATATTATAGACGGCGATTGGAACGAATTGCTTCTTGAACATATACCTATGATATTAAATGGCACAGATAGGCAAAGCTATGAATCAACCCTTGCCTCACTCGCCTTAAAATTGGATGACGCACATGTAATCTTTAGTGGTACATCAGAACTGTTTGGACCTGAACGGTACAAACAGGCGATGAAAAAGTACGAACTGCTTTCTCCGACAGTATCCCATGCGCTTCTGGAAAACAATATAGGTCTTATAAACCTTTCAAAGCTGAGCGCCGGGGAAATACACGGCATAATGAAAAACTTTGCTTAAGCACAAACGGGCTCATTGTAGATTTACGGCAGTATCCGTCCGATTTCCTCCCTTATTAGATGGCTCAATATTTGGTTGACGAAAGACAACCTTTTGCTATCGTGTCAAATTCTTTGATGAATGTCCCCGGCGTTTTTGAAGATGCCGCATCATTATATTCGGGACGAATTGACGGTGAGTTTGAGAAAGCACGGCAGACCTTATTGGATTTATATAAAAACGAGCTTGAGGAAGCCAGACAAAGCTATTTGAATTTGAATGAAAACGAGCTTGAAAAGTTTCGAAGTCAATATTTAGAATCCAATATAGATATCGGTCATAGCTTGGATGAATTTATGGAAATATATATCGAAACGCTTATCGGACAATTCATAAATAGAGAGTCTTATTATGATAAAAAAACTGTACTCATTATGGGTGAAATGACGATGAGCCAGCCGGAGTTTACGGTAATGTCCTTTCGTAACGTTTCAAATGTAACTGTGATAGGCAGGAATTCCATCGGAGCTGACGGAAATATAACATACCTTCCTCTGCCGGGCGGGATATTTATTTGAGGATTTCGGATATGACATAAAAAGAACAGCGATGGGTTACTGGATTTCATTGAATTCTTCTTTTGTCTATCAGGAAATCGGCAAATCGGCAATACAGTTTTTGCTTGAGATGGATGAATAGTCCGAGTATCAATTATAGCTTTTTTGAGGAGCATGAGGATAATACTGTTATATCCTTATGCTTTTTTATTGTATTACGAAGTTTCCTTGTGGAATTGGGGGTAATTGTTAATATTATGTTGGTTGTTTTTTCTTTGCTTTTATGGTATTATGTAATATATAGAATATAAATATTAGCAGAATAATAAGCGGCTCGGAATAATTATAGTTAATCTACTTGAAAAACGCTCCACAAAGCAGAATCAAGAGAAACGCAATCGGGCAAAATATCACGGAGTTTGTGTTTGAGCCAAGCCCACTTCTTTTCAATAGTAGATTGTCCACAAAGGGAACAGCAAAAAGTCCTGTGTTTATGGGATATTTAAGCATTGAGCCATTAAAAAATCTCATATTTTCATCTTATAATACCGTCAGCAAAAGAACGATGCAAAAAAATGTTCTGCCTTTATGTAACATAGTTGTATGCTATATAAAATCTGCCGTTAGGGCGTGATTACACACCAACGGTATTCACAAAGGGAATTGCGAAGGTATAAAATGTTCAGCTATCAAGAGCCAGATTGGATTCGTATTCAGTTTGGCTTTTTTGTTTGCCAAAATTAAGAAACGCCTCGACAATATGAATAAAAACACCCTCCCGAAGTTGGTTTAGGGCAGCTTGTGGCTACCGGGTTCTATAAGTATCCAAAAAATAAAAATACCGAAAGGACAGATTATAATGTCGAATAATTTAAACAGCATAAACGGACGCAAAAGATTCACCCGCCAAGCAATTATCTCCAATACATTCTATCAGATGCCTCGCTTTTTGACAGCGGGGGAATTTGCCGGAAACAAGCTGAGCAATAATGCAAGAGTTTTATACACTCTCTTACTCGACCGCCACAGATTAAGCGTAAAAAGCGGCTGGTTTGATGAAAACGGTGAGGTTTACGTCTATTTCAAGCGTGAAGAAATGCAGGCACATCTTGGATTGTCAGAAAGAACCATCGTAAAGATTATGCAGGAGCTGAAAGACTTTTCTCTTGTGGAGGAAAAGCAGCAAGGTTTGAGTAAACCTAATAAAATATATGTTTTGTCACAGGTTATAGGTGATGATGAAAACCCGACTCCATATTTAGACCCCGAAACCGATTACAACCCGGACAAAGAACATAGCGAGAGTTATGATGATTGTTTTAACGATGACTGTGTAACCGGATATGGAGGAATAACTCCGCTTCCGGTATCGGAAGAATTACGAGTCCGGACACTCAAGAATTACGATTCCCTTTCGGAAAAAATTGCAGTCTCTGGAAGCGTAAATTTTGTATCTGCTGACCCGCAAAAATTAAGCCCTATTAATAATAAGCTAATTAATAACAAAAAGAGTAATAACTACATGAGTAATAATGAGATTAGTAAGACTGCTTCTACTGCCGTCAGCTTCGCTGACGCGAAGCCGCCAGCGGCAGAAGCAGTAGGCCAAGCCCATACCAGTCTGCCAATCCCTTATTCGCAAATCCTTGAAATGTATAACGAATTTTGTGAAACAAAAGGATTGCGCCCTATACGCTCGATAAACGGCAAACGTAAAAGCCAAACAGCCGCGAGGTTCAAAGAATATGGACTTGGCGGCTTTGTTGAGTTGCTTGAAAAAGTATCTGCAAGTATTTTTCTCTGCGGTGGAGGTGAACGAGGCTGGAAAGCTGATTACGATTGGCTTATTGACCCAACGAATATGCAGAAGGTTCTTGAGGGCAAGTATGACAATGAGCAGAGTAATGTACCCTTGGTACAATCACAGATTTACGAAACATACCCAACGGCAAGGTTTTCAAATCCACCACAGAATAAACAGGAGCGGCGCGACCCGTTCTTAGATAGAGCGATGATTGCGTATGCAAAGGCAGCACAGGCAGCAGCAATATAAAATAGTTTAATCATAACAAACGGAGGAGTTTTATTTATGAGTGTTAATCGTAAACGTAATAAACAAGTATTGATGAGGCTGACGGAAGAAGAACACGGCCTCCTTTTACAGAGGATGCGTGACGCGGGCATACAAAACCAAGAAGCCTATCTTCGCAGCATGGCTCTGACTGGGTATACTCTCCGGCTTGATATGTCGGAGACCCGTGAGGCATTACTGCTAATGTCAAAAATTTCAAATAATATAAATCAAGTGGCTAAACGCGCAAACGAAACGCGGAGCATTTATGCCGTTGATATGATTCAACTGAGTGAAGAAGTCAACGGATTGCGTTCGCAGGTGTCCGATGTGATGAAGATTTTTAGAAAAGTCCGAAAACTGTTGGAGTTATGAGAAAGTTAATATTTTCTCAAAGGCATATGATAAATTCCCGCACGATTACACAAATGTAAATTTTTCGCGGATAGATAAATATTTTAATAAAAGCTGCTGCATTTTGTTTGCAAGTGCGCTATACTTGATGCGATATGCGGCATATGCAGGAGGTGAAACGAAGTATTGCGCATAGAAAACAAAGCAAAGAGAACGGCGCGTCCGTCGAAAGATAACGCCGCTCCCCGCAAACACAGCTACCTTGAAGGCAAACTGTATAAATATTTTATCATATACAGCGATTCCTTTCAAGATAATGTGTAAAAAATTTACGAAAGGGATTTATATTTTATGGAATCGTTTAATGAACATCTTGATACTTTCCTGACAGGGTGCAGGGAAAATGCGTTGCAGGAACTAAAATCCGATGGGCGTTACGCGGAAATGAAAAGCAATCAAAACGATTTACGTTCCAAAATCGAATTGCTCATCAGCCCCGAAACGCAAAAGTTATTAGAAACATATTTTGAAATTACATCCGGCGTTCAGAGCATGGAATCTAACAAAATATTGCTATGCGGATTTACGCTATAAGCCGCCATACACAAACGGTGTGATGCGTCTACACCAGAATACAAGGCGTTCGCAGAAGAATATCTATAACCCCATACTCCGAAAAAATCTTGGACAGACAAAAAAGTCTGTCCATTTTTTATTCTAAAAAACAATCCTATTTCAAGAAAAATATAAAATGTTCAAATTAAGGGTATTTTTCCAAGTATTAATCTCTAAGACGGGAATTTACTCAATTAAAGTGTAGTCGTTTTTGCAATAAAACAAACCAACAGTTTATAATACGCCGTCATTACAATCGTCGGTTGCGTGATGTTGAGAATGCCTCCGTTGCGCTCAACCGTTGTTTGCGCTATAATATGTTTATCAGCTGATACAAAATAATTTAAACGGAGGATAAAAATATGTCAAACAACGTATCAATCGGACAAATCATATCAGAATTAAGGAAAACAAAGGGTTCTACACAAGAGGAACTCGCAACCGCCGTAGGTATTTCAGCGCAAGCCGTTAGCAAATGGGAAAACGGCGGCACACCGGACACAGAGCTTCTCCCGGCGATAGCGGATTTTTTTGACATACCGATAGACAGGCTATTCGGAAGAAAAGTAAGCCCAAATATAGGCGAAACAGTTCATAAATATATTTTTGAATGTGGACAATTTCAGGGTTTCGACAGGGCGTTTAATATTTATCATTCCCTGCATGACGGGCTGACGCAACCCCACATGAATAAGCTGGAACAAGAAAAAATTCTTGCTTACCACAATTCTCACGAAAACGGGTACTCATTGATGGTTTCAAATGGATACGGCAATCTTGTGAAAAGGGAATTTTGGGAAACCATAAATATTGAAACTCTTTCTTTTTCACAGGATTTATTTACTGTTCTGGCTGAACCGGGAATACTTGAAATTATATATGCGATACTTCGCCGAAAAGTTTTCGGGCCGGCAAATTTTGAAATGATAAAGATTGCACTTGAAAACGCAAAATGCTCCGACGAAAATCTCCAGGCGGGTTTAGACAAACTGGTTGAGCGGAAGATAATAACAACTGAAAACTCCCCTTATGAGGAAATCGGTAAGACATATCAGATTGATGATATGTGGTATCTTGGATTATGCGCTATAATCTGTGCGGCGCAAGCATTAAAGATTTCATTGCCGGGTATAAGTTGTTATCTCGGAAGGGGGGCGTGGCCGATTAGTCTTTGAAAATAATTTTATGATAAACCAATTTACCGCCTAACAAACGCTCTTTTCAAAAGACTTTATATATGGAACGCCATAGAAACGGAGGTGAGGACATGGAAAAAGAACTGCACGATATATTGTGTGAGCAACTTGACCGATTTTATAAATTCGCGTATAACCGAACCCGCGACGCTTACAAAGCGGAGGATTTAGTACAAGATATAGCGTTATCCGCAATACGCTCTTACCATGGAATAAAGGATAAAAATTTATTATTGCCATGGTTATGGGGCGTTGCGAGAAATGTCTATCTACGGTCGATAAAACCGTCAATGGAATTTCCCGCCGAAGAAAATTTTATTATAGACAATATTGGTATAAGTTACGAAACTCCCGAAGATATTTATGTTGCCAATGCAGAGATATTAAATGTAAGGCGTGCCGTTTCGTATCTTGCAAAAAGTTACCGTGATGTTGCGGTGATGTATTATATTGAGGAAAAGGATTACAACACAATATCCCGCGAGCTTTCCATTCCTCTATCCTCTGTAAAATGGCGGTTAAATCAATCAAAAAGTCAGATAAGAGAGGAGCTTGAAACAATGGAATACATGAACGGCGGTTACAGAAAGGCGCAGCAATTATTTTTAAACATGGGCGGTTGGATTGGCAAATCGGATTGGCGGGGGAACTATGAGGGTGCGGACAAAGCACTTGAAACACTACTCGCGAAAAATATTGCCATATTCGCGCATGAAAATCCTGTTACTGTGACAGAAATATCTTCCTCACTTGGCACTTCGGCTGATTATGTAGAGGACATAATTCAAAAATTGGTTGAAGCAAAAGTGCTTGAAAATACTTAAGCAATAAATATCAAACCGCTTTTCCCATACTTAATGGAGAGCAAAGGAAAGATATATATCACGGTAATTATTCGGTGGCAAAAGAAAAAGCCGATGAAATTCTTGATATGCTGTACAGTTTAAAAACCGAAATTCAAGGTTTGGGATTCCACGGTTGTAACAAGACTTTTGAAAGTCTACTGCCCATGCTAATATCAACCGTCTGCAAAGAAACGAAAGGAAATATTTTCGACACGTCTAAACTCCCGTTCAAAGGAATAGATAAATCGTGGTATATTCTTTGATGGACAGAGGATATAGGATATGATATAGGTTCAAATGGCGGCGGTTTGAGTTGGAATGTTGTTGATTCTCTTAATAAATCCATTGAATATTATGTATGGACGCCTTTATTCAAAGACAGACGCAGCGGAGCAACAATGAATGTCCTGCGGAATTTATTTTACGGAGACAGGTATTTTGGCAACGATACTGCATTTATCAAGGAGGAAGCTCATAATATAGCTTTGTTGATAGAGGAAGGCAAGATTGAGAAAAACGGCAACGAGTACAAAATCAAGATTCCTGTTTTTGATGAAACAAAAGAGGAATACAAAAAACTCGTTGAGTTATTATCTCCTGTAATTGAGGTTTCTAACAAATTGCAGGAAGCAGTCAATCAGCGTTCACTTAATACTGTGCGTAAACATATTCCTAAACGTCTTAATTGCGATGAATTTTTTGGAACATACTTCGCTCACAATATAATTGCAGGAGTTTTGTTCGATGCGATACACGATAGAAATATAACGATTACGAACGATATGGTAGCTTGGTTTGTTTTATTTAATTCGGATTCAATTTCTCACAATCCTGTCACGTACAACAATAAATAATATTTCACCATACTTATCCAAACTTGGGACTGTTTTGCCATCACTGGCGAAACAGTCCCAAGTTGTGAGTAATGCCTTAAATACATCTGTTTGCTTTACTTATCTGTTACAAAAACCATCGGACACGGGCATTGATTTTCGCCGGACGGGTTATCGTAATTCCCGTCATGTATAATTCCCGCTTGCATTGCATAGCGGATTGCGAGCATAACTAATATGCCGTGTGAACCCATATACAGTTTATGCAGCGGTACGCTGTCCAAATGCTTTGGAAGCGTTTGTTTTTTATCCTTTAGAAACTCCCTGAATATATCAATTATATCCAAAATAAATTCAGCCTGTACGGTGTGCATAATTTCGCTTAGCTTTTTCCATTCGTCGGGTGAAACCACGGGAATATCAAGCGTCGCTTTTTTATCATCGTAACGAAGAATTTTACACTCTACAAGCCACGGTATCGCTTTTAACAGTTCCGTGTTAAAGTTTGTTTCGTTGGAATTTGAGCGGATAAAGCACAACAGTTTTAACATATCATCATCGCTTATTTCTACATCACGACAGCGGAAGTACAATTTGGGCTTAAATCCTTCTGGGTCGTAAACGTAGAACGAAGAATTGCCTAAAGTTATATTCCGTTGTCCTGCGTATGAATATGACGGTTCGGCGTTACTGTTTTCATTATCCGGCGAATGTAAATCGCCAACGGCAATCCACCTGCCGCCGTCCGGTCGGTCGGGGAAAGTTTGCACATTTTCATATATTTTTGAAAATGCGTTAAATATACCTCCAGCAAGGCAATTAAACATAAAATATAAGTCAAGCGCGTTGCGTTGATTGACAGTGAAACGATTGTAAAAATCAAGATTTTTAATTTTTTCAAGCCCTTCTTTTATCGCGCGCATGAATACAACACTGTTTTCCGCGAAGAATTGTTTTTGCGCGGGGACATATTTTTCGCGGTCGGCTTTTGTTGTAATTATAAAATCCGTATAGACTTTATCTCCGACGCGCCGCATTAATTCATCGTCCGCCAACTGTTTTATTATCGGTTCAACATACGCTGCGGGAATCCCTATCGCTTTTGAGAGCTCGGATTCCGTAATCGGCTCTTTATACGCAAGATACAGTAAATTTTGAGCGATAAGCCCGCCGGTCGTAAGAGATATCGGTCTTCCGTTTATTCCGCTCCATCCGCTGAACCAGATGTGCAAATTGACCGGCTCATAACTTTGCTTTGTATAGTTTTCCATATTATCAAGCTCCTTTTTCAATAATTTTCTGCCTGCCGATAGTCTGCTTTTCACAGTTCCCTGCGGGACGTCAAGTTCATGCGCTATCTTTTCGACACTGTCTCCGTTCATGTAATACCGGACAATGACTTCCCTGTGCAGTTTTGATAAATACGCTACGGCACGTCTTAAAGATTCGGCTTCGTCAGAATTTCCGATTGTTTCAAAATAATCGGTTTCATCGGTTAATTCTGTTTCTTCTCCTATGCTTACCACCGAAATTTTATATTTTTGCCGAAGTTTATAATAAAATTTTCGGTTGAGGACTGTGAGAAGCCAGCCTTTCATATCATGAATCGTGTTGCCGTTTGATAGATAAGTCAATGCGGCGAGCAAGGTATCCTGTGTTAAATCCTGAGCGTCCTCAAGATTTTTACATTTTCTTAAAGCAGCCGACAGCAAAAAATCTATTTGGTTTTCAATTTCATATCTCTGCATATCGGCACCTTCCATTTCTTTTTTTGAAAGCTCTCATAATATAAAGTTGCTAAAATGATAATATGGTTCACTTGATTTTAAAATAAATTTTATTTTTCTGCGCAAATAAAATTGTGACATAAAATTGTAATGAAACAAGACGCGGGGTCTTATACAGGCAAGGCTGGAATAAAAGATAATGAACGCATAAAAAAAGAACAATCGGGATTCAGAAAAATAAAGATTTTCCATAAAGTTTTTTCTATGATGGTCGTTTTTATCTTTTCCGTAAGCGTAAGCGCACGGTGCAGACGGAGCAACGCGGAGGCTTTAAGGCGTAAAAATCCTTCAGGACTTTTCGCCGGGGGCTTGGGGTTTCCCCAACAAGCAGCAGGGTGTGGATAGCAGCCTGCCTTGCTTGCGACATTAGCGACATTAGCGAAACTACCGAAAAGCACGGTTTTGTTGCTAATATTGTCAATGATTAGGCGATTTAAAATTTCTAAAATATCTTTCGTTCATCAACATAATGCTGACTTTGTTTGCGATACATTTCGGCATATATCCCGTCATGATTCATCAAGTCGTTATGAGAACCGTATTCCGCTATTTTTCCGTCAGAGAACACGGCAATGTTATCCGCAACGGTAGAAGCGGCAAGACGGTGAGATATAAAAATCGTCGTTTTATTTTTCGCTATATTGAAAAAATCCGTATAAATTTCGCTTTCGGCTTTTGGGTCAAGACTTGCAGTGGGTTCGTCTAAAATCAGAACAGGTGTATCTTTGTAAACGGCGCGGGCAATAGCTATTTTCTGTGCCTGACCGCCCGAAAATTCAACGCCGCCGGAATCGAAATTTCTTGATAAATATGTGTCGTAGCCGTTCGGGAGTTCGTCCGCACGGTCTTTTAAACCTATATCTTTTATTACCTGTGAGATTTTATCCAATTTACAATCTTCATTCATGGCGATATTTTCTTTGAACGTAAAAGATAGATTGGCGAAATCTTGAAATACAGCGGATATAATTTTATAATATTCATCGTTCGGAATATCCCATATATCAACGCCGTTAAGCGTAATTATGCCGCTTGTCGGACGGTAGAATTTACACAGCAGTTTTATAAATGTACTTTTACCCGCGCCGTTCATTCCGACAATGACGAGTTTTTCTTTGTCCGAGATTTTTATATTTATATTATCAAGGATTTGCTTGTCGGTATTCGGGTATGTAAAACAAATGTTTTTAAAGACAAACTCTGTTTTGTTTGGTGTTGTAAACTCGGTTTCATCAGGAACAACTTCGTTTTCTTTAATACTTGTTAAATTCATGAAATTTTTGTAATCGGTCGCATTAAGGATTTGCCGGTTATAATTTCCAAATTGCTCGCTTATTGCCGATAAACTCGCAGTTAGTGAAGAAATCGCCGCAAAATACATTGTAAATTCAGCTATTGATATAACGCCGTCTATATATCTACCCGAAAGTAGCCACAAAATCATAAACGATTGCAGAGCTAATAAAATTGCCATGATAATGTTGAAAACAGCATAACGTTTAAAATCTCCGAATTGCATATTAACCATTGTATTTCTAAAAACCGTGACTTTATCCATATACCATTTCTGCAAGCTGTTAAGCCGTATTTCTTTTGCTCCGCCCTCGCTTGAAAATGAAATTTGATATAAATAATCACCGAACCTGTTATTTTCCGCGTCTAATTTTCGTATTTTTTTACCGTACAAATAATGGATATAAACAAATATTGCTTTAATAATTAATATAATCGTCACGAGTAAAATAAAAAGCCAATCAAGCCTGACGATGATATACGCGAGTCCGATAATAGTGATTATATTTGAAATTATGTTTTGAACAAGCCCCATCGCGCCTGTCAAATCGGCGGCTTTATTCGCCATTTGAACCATATCGCGCGACTGCGGACTTTCAATATCGGCAAGTTCCAACCGCATTGAGATTTTGCCGATTTCATTTTTTAATTTAGACGAAAACAATGTGGAACGCATACCGCTTTTGTTTTTCAAAAATACGTTTATTACATTGATAACCAATAAAATGCAGAGGTAAATTGAAATGGTTTTGATTACATCGCCGTATGGATTGCCATTTGTCAACTGCTCGATAATCAATTTTGGAAAATATACATATAAAAGCGGCAAAACGGCGTTTAATACGATTTGCGGCATAGCATAAAGTAAATATAACGGTTCATGTTTTGCGATTATTTTTATTATTTCTAACGGAGCGGCGAATTTTGAGAAAAATTTATTCATTGACTGCACCCCCATATCTCTGTAATAACGGGCTTGGGAGTTAAATAAGTCGGCGTAAAATTCGTTTTGCTTCATAAGTTCGTCATGATTTCCGCACTCAATTATTTCGCCGTCCGACAATACAATAATTTTATCGCAAAACTTTGTGCTTGACAGTCTGTGCGATATAAAAACCGTCGCTTTATTTTCGGATATGTCGTTTAATTTTGAAAACAATTCATATTCCGCAATGGGGTCAAGTGCGCTTGTCGGCTCGTCAAGTATAAGCGTTTCCGCGTCTTTGTATATCGCCCGCGCGAGAGCTAACTTCTGCCCCTCGCCGCCGGAAAATTCCACGCCGTTTCCGTTCAATGTTTTATATACGGACGTATCAATTCCGTTTTTCAAATTGCCGATTTTTTCCCTTAATCCGCTTTTTTCTATGCTTGACATAAATTTGATTTCGTCATATTCGGTATCTAATATGACATTTTCTTTTACCGAATAAGCGAACAACAAAAAATCTTGCAACACTATTCCGATATGTTTTATGTACTGCCTGTGAGGTATGGATTTTATATCAACACCGTTGAGCGTTATCCGTCCCTCTGTTGGGTCATATAAACGGGTCAGAAGCTTGACGAATGTGGTTTTGCCCGAACCGTTCAAGCCTACCATTCCGATTTTTTCGCCTTTTTTGATTTCAAAGTTTATATTTTTCAAAATAACTTTATCTGTGCCGGGATATATAAACGACACATTTTCAAATTTTATTATAGCGTTTGAAAAATCAATATTCTGTTCGTTTAAATTATTACTTGCCGTGATATTGCTGTGATTATCCATCAAATTCTTATATTCATAATAAAAATCAATCGTCTTGAAAAGTCTGCCGAATTGCGCGATATTGTCAAAAAATCCAAGCAGAAGCGAAGTAAGCAGAGTTGTTGTACTCAAAAGCACCGTATATTCCGCTATTGTTATGCGATTTGAAAACACCTGATACGAAAAATAAAAGTACATGACGGCTGTTTGCGTAATAGTGATGATTGTACTTAATAAATTTATATTCATGGTTTTTTTGTACAGCGTTTTTAATTTATTGATTTGCGTTTGTAATATACCCGAATACTTATTTGCAACATATTCTTCGGCGTTGTTAATCCGTACTTCCTTTGCAAATTTATATCCGGTCATAACGCTATAAAGATAATCTATTTTCCTGTCTTCTTCGACTTTTCCATTTTGAAAATCAAAATCATTCTTTTTTGTTTTGAAAATGAGGGCAATGGAAACTGCCGATGTTGCGGCAATCAAAAGTAAAAATATTGGGCTTAACAACGATAAAATGGAAATTATTCCCGCGAACTGGACTATATAACTTATAAATTTACCGAAATAATTTATATAAAACGCGGGGGAAACTCCCATTGATTTTCTTCGCAAATTTAAAATAGTCCCGTCCTGCGCGTAATGATAGTTTACATTGACCGAATCATTGCTCCATTCAAACTGTGCGACGTTTGAAACCCTTCGCATTATATTATTTTCAAATAATTGTAAAAGTTCTTTAATAATGGCGATACCAAGATTTATAGACAGATAAATAATGATAAGCTGCATTACTTGATTACGCGGCTCACCTATTACAAGCGCATCTACCACCATGCCTAATCCCACAATGTTTATAAGCGGCAGAACCGCTTGAAAAATATTATTTGCCGCAGTAAGCAGACAATAGCTTTTTCCCGCCTTCCATGCGCGGGTTATTAAAAATTTTATATTTTTAGTCCACGACATTACAATTACCTCGTTTACTTTTTAACCGTATAAATATCAATCGCCGCACCGTATCGGGAAAAACTGGGTATATTAAAATAATCTTCACCGTATTTTTCTTCTGCATATCCATCGGTTAATTGCCAGCATTTGGCTAAAATTTCTTTTTCTATACCTTGAAATCCCGAATGTGCGCCTGTTTTTAAACGATGCAGCCGGAATTTCATTTTTTCGGTGAAAACCTCTGTATGCTCCGACATTTCATTATACGGCGAATTGAAATATTCAAGTATGATTTCATTAAAATGATTATCAAACCATAATTCTTCTTTGCCGAATGATTTTAATTGTTTCTCATAAAAGGACGTTATATCGGATAAAACCCTATTGCAATTATCATTGATTTGCTGTTCTTCATCACTAATTTGTTTACCGGGTGAACCGTATCTGACAAGCGCGCCGCCCGGTTTTAATATGCGCGCAATCTCACGGATAATTTTTTCGGGATTATCTACAAGGTGAAGCATTGCATTTTCTACCACAATATCAATCGCATTGTCGGCAATCGGTATATTGTATGCGTTCATACGGACGAAGATTAGATTGCTGTATTTTCCTCCCGCGCGTTTTACCGCTGTGGAGAGCATAACATTTGAAATATCGCTTACGATTGTTAAAATACCATTTTTAGCAATCGGAATGGAGGCTGTTCCAAGACCTGCGCCAAGGTCAAGTACAGTTATATCTGTACCGAATTTCTTAGCGATTAAATCCCCGCAGGCTTCATATACTCCGTAGCGTTCCTTATTGTTGCTGTCCCAATATGTAACGGCAGGTTCAAAATCTTCGCCTATTTCATCATAACCAATATATTTATCTTTGCCGTCAAGACGGTAAGGTTCATCATCACAAAGCTGATATATAGAATTTTTTGAAGGAACATTATACCCGCAATAGCATGACGGCTGATTTATAGCGCGACTGCATGAGGGACAAATAAATATGTTTTTCATATGTTCCATCTCCCATTTTAATTTAAACGTCTTCCGCATTAATTCAAGTGCTTCCAAGGCAATGCACCCTCGACAACAGCCGCTTCAATTTGGGAAGATAGATATTCCGCGAACGGAAGAAGAATTTCAATATAATGCCAATCAAGGTCGCCGTCGATGATTTTTTCAAAAATTGACAGCTTGGATTCTTCGTTCAAAACAGGGATAAGCCGCCTTAAAAGTTCTTCGTCAAGCGCGTCTGTGTTTGTACTATCCATAAGTTCAGATATGCTTTTAGTATTCATATATTCTGATAAAGCGACAAGATGCGTTATATCAATACCCTGTTTCCGTAATTTTTTCGTAAAGCGGTCAAGTACGCTCGGTTTAATAAACGGAGCGATATTAACAAGCTCATCTGTGCTTATTTTATCGCCGGACGCTTGATACAACAGTATTTCTGCTTCGGTTTTGGTAGGTTCGCCCGCGTGAATAAGGCTCTCAACAGACACGCCGAATACATCGGCTATAAGTAATAAAATAGATATGTCAGGGAAACTATCGCCGCGTTCGTATTTTGAAACAGCTTGCCGTGTTATGTTTATTTTATCCGCAAGCTCGGATTGGGTCATATCCGACGATTTGCGTAGTTTAGCTATATACGCGCTAAATTTGAGAATATCAAACATTTATTATCACCGCCTCGTACTTACATTATAATAAAAAAATATGACCTTTCCAAGCAACGATTGGTTGCGTGCATACATTTTCTTTAATCTTATTCGGGTTCAATTCCTCGCAGCTCTGCTGCGAACTAATCTAAAATAAAAACTTTGGCTGTGGGAACTGTAAACCGATACCTCGCGGTCTCTGCCGCGGGGAGATTCATTAAAAAGTCCTCGAAAAGATTGATTTTCCAATCTTTTCGAGGGCTTTCATTCAGCTAACGTGAAAAACATCGAAATATGAAGATGAAAATTTAAAATATTTTTTTAAATAAGCAATAAACTTGCATATTATCCATTTATACTTAAATCAAGCAGCACAAAGTGAGAAAAAATTGAATAAGCAATATCCCGAATACGTTCCTCTGTGACCCGAAAGGGAAAGCGAATGGGGCGGCGCGCCATAGTTCATATAAAAATATCGGACTGCGATAAACGCCATGCTCCGGACAAGCCTATTGGTACGGCTTGCGCCACGACCCACAGTAGGATAAAAACACCTCCGTCTTGAACGCTTCACCGCATTGGACGGCTCGCCATCAGAATGGGGAGATTACTGGTCTGTATGCTTAAAAAACGGCAGAGCGGTGTTGGGTAGCTAACCAAAGCTGTATCGGGATATTCCCCTGCCGGGGAAGCGGGCGCAAATACGGCAGATAAATTAGAAGTTCAATTCTCGAACATATACAAATTTATAAAGTTTGGAGGACGCTATATGCAAGAAGCCGTATCACTCAAGAAACCTTCCGTATTCGACGGTTATGACGATTTAGTGGACATTAAGAGTGTCAAACTGCGTGAAGGTGTTTCACGGCTCGAAAACGCCATGTATTTTTTAGAGCAGATAAAGAACCCTCACGTATTCAGGGTTGGCGATGATGTAGTGGAGATATGCTTTGCCGGGGAAGAAAGCCTGTCAAATGTTTTAGCGAAACATTTCAATAGGAAAATATAGCTTTTTTTATTGAATTGTTAATAAATGCGCGCTATACTTTTACTATAGCTGAAACATTTTAACCATCTCATATTCCCTAAAAAACAAGACAAAGTTTAGGAGAAGTGATTATGGAAAAAAACGCAAAAAAAAGAGACACGAAACAATGGAGGGTAGGTGAATATTTACGCCTTTCAAAAGAGGATGAAACATCTGGCACAAGTCTTTCTATGGAAAACCAAAAATCGATAATCCATGATTTTCTGGAGCAAGACCCCGTACAATTTACGTTGGTAGAAACGTATATTGACGACGGCATATCGGGTGTTACGGCTGAACACCGCCCCGCGTTTAAGCAGCTCATAGACGATGTTAAATCGGGGTTGATTAATTGTGTCATTACAAAAGACACATCGCGGTTTACCCGAAGTGTTTCCGATGCCGAATACTACGTAAACACGCTTTTCCCTACGCATGATGTTCGTTTCATAGCCCTTGGCAGCCCGAAAATAGATTCGTTTGAAGACCCTGAAAGCGTTGATGGTATGCAGTTCCACTTTGAAAACTACTTCAACGAATATTACGTCAAAATGACAAGCAAAAAGATTCGCAAAGTGTTTGAAGTGAAAACGAAGAAAGGCGAATTTATTGGCTCGTATGCGCCCTATGGCTATGCCAAAGACCCGGAGAATAAAAACAAGTTAATCGTTGATGACAAGGCGGCTGAAATCGTTAAAAAGATATTTTCGTTGTTTGTGTATGAGAAGTTAAGCCTCAGGGCGGTTGCGTTACGGCTCAACGACATGGGCGTATTATCGCCTCGGGAGTACAAACTCAAGAAGGGGATAACGCCGAACAGCCATAAGGCAGGCATTCCAGCGTGGCATTACAACACGATCAAAGTAATCCTCAGCGACGAAAAATACTGCGGACACATGGTTCAGGGCAAGCTGAAAAACATCAGTTACAAGGTGAAAAAAGCGAAACGACAAGCTCCCGAAGATTGGATTGTCGTAAAAAATACCCATGAACCGATAATAAGCGAGGAACTATACCAGAAGGCGCAAACTCTGTTGGAACGCCCGTCAAGGGTAACGAGAAGCGGCGAAAAGGCTATGTACTCCAGTTTCGTTTACTGCGGAAACTGCGGTCACGTTTTGAGCAGAAAACGCGATAACAATAACGGAAAATATTATCATCGCTGCGGATTCCACGAAGCCACGAAAAAGTGCCGCCCGCTTTTTGTCAGCGAGCAGGTTTTAGACGAACAGCTTCTGTTCGCTGTGAAAAGCCAGATTATATTGGTTACAGAGATAGATAAGCTAAAACAGGAAATCTTGTCATCTGATGGTTTTATAGACGATTCCAAGATATTGAAATCGAATTTGAACTATTTGGAAAAGGAACGTGAGAAACTGGAATCGCGAAGCCACAGACTGTACGACGATTTCGCGGAGGGCATTATCGACAAGGAACTGTACATCAGCCGAAGCGCGCTTCTCAAAAAGGAACTTGAAGCCGTTAAAGATAGGATTGCGAAAATCCAAATTGAAATACGGCAGTTCAAAAAAGTGCAGACTGTAACGGACGATTACGCCGACCGCTTTAAGAAGTACGAAACTGTAAGCGAAATAACGCGAGAGATGCTTGTTGACTTGGTTGACAGGATTATCGTTGACAAAGCGGAAAGTCTTGACGGTAACAGAAAGAAGCAGCGTAAACACATCAAGGTTATTTTCAAATTTGCTGACGAACATAAGGCATTGACTTCATTTATTACCGAAAACTCGCAGCAATGCGAAGATGTTAGGCTGGTTGCACTTTAAAGGTTGTTGTTATAAAGGCAGAAACGTAAAATATTCTGCCTTTGTGGACAAAGGTTAAACGGATAAAATGATTCTCCCTTTGTGGACAATCTACAATGGGATTTAGGTCAGGAGAGTAAGCAGGGAGAAAAATAACCTTACAGTTCTTAACTGCGGCAAGCTCCATCAAACGAGTTTTTCGGTGGAAAGAAGCATTGTCCAAAATGATAAATTTGCCTCGCTTGATTTCCCTTAACAAACAGTGTTCGAACCAAAACTCAACCAAATCACTATCAGTAGAGCAGTTATATTGCCTCGGAGCAATCCATCGCCCCAAGCATAGACCAGCTATGAGATTCGTCCGCTCAAACTTTTTGCCGCTGATTTGCCCCATGACTGCTTTCCCAATCGGAGCGCGTGCGTATTCTCGGAAAAGACATTCCTCTACTCCGGCTTCGTCAACATATATGAGATTCTTTGCAGAAATTCGATTGATTCTACTCACGAACTTACGACGCTTTTCCTCACTTTTCTCGCGGTATTGTATCGTTTTTTTTACGTGTGATTTTCAATCGCGCCAATGCTTTCTCGACAGCCGATATCGCACACCCAAACTCTCTCGCTATCTCCCGCAAATATGCGTCTGGGTGCGTTTCTATATGTTTTCTCAGTTTTTCTGGTTCTATTTTTCGCCACGTTTCTACTCGCTTTTTCGGCGTCAGTTTGCCCGTTTCTTTCAGCAACGATTTCCACTTTGCAGTGTGGATGTGCTTACTTTGAATACTTCGGCGGTTTTTTTCGTTTACTGTTTCCCTCGCCCCAATACTCGATTGCTCGTAGGCGATACTTTATATCATAACTCATGTTTTCATTTTATCATATCTTGGGGTTGCTTTCAAGTGGAATTGCTATACAAAAAAAATTTATATTACCAGGAGCAAAAATTAAATGAATTATGGATTAATAGAAACGCAGAAAAATAATATAATAGAAAATTGGGGACAGGATATATTTTTAAATATGGAACAGGAGCTTGAAACATACACAAAAAGATGGAAGCTATCCGACTTGGAGTTTTTCGAGCATTATTCCGTTAATCTGATATTCTTTTGTAAATCTGAAATATATGGCGATTGTGTTTTGAAAATCGGCGGAAATTCTCAAGATTATGAGTTTGCTGCGGAATATAATGTCTTGCGCGAATATAATGGAAAAAAGTATGTAGAAGTTTATGAATCTGATATAGATATATCGGCAAGAAGAAAAGTTATGCTTATTGAACGTGTTTTTCCGGGAGAACCATTGAGAAACGAGCAATCGCTTGAAAAAAGACTGGCTGTATTTTCCGAATTGTTCAAAGGTTTGCATATAGAACCGGAAAATTCAAATACTTATATTTCTTATGCGGAATTTATAAATAATGACGTTCAAAATTGTCTGAAAGAAAACGCAGGGAAAGAAAACATAAAAATTTTAATCCGGCATATCAACAGAGCAAAAGAGTTGCATTTTGAATTAATTGAAAAATATAATAAAAAAATGCTGCTGCATATAGATTTGTATTGGGGCAATATAGTGAACGGCGGCAATGGCAGATATAGAATTATCGACCCGAAAGGTGTGACAGGCGACCCGATATTTGAAATGGGGCAAAATCTTTTGGAAGAATGTTTTAAATACAAAAAACAACCGGAAAATATAGAACTCATTTTTAATTATTTTGAAAAAAGCTTGGGTATCCCAAATAGAATTTTACGGCAGGTTTTCTATATAGAAAATGTAAGATTTGTATGCGAATGTAATGATGGTTTGACTGATTGGGATATTGAAAGGCTGGACTTTGCGGAAAAAGTCATAAAAATGAATTGGATTAATGATACGCAAGGCGCGATAAACTTTATTGAAGATAATTTATTGGAAAATATCAACGCAGACGATGTATCGAATTATATACATTCGTCAAGCGATTATTTTCAAAGAATATTCAATATTGTAACGGGGCTTTCCATAAGCGAATATATAAGAAACAGAAAATTGACGCTTGCGGGAGAAGAATTCAGCAAAACACAGGCAAAAGTTATTGATGTGTCTATGAAGTACGGATATGACTCGCCGGAAAGTTTTACAAAAGCATTTACACGGTTTCATGGCGTTACGCCTGCGTCTGCAAGAGTATCAAACAGTAATCTGAAAAATTTTTATCCGCTTTCAATAAATGTGTATATTAAAGGTGGATTCAACATGAAAAGAAAAATTATACCGAACATACCGCAAATCGGCTACTACGGCAACGAAACCGACTACAGCGTCAACCTCCTGACAGCAACGTTCAGCATAGCTGATACTAAAATGGACAGAGCTGAACTCGCTTTTTACAGCGGCATGGCAAACCATTTTTGTTGGATTGAAGGCAACTGGATAGGGTCAAGAGGCTGCGAATGTTTCGGGTGTATTAATGAAACACCGTTTCAAGAAGAACTGCGGCTGTTGAAAACGATAGGCTGGTCGGCTAAGTATGTTGTTGTCAACCGCGACAAAGACGGCACAATACTGAATAGCGACGAGGAGCAAATCAAACGAACCTTCGTGGAAAGCATAGACAAAGGATACCCTATTCTGTCAAAGCTCAAGACGCACCAACCCAAACAAAGCATAATCATCGGTTACGAGGACGACGGCGACAAAATCGTGTGCAAAGCGGCGATTGAGGGAAATCCCTCGGAGGGTGGTGACCACAAAGACGCCGAAACCTTCGTTCACGAAAATTGGCAGGATATCATACTTGATTACATTGTGCTGAAGGAACGGCTTGAACCCATTCCCGAACGCCGGCGCATACTTGAGCAGCTGAAACTGATAACTGTTTGTGCCCGCAGAACGGAAAAAATCAAGGGAGTCATTTCGTCAGGCATAACCGCATGGGAGGCATATCTGCACATGCTCGAACACGAAGATTTGTCAGCCCTTCCTTTAAATATGACTGACGGCAAAGACAGCGTTAATCTTCGATTAGGCATATACTGCGACGGTTTATGTCAAATATGGGAACGCCACGCAGCGTTAGATTATTACCGCTCACTCTCCGAAAAATATCCCGAATGGCACGAAGAACTTAACACTGCCATCGCCGCTCTCGATGAATGTTCAAAATACGGCGGCTTTCTTTGGACGCAGGGATTTGCTTTTGAAGGAGAAGGGCTTGAAAAATTCCGTGACCCCGCCGCGCGGAAAATTCTTGCCGATGAAGGGCGGAAAGCTATGCTGAAAGATATTGAAGCCATAGAACTGTTTGAAAAAATTCTGCGTAAAGAAGGAATGTAGACACATTTTGGGTCTGACAACAGAAAAATGACCTCGCGGAAAAAAGTGAGACTGTGTAAAAACGAAACGCGAGTAGCAATTTGTACAAATAAAATTTTTTGAGATAAGAATATTGGCTTGTACGCTTGTACAAGCGAACAAAACATTAATGATATCGAAAATTTGATTTTTCGTTAGTCTAAAGCATTTTCTTCGTATATCAATGATATATCTAATATCGTTTTATTTTATAATAAAAAGAAAAAAAGAGCTTGACAAAAAATAGAAGATATGGTACAAGACAAGTGTAATTGATTTTTGTGCGTTATCTGTTAACAGGTGTGAGGAGATTACACAATACTCTACGTATTGTGGCAGCCTCATTGGGCACACGTTGTTGAAGATTGTAAGCCGGTGTCATAAAAGAAAAATCCCGAGATTTTTCTTTTTGGATTCCCACGCGCTGCGAAGCACGCGCTTGGAGAGCTATGCACCATGTTTTTTTGTGGGATAGTGACAGTTGCGTACCGTAACTGTACAGCCACACGTTATGCGAGAATGATGACAGGCGTTAGTCACAGATGAATTTTTCATCTTATGGCTACACGATGTCGCCGTTCTCGCTTTTTTTTTTGCCCAAAAACAGGCATACCGCCCGTTTTAGGATAAATATTTTTTTATAAAGAAAGGGGAACAAGAACATATTAACAATGACAGGCATAGGCAGACTTACCGCCGATTTGGAGGTAAAAACAAGTCAAAACGGCAACCAGTACGCGAAATTCAACCTTGCGGTAAATAAGGGGTTCGGAGATAAACAGAAAACCATATTTCTGCAATGCACGCTGCACGGGGAAACTCAGGTTCAGCGTATGTTGAAAGCAGGCGTAAAGAAAGGCAGCCTTATTTCCGTAGCCGGCGATTTTGACCTCGAGGAATACGTGAAAAAAGGCCAAACGAAGGACAAAGCCGCCAAGCTTACCCTGTATGAATGGAACTATGTACCGTTGTCAGGCAAACCTAACGGCGCAACCACCAACGCAAACGGCGCAAATTTTGCACAGCCGCCAGCCGATACCAACGGCGGCTATGAAGAACTTGAGTGCAACGACGATGACCTGCCATTATAGGGTTCAAACTCAAATAACTTTAGTTGTTTGAATAATATACCTTATATTTAAGCGCAAAAGAGGAATTGATTAGGACGGACACGGTATTTACCGTAAGTCTGCCTTGCAATTCCTCTTTTTTTATTTCCGCAAATAAATACAAAAAAGAAAATAGGAAAAGCAAATAAAAATTTTCAAAGGAAGCATTACAATAGAAGAAGCGATTATATGGAGCAAAACTTCACTGCAAGCGCCGTTGAACGAAGCCGGATTCCAAAGGTATATGCTGTTAGTCAAAAAGTTCTTCCCTGACAAGGCGAAAGAGATTTTTGACGACAGATACTCCTATGGAACAGGGGGTGATTGAAATAAATGACAGTACAGTTCAGATAATTGAACCTGACGAAACCGCAGAACAGGTAACTGAAATTTACGGGGACATAATTCCGGAATCAAATACAGCCGATACCACAGTTACGGTAATTGAAACAGATGAAAACACGGATATTTTTGACGAGCTTGACGAAACCGCTGCTTCGGAGGATGAAACAGACGAAGATATTGACCCGGACTCAGAAACCGATGATGAAAATGCAGATCCGGACGACGATACAAATCTATCACGATAACAAAGGACGCTATGGCTATCGCCGAATTACGTTAGAACTTCGTAACAGGGGGCGCAAAATTAATCATAATTCAGAGTATGTCACGAAAGGGTAATTGCCTCGACAATGCCGTAATGGAAAACTTTTTCGGACATCTCAAATCAGAGCTTCTTTATTTACAGGAGTTTGGTTCTGTTGAGAATTTCAAACAGGAGTTATATTGTTTCGAAGTTGTCACGTATATATGTCAGCCTGCGCCAAAAATCTGTTATTGAGGCGGATCGGTTATTATTGTATGCAGCCTGTTTTTATCATCATGACCGTCGAACACCGCGCGGAGCGAATACTGCATGAACAAAACATCAGTTATGCCCTTTTCTTTCAGGAAGGTATTATAATTGCCTATTGTCTGCATAAATCTATAATCAAATACATACATTTCATCAAAGTTAGACCCTAAAAGCTCGCTTACGCCGCGGTTATATGAGTCGGTGAGCAAAAGAAGCGCGCGTCCGGTATTATTTTCCGGATACTTTGTATACGACGTATAAGGGTAGAAGGCGACATAATGGTCAGTGCTGCGTTCTTTCGCGTAATCCCCGTTTAGATATTTATTCATATTAGCCTCAAAACCCCGGTAATCCTGCGTGGTCGTGATTTCATGCTTTGGCAGTTTGTAGTCATAGAAAAAGAAAGTGTCGGTATAATTGAAATAGTTGTATATACGCGCGTTGCTGCCGTAGAATTCCGCGCCTTCTATCAGATGATATTCGCCCAGCGGTTTCGGCTCGCCTATCGACGGCGAATCAGCCGAGATCATATTTATTATGTCGCGGTAGCCCTCATACGCGCCGTACGCGTTCCAGTGATGGTCGGTCAGGAACAGCTTCTGCATACTGTCCTCAAGAGTATCGACCTTCAGCCAGCCGTATTTTATACGCGGGTCAAGAATGCGAAAAACTCATTTATGAATGGCTTAAGCGACTTTGCGCCCGGCACATACTCCCCGAAAAATTCACTGTCTTGAAAACGCGAACATGAATAAAAATATACGTTTATATCAGGGGGAGTTGCGGCTGCGAGGCGGTTGATTTGTGTGATTTCCGATTGAATCCCGGATCGGAGCTGCGCATCGGTATAGTTAAGAACAAGGGTAATCATCCCTGATTTTGTGCCATCCTCATATTCCACGTCAATCCCATACACTCCCGGTTTTAAAAACTTCGAGGAATAATTTGCGATTTTAGGAATAACAGGCGCGCCTTCCACAGATTCATTTAAAGAATCAGCCGGAGAGCCGCCGTCATCCGAAGTTTCGTTTACAGCGTCGGTATTCGCCGTATTACCGCTTAAAGATTCCGCAATATCGTAAGAAGCCGCAGCGGCGGAAGCGGTAAGTTCTTTATTATAAATCTCAGCGGCAATGTCGCCGTACAGTGAGTACAGCGGCTGGTTGAAATTCACTTTCGCCGTTCCCATTCCTGTAACCACAGTATTATACCCGGGCATGTAGTTTGTATAAATATCGGTTAATTTCGCTTTCCCCTTTTCAACGGCGTTTAACTGAACGTTCAGGAAACTCCCGTCCCCGTAGGTTTTTTCGGGATTTATTATATTCCCTAAATTTTCGTATTCCCACACGCTTAGCGTAAATAAGAAAATAAGTCAGCGGCGCCGATATCATAAAAAAAGAAACAAATCCGGCGAGAATAAATATAAACAGCTTGTCCTTCATATAATATATCCCTTTGTCATTAAAACACACTTTCATATATGATACGATTCATATACATTATAAGTATATTTATTTAAAATGTCAAGATAAAAGAAAAATATTTTATATCTTTTCAAAAAATGTGATATAATATGATTAAAATAAAAAAAGATACAAATATTATATGATTATGGAGAAAATTATGATTACAATAAGAGATGTAGCTAAAGAAGCAAACGTTTCTGTCGGAACAGTATCGAATGTTTTAAATGACCTACCGTCGGTAAAAAATAAAAATAAAGAAAAGGTTATGGAAGCGATTAAACGCCTTGAGTATAAGCCGAATGTCGTTGCCCGTATGCTGAAAACAAATATTTCAAATACTATTTGCCTTATACTTCCGGATATAACAAATCCCTTTTATCCCGAGGTAGCCCGCGGGGTAGAAGCGGCGGCGCAGGAAGTCGGATACGTGCTGGTGCTTGCGAACAGCGACAGGAGCGCGAAGAATGAAAGCACAGTTATACAAGAGATGATAAGGCGAAACGCCGACGGGCTTATTTTAATAAAGCCGCATATTCCCATAGACGAGTTAAACGATATAAGCAACCATACGCCTCTTGTTTTGGTTGATTATGAAAACAGCGAAAAAATTCAGTGCGATATTGTAAATGTAGACGATTACAACGGGGCAATGATGGCGATGGAATTATTATTCCGGTATAAGCACAAAAGAATAGGATTTATCAGCGGCGTTCTGGAAGCCAAAAGCGACAAAGAACGGCTGGATGCATATAAAAACGCTCTCGCTTTGGCGGGCATACCTATTAATGAAACGTTTATAAAGTCCGGCAAGTATACATGGATCAGCGGGTATGAAAACGCGACGTCCCTTATGATGCTAAGGGAAAGACCTACGGCTATATTCGCCTCAAATGATATATTGGCGATTGGCGCGATGAAAGCGGCGAGCGCCGTCGGGCTTTCCGTGCCTGACGATATATCTATCATTGGTTATGACGATATTGCTATGGCGTCTATGTATACCCCTCAGATTACCACCGTACATAGACCTAAATATGAGTTGGGCAGACTGGCCATGAATACGCTTTTGACCCGCATACAGAATAAAGACAAAGAAAATTACCCTAAACAAACTGCCGTTTCTGAAACCATATTAAAAATAAGAAACACAGTAAATACACCGAGAAAAGATGATGATATTCAATAAATAAAAGCGCGAATATGAAATGTTCATTATGAAGAGCCTGATAGTTCATCCGTTAAGGAGCGGCTTTTGGCGATAAAAATTTATAATTGAAAGTGAAATATAGTTTATTTGTGCGAAATATACAGATACGTTTCGTGAATTTTGGTTATAAACATCCTTGAAAAATTTATTTTTTTAATATATAATGAAATAGAACGGTTCATATTGCAAGCTGAAAATCTATTTAGAAAGGATACAGGGAATTATGAAGAAAAACTATGCAAAAATCCTAAGCGCGTTCTTAATAACGTTAATGATTTTTTCAATGGCATCCGTCGCGTTTGCAGATGACTACACAGATGCATTTTCGGAAGGAAAGAAAAATTTGCTTGAAGACATAACCGAAAAAGACATTAGAGGCAGCGGGCAAAAAAACGATACCGAAGGGTACGCAGCCCTCATTGACTATACTCTGAACGACAATGACGAGCTGGTTACTCACTATTGCGCAGGTCCGGGCGGAACCAATGAAGACCCTCCCGGAGATCAGTATGACCCCGAAGTCGGAAACCGCAACTGGTTCGGCTTTGATCTTGGTTCGTCAAAAACATTCGATTCTTATCAGATGCTTGGCACCACGCTTTCGCCATACGATTCAAACCCGGACTTGAACTTATGCTCATGGATATTGGAAGTATCGGACGACGACAAGACATGGACCCAAGTAGACGAAGTCATTGATTCCACTGACGAAGTGGCAAACCGCACCTTAGACAAACCTGCTACGGGAAGATATGTGCGTTTCATTGTGGTTGAAGCAAACATGGCGTTCACCGGAAGAATCAGAATCGGAGGCGTCAAGATTTTTGAATCTAAAACAGCGGCTCCGGTTGTCGAAGCCCCGGTTATCGAAAGTCCCGCCGAAGCTCCGGTAGTTGAAGCTCCCGTTGAAACAGCTCCCGCTCCGTCATCCACAACTGTCAGCCCAAAAACAGGAGACGCGGCTGTATATTTGTTTGTTATTTTAATGATTGCCGCGGCTGGTTTAGTAATCAACTTTAGACTGGAAAAACGCGTAAAGTAAATTAATATGCATTAAATTGAAACTTTTTTGGCTCCATTTTTTATAAACCAATGGAAAATATCATTACAGGAATAAAAAAGCGGCGGACAAAAAAGTTTCAATTTTCCACAGAAATGAAACGATACAGATTTCGACATTATTTGTATTGAGAGGAAAATTATGATGCCGTTTAAAAAAATCCTATGCCTTGTCATTATATTATGTATGATTCTTATGCACTTGTTTTCCTGTTCCGATAATTCCCCAAAAGATGATTCCGATAATACAACAAGCGCGTCAGAAACCGACAGCTCCGGCGAAACCGGTACAGTGCAGGAAGAATTGAACGATGACTTAGACGAGTACGACTTTAATGGCGCTGATTTTACGCTTACATCCTGGCCATTCAGCAGCTGCAGAAACGAATTTGTTTTTGAGGAAGAAACGGGCGACCTTATAGATGACGCGATGTATAAAAGGAACAGAACGGTTGAGGAAAGATTCAACGTCAATATAAAGGAATTAAGGCACAGTGACGGCGACGGTACGGTAAAGAGAAATATTTTGTCGGGCGATCCGCCGTTTGATATAGCTAATATCAGATGTACCGAGGCATTTTCCTTTTGGTGCGAAGGCTTGCTGCTGCCGATGGAAGAAGTTCCTTATCTGGATTTTTCCAAGCCTTACTGGTTCAAGCAAATCAATGATTCCATTTCAATAAACAATGTGAATTATGTTGCTTTGGGCGCGTTTGATATATCTACATATGAGCAGACTTTCGCGCTGGTTTTTAACAAAAAATTAGTAGAGGACTATGGTTTGGAAAGCCCGTACGAGCTGGTCAGAAGCGGCAAATGGACGATGGATAAAATGGATGAGATGATGAAACAGGTAATAAACAATATTGACAGCGACGGGAAATTAGCCAAAGACGGGATATACGGCTATATGGGTCACACAATGCACTCTATGCCGGGTTTCTGGATGGGCGTAGAAACGAAACCATATTGAAAAAAGATGAAAACGACAGTATCTATCTGACCATAGAGAATGAAAGATTTATAACGGTTTTTAATAAAATTTTTGAAATTACTTGGGATAACAATGCGTGGTACAGGAACACTGACAATCAGGACGCAAATGTGCCTACGGAAAACTTAAATAAGTTTGTCGCCGACCAATGCCTGTTTATGGACACGTCGTTTCATTTCATACAGGATTTCAGGAATATGGAAACTGATTTCGGTATAATACCATATCCGAAGCTTGATGAAACTCAGGGGGATTACGTAGCCAGATTGTCGTATTTCTATCCTTTTATTGTTCCGGTATCATGCGTCGACGAGCAATTGGATAAAATAGGGATCATGCTCGAAGCTTTGAACAGCGAATCCGCGAAAACAGTTATTCCGATATATTACGATGTGTCGCTAAAGACTAAATATTCCAGAGATGATGAATCAAATGAAATGATTGATTTAATATTTAGCGTACGCGTTTGTGATATAGCGGATTCTACATTTGCGAATTTGATTAGAGACGGATTGATTCAAAGTATGTTTAAATCAAATAACCGTAATATCGTTTCAAAAATCAATTCGATAGAAACCATTATAAACAAGCAGATTGCTAAAATACCAAATTAAGTTTCAAATATCTTCCTAAGAATTTATCTGACATGAACAATAAACCGCCGGGTCTATGCTTATCCGGCGGCTGATTTTATTTTAAAATCCTATTTGTTTACTATGTTTACGGGCGTTCCTTTTGTAAACATTTCCAAATTTTCCACAGATACGTCCATAAGCCGGATTCGCGCCTCCTTAGGCGCCCATGCAATGTGGGGGGTAATTATCATATTTTTTGCGTTCAGAAGCGGATTGTCCTTCTTTATCGGCTCTTCTGATACGACGTCTGACGCGGCGGCGTAAACCTTTCCGGAATCCAGTTCCTCAGCTAAATCCTCTTCAACTATAAGTCCTCCGCGGGACGTATTGATAATAATTACGCCATCTTTCATTTTGGATATGCTGTCTCTGTTAATCATGCTTACGGTGTCGTGAAACAAGGGGCAATGCAGAGAAATTATATCCGATTCCGCCCATAATTTTTCCAAGGCGACAGCCTGGAACGCATCTGCCGGACTTGCGATTTTATCATGATAAATGACATTCATCCCCATTGCCGCGGCGATTTGCGCGGTTGCCTGACCGATCCTCCCAAACCCGATTATTCCCATCGTTTTTCCGGCAAGCTCAATCAGCGGTTTGTTCCAGAAACAGAAATCGGGGCTGCGCGTCCATTCCCCGTTATGAACCAATCCGTCGTGCAGACCGACATGGTGGCAGATTTCAAGAAGAAGCGCGAAAACAAACTGCGCGACGGAAGCCGTCCCGTAGGTCGGAACATTGCACACGGTAATCCCGCGTTCTTTAGCGGCGGTCACATCCACGATATTATAACCAGTGGCTAAAACGCCGATGAATTTCAACCCCGGGCATTTAGCCATAGTATCCGCCGTCACGGGGGTTTTATTTGTAAAAATATAGGGGGCGTCAGTTATGCGTTCAACGATTTTTTCCGCCGGAGTCCTGTCGTACACCTTGAGCTCTCCCAGGGCGGCTAATTTATCCCAGTCCAAATCGCCCGGCTGCAATGTATAGCCGTCCAAAACCACAATATTCATATTCATTACCATTCCTTATATGATTTTAATTCAGCCGTCAATCCAAAGAAGCCCACGCGCGATTCAGAACCCTTTTGGCATTGGCGATTACAATATCCGGCTCTTCGTCTTTCCACGGCTTGACTTCAAAAGATAAAACCATCGGGTTTTCGGAGTCGAAAAGTCCTTCTTCTTTTAATACCCGCAGGAATTCAATTACTTCGCGCGTATCGTTGCAGCCGTCAGGGAAGCCAAACCTCGGGTGCGTATCGCCGAACGCCTCCGCGCCTTCTTTCAGGACGCCGCTGCCTATATGAAGGTGCGCAAGATACGGCTTGAGCGTGCGCAAAACAAAACGCGGGGTTTCGTGAGTTTGCGGAATATGGGACAAGTCTGCCATAAGACCGAAGTTAGGAGCTGTTTTGCGTATATCGGCGGCGAATTGCAAAGCATACGGCGCGGGCCCGATCAAAGACTTTTTATCCAAATCGTAATCAAAGACTTCAAGAATGACAGACATATTCTTTGTCCCCGCGTAACCGCACAAATTCTTAGTAGTCTTCAAAAGCTGGGAATACGCCTCGTTTTGTTTCTCCGGCGAATATTTCCCCGCGAGGAACGCTATGGCTTCAGCTCCCATATAGGAAGCTTCGTCAATTGAATCCTTTAAAATATTTTCAGCTTTTACCCTTTCTTCCTCGTCAAGGTGATTGGGATTAAGACCGCCCGTCAGCAGCCGCGGCTGTGCGCCGTAACACACTTTCAGATGACTTTGAACGAGCATATCCTTAACTTGTCTGCGGATCTCATCATCGTTTATGTGCGTGATTTCGATCGCGTCAAAATAATCATCCGTGCAGGTTTTGCGTACTGCGCTTAGAATATCCCCCTCGCCCTTCATAGTTTCAGGATAAGCCATAAAATGAACCAAGCCTACTTTAAAATACCGGTGAATGGAATACATATACAATTCTCCTTAATAATAAAAAATCATAAATAGGTTTCGCCGGAACCTGTATACATATCTGTATAATGTTGATCTCTTATCAGCAATCTGCATTTTTCAACGATATTTTCCACAGTAAAGCCCTTTATTTTCAAAAGCTCGCCGTAGCTTCTCGCGCTCTCTCCGAAACAGTCGTTTAACCCTATCCGGGTGATTCTGGAAGGGCAACTCTCGCCAAGACATTCGCTTACCGCGCTCCCGAACCCCCCGATTACGGAATGTTCCTCAACGGCAACGACTTTCCCGCATTTTTTCGCGTACTTGACAAGCGTATCGCGGTCGAAAGGTTTTAAAGAAGTATATTCCAGAACGGCAGCCGAGATATTATTCTTTGCCAGCTCTTCAGCAGCCTGTACGGCTTGCGAGAGAAGCGTTCCGCATACCGCGATCACTATATCTTCACCCTCGCGTATTACATTGGCTTTGCCGATGGAAAAATTTTCGTTCCCGTTATGCAGCGATTCCGCGTTATCACGTGAAAGCCTTATATATACAGGGCCGTTATGCCGAACCGCCGCTTCTACGGCCCATTTTACCGTTTCTGTGTCAGACGGCGTTAAAACCGTCATATTCGGCATTGCGCGCATCACCGTCAAATCCATTACAGACTGATGGCTCGCGCCGTCCGCAAAGTCTGAAAGACCGCAATATCCCCCCGCCAGCTTTACGTTTAATCCGTTATACGCTATAAGGCTCCTTATCTGGTCGGCGGCGCGCAACGTGAGTAAAAAAGCAAAGGAGGAAACCATAGGAACCAGCCCGAAAGTTGCCATTCCCGCCGCCGCCGCGACCATTTTTGCTTCCGCTATTCCGAAATTAAAAGATCGTTCGGGATATTTTTCGGCAAAATGTATTGTCTGCGTACTTGAAGACACATCCGCGTCCAATACTGTGAGGAGTTCGTATTTTTCCCCGAGCTCTGCCAATGTCCTGCCAAACAACTCTCTCATTGTCATTTTGCCATCGCCTCCTCCACTTCTTTTCTTGCGTCCGCGTATTCCTCCGGACTCATAGGCTTCCCGTGCCATGCCGCTTTTCCTTCCATGAACGAAACGCCGCGTCCCTTTACGGTATCGGCTATGATTACCGAGGGCAGTTCCGACGCTTCCGCTTTATCAAACGCGTCCAGCAATTCTTCTGCATTGTGACCATCGCACCGTATTGTAAAAAGTCCGAACGCTTTTATCTTCGCTTCAATGTCGCCGAGAGGCATAATTTCTTCCTGCGTGCCGTCAAGCTGCACGCGGTTATAGTCAATAATGACCGTCAAGCCGCTAAGTTTCCATTTTGAGGCGGACATTAAAGCCTCCCAGTTTTCCCCTTCCTGCATTTCGCCGTCTCCGCACAAAACATATATTTTCTCCCGCGATTTCAATACCCGCGCCGCCAAAGCCATTCCGACGCTAAGCCGAGATGCCCATGCCGAGCGAGTAGGTGGATATATCTACGCCGGGAAGCTTGAACATACACGGATGCCCCTGCAGTTACTGCCCGCGTCGCGGAGGGAAAACAACTCGTCACGGGGAATAAAGCCTTTCATTGCCAGAGCCGCGTACAACATCGGCGCGCCATGTCCCTTGCTTAGTATGAACCTGTCCCTGTTTTTATCTTCCGGCGAATCTATTTTCAATATCTTCTGATACAAAACGGCGATTATTTCCGCGCATGAGAGGCTTCCGCCCAGATGACCGCTCCCTGCGCGGAATACCATGTCCAGCGTATCAAGCCGGAGACGGTTTGCCGCGTCGCGTAATAGTTCACACTCTCTCATAAATTTTCTTCTATTTATATTTATGTAAGGCAAAATGAAATCCGCCGCTTTTTTGGCGGCTTCGTCCGGATTCGGAACGGGCAGCACCTCCGCGCTGAGCCATCCGAGGTAGCCAACGCTTCTCAGAGCGGAAAAGACCTCGCCGAAGTCCAAATGCCCGCATCCGGGAGAAAGCCTGTTTGAATCTGCGAGATGAATATATTTTATATATTCCGCATTGCGTTTAAGGCTTTCCCCGATTTTATCATCCTCAATATTCATGTGAAAAACATCGGGCATCAAGCCGAGATTTTTTTTATTTATTTTTTTTATTAAAGCCGTTCCTTCGTCAAGATTGTTTATGAAATTAATCTCATAGCGGTTCACGGGCTCAATAATAACCGTTACATTCTCTTTTTCAGCCGCTTCGCACAGACGTTCAATCATTTGAATAAAATATTTTTCGGAATTTTCAGAAGAAATATGGCCGCGTACTCTGCCGATATTTAATATACCGCCGAAGAATCCCGTTATCCGTATCAAGCCTGACAGAGTTTCAAAAGCCTTTTCGCGTATATTTTCATCTTCGCTTGTCAAAAAAAGTCCTTCCCCTGCGAAAACCTGACCTGTGGTGACGGCGCTTACTCCGATATTGTTTTTTTCAAGCGTCCGGTTCATTTGATTTATGTCTATTTCCCGCTCATTCTTGAGCGCCAGTTCAACCCCGTCATATCCGTATTCTTTTGCTTTTTTTATTGATTCTTCAAACCCGCGCCAAACCACAAAAGCCGACGGCAGGGCATTTTCACCCGCGATGGCGACTGATAATTTGATTTTGTCCATCAGATTTATCATACCTTTCTGTCATTTCGTTAATTAATGATACGATACATTTTGTCCATATCAATTTCCCGTAATATGGTTAAAACAAATGCGCAAAATAAAATATATTACCGGACATACGCATATATTCTAGTATAATATATATTAATTATATATGATTCATTCTACAAAGTCAATATAAAATCAAAAAAATATTTGTTGACAATTAACCATATCTCTGATATAATAGAAACGTGAACCGTATCATAAAGGCATATAAATACAGCGTAAAAAGAAATGGAGGATCTCATTATGGTTTCATGCGGGAACTTTATACTGAAATATGACCGCGAATATCCCGAAGCGTGTTTTGGAATTCAGAAATTGCAAGAAAGACTCCGCGGGGCGGGCATGGATCATCTTTTGGACAGCATAAGCGTAGAAGTCGGGCAGGGCGAGCCGGAAAGCTTCATCTTGGAAAAAAAGGACGGCATCATACTGAGCGGAAGCGATGGAAAGGCGATAATGTACGGGGCTTTCGAGCTTGCGGAAAAGCTCCTGGCAGGCGAGGATTTCGGGCTGATAAAAAAGAGCCCGGCTGTAAAAACCAGAGGAATACACCAGTTCATTCACAATAAAGAATGCGATAAGGACTGGTATTATTCCAAGGACTTTTGGGACGGCTATTTTGATATGCTTGCCGAAAACCGTTATAATTCGTTTAATTTGGTTTTTTCACACCAGACATATTACCTCGCCCCTATATACGCTTATCTTTTCAAAACAGAAGGGTTCAAAGTGACACCCACAGACGCTTACGAGGATGAAATAAAGAAAAATTACGATATGCTTCAATACATAACGGAAAAGGCGGAGAAAAGAGGCATAGATTTCATAATCGGTGTATGGGAGGTGCTTTCGTGGAGACATGGCGGCGGACAAAAACAAGTTGTTGACGGAATCACCGATGAAAACATCATACCGTATTCATATGCTTCTTTCAAGAAGCTGTTCAGGGAGTTTCCCCATATCAAGGGCATACAGGTTCGCGTAAACGAGGAATCCGGAATCCGCCGCGAGTTCCAGACCGAGTTCTGGACAAATACGCTGTTTAAAGCGATTAACGAATCCGACAGAAAAATAATACTTGATTACAGAGGCTGGGCGGCGAATCCCGAAACGTCCGCAAACGCGGTGGCTTTGTGTCCCGGAATGCGCGTTTCCGTCAAGTATTGGGGAGAGTTTATGGGCGCGCCATACCAGCCCGCCAAAATAGTTCCGGGTTACAGTTACGGAGATTATTTGAAGAAACCGATGCCGTATGACTTCCTGTGGCAGGTATGGAATCTCGGAAACCCAAGGCTGCTGCTGTGGGGCGACTCTTCCTATGTGAGGCGGTTCGTGGATTCATTGCCGCTCGGAGGAGGTTCAGGCTTTGAGGTAAGCCCGCAGCTCGCTCAAAAGGGATATGGCAATATATCCGGAGGTTTTAGAATATTAAAACATAAAGAAGACGAATATTATGAATACGAATATGAAAGATACTGGATGTTCTATCAAATGTTCGGAAGAATAAGCTATGACCCTCAGATCCCAGATTCTCATTTCCGGAATAAGCTGGAAGACAGAGTGGGCGCGGCCGCGGCCGCTCAGGTTTTAGCCGCGTATCAGAAATGCAGCCGCGTAATGAATTTTATGATACAATACAGCCTCAGCGACCTTAATATGTATACATGGCCCGAAATCGATACCGGCGGTCTTTTGGACTATTATTTGGATACGCCTACAAGCGATCAATGCACGATAAGCAACATTTTTGAGTACGCGCAGCAATATATAAAAAATGAACCGTCAGGCAAGTGGAGTCCCGATAGGGCGAGCCGCTATTATGACGGGCTTTCCGGCGAGCTTCTTGAACTCTGCGCGCATATCGAAAAGATTCCCGCCTCAAGCGGCAGTAAGGAACTGAAATCTTCTCTTGTGGATTTTAAAGTTTTAGCTTATCTCGCTAAATATCACAGCGGCAAGATCCAAGCCGCAAAGCATCTCGCGTTCTATTACCTGACAAGGGATTACGGCTCGCTCCTGAAAGCTGAAAAATATCTGACTGAGGCAACGCCTTGTTTCGAGCAGATTATTTCCATCACCCAGGATTACTATCATGAAGACATGGTATTCGCGCCGATTGACAACGGCCACTGGAAAAAAGGGCTTACCTTGGTATATGAAGACGAGTTAAGGCTGAAAGCGATGAAGGACGTATTCAACAAATATAAGCTTTTTGAAAAGGGCTTTGATTTCGGCGGCCAAATGGGCAGAAGCCCGGTTGACAACACAGATTATAATATACTGAGGGATTATCCCATTGAAAAAGGTTTCAACGGAGTTTCCGGCGGCTTGCAATATACGAAGGAAAAAGGATACGGATTTGTAAATACAGACGGCGTCAAAACTGTCTCTTCGCCGCTTGTCAGGCTTTCGGACAGGCATATAGACGATGTAAAACGCGATAGCCTCGGGAAGCTTAATAACAATATGCGCAAAGGATACAGAATGCCGCTGTACGAAGATTGCGTGACGGGGACGTCGCCTGCGGAATTCAAGGCGGATGTTGAAGACGGCGAGTACGCGGTAACAATCATTCTCTGCGACAGAAGCGTCAACGCAAAAAGTTACGGCCCGATGACTGTGGAAGCCGGCGGCGAAATATTCTTTAAGGACGCCGTCCTCCCTCACATGGCTGTAATGGAGGAAACGCGCCGCGTTACGGCGGCGGGCGGCTGCCTGAAATTGCGCATATCCTGTGCCGAAGGCTGCGGCTGGGTGCTTGGAGGAGTGATAATCTACAAGGAAAAACCGTATATTGCCCATCTTCCCGCGAAGTATTTCATTGGCGCCCCGTCTGAAATCACTGTTTCCGCGACGTCTGTAACCGGCGTTAAAGAAGTCGTTTTGGTTCTTAACGATACGGATAAAATAATAATGACGGAAAAAAGCGAAAACATCTATGTCGCGCGCATACCTGCGGATACAACTTCGGCGCGGTATTGCTTTATCGCTACGGATTGCGGCGGAAACACGGCTCAAAGCGAGACGTACTTCTTAAAGAAAGCGGACGCCGAAGGATGTTTCACCCTGAAGCATACGCCCGCGCCGTACGCAAAACCCGCCGCGGATTTGGCGGTAGAACTTGAAGCGGAGTCCGCGAATCCAATCCGGAAAGTATTGCTGCATTACAGCCATACAAATCAAAAAGAACCCGTAGAAACGCTGGAAATGACGTTCGACGGACAAAAATATACGGGCGCAATCCCCGCCGGTTACGTGATTCCGGAGTGGGATATACTGTATTACTTTGAAATACTTGACGCTTTCGATTACGGCATTATTTATCCCGAATTTTTGAATGAAAGACCGTACTATGTAACAGAGGTGAAAGAACTATGACGCGGATCGGTATTTTATCGTTCTCCGACGGGCGCGAAAGAGTGCATCTTTCGCTCTCGCCGTATATCAGTAAGCGCGAAACGGAACTGATTCAGACGCTTAAGGGCCTTGAAGGAGATATGGGGGATATTAAAGTATTCGCTTCCGACACTATTATAAACAATGCGGAAGCCGCAAAAAAAGAAGCTGAAAAAATGCTTGCCCACGGCTTGAACTGCGTAATTTTTAACGTCTGCGTGTTTGCTTTCCCCGCGTTCAGCGCCATAGCGAGAAAAATAATGGACGGCGTTCCCTGCGCCGTCCATTCCCCCGGCGACCCTTCTTACCCCGGCTTGGGGGGACTTAGCGCCGCCGTGAATATGATACGGCAAAAGGGAATGATATGCGAAAAGATATGGGGTTCTCTTGACGAAGGCAGAAATAAAAAGACTCTGCTGGCTTTCCTGCGGGCGGCAAACGCCGTCACCCGTCTGAAAGGCTCCGTATACGGGTTGATCGGCGGAAGAAGCATCGGCATGGGTTCGGGGGAGGCTAACGCCGACAGATGGTTCAGCGATTTCGGCGTAGACACGGATCATGTCGATCAGTCGGAAATACTGCGGCTGAAAAACTCCGTACCCGAGGAGAAGATTGATAAAGCCGTCGCCTGGCTAGAAAAAAACACAAAAGAAATCCAGTACAATGACGGCAAACTTACAAAGGATTCGCTTCGGGAGCAGATACGCTGTTATTACGCTACGAAAAGCATTATAGATGAAAAAAAGCTTGGTTTCGTAGGCGTAAAATGTCATTACGACATGAGCGAATATTATTGCACCCAATGCATTTCAGCGGCTTTTTTCAACGATCCTTACGATTGGGACGGCGCAAAAGAACCGGTAGTTTTTTCATGCGAAGCGGATTCCGACGGCGCGCTGACGATGCAGATTCTGAAGCTGATAACGGGCAAGCCCGTTATGTTCGCGGATTTCCGGTATTATGACGGGAATGATAATATGTTCGTGTTTTGCAATTGCGGCGCTATGGCTACATGGTATGCCGGACAGAACGGCAACCCGCTTGAAAACATAAAAAACGTATCGTTAAAACCTGTCATAGAAAAGTACGGAGGGAAGGGAAGCCACGTTCAATTCATGGCGAAGGAATGCGGCGAAATAACGCTGTGCAGGCTGACCCGTACCGAATGCGGATATAGATTAACCGCGTTTGCCGGAAAGATTGTAAAAACGGAAGAAGAAAAAATGAATATTACGTGTCCCGAATGGCCGCACGCGTATGTATCTGTTTCGGCAGACCCATATGAATTGATTGACAAATATGAGAACAATCATGTTCACGGCGTACCGGGGAATTATTTGAACGAACTTGAAAAATTCTGCCGCCTGACCGGAATAGAGTTTCTGTTGATTACATAACATCTCCCGTTCGGAAACCTGAAGGGACGCGCAATGCGCGCCCCTTCAAAAACGGGATTTACCGGCTATTAATATATTTGATTGAATTGAAAATATGGGGGAGCTAATTGCCGTCGCTTCCCGTGTCTTCAACCCACTCAAGCGGGCGGATGCACGTCCCGCCGTGCAAATCGTGGTTTGAGGTTATATAATCTTTTCCGTCGTTGCCGACGATGATTTCGGGCGCGCCGACTTCAATCAAACCGACAAAATGTTTTTGCGCCTCGCTGCTTAGGTTCGAAGTCCGCCGGATCTGTGCCGCGGTACACGGACGTTTTTTTGCAGGCATAGTCCTGGGTCAAAAACAAATAATAATATCCTCCGCGTTCAACTACGTGCGGGCACTCAAACCGCCAGCGCACCCTTCCTAATGCGGGATCCAGAGAAGCTACCGAATAATCCGACCAATGTATCAAATCCGTTGAGGTTCGGGTATAAACAATAGGTGAGCTTTTCGCCGTCCCCGTAATGGTTTCCCGCGTAATACATTCTCCATTCATTGCCGATTTTAATCAGGCAGGGATCGCGCGTTTCCCCCGGCCCCGTAAACACCCTTGAAAAGCCTCTTTCGTCTTTGCGGCGCTCCCATTTCAAACCGTCCGGCGAGGTCATAAGCGAAATTTGCCCTATTGTATCGCACGTGTCGTTTGTAACCTTTTCAAAAGCGCTGGGGTTTCCGTTAAAGTCAAGACCTGTCGAGTGTCCTCCGTAGAACATATAATATACGCCGTTTTCCTTGATAATAAAAGGCGATTGTATCCATTCCTCATGGTTAGGCGCGTCAAGGCTTTCGCCCGCGAGCGCGCTCGCAAATATGATTTCGCCCGTCATTTCCCAGTTTTCGCGGTATAATTCTTCGCTCTTCCAGTGGTATAAGAGCCTTCCGTATCTTGTGCCCCGTATGCACCCCCACAAATGCCACAGACCGTCGTCCGCCTTGTATATGTGGTGGTCTACGCACTGCTGTCCCTCCCTGCCGTATCCGCCGAGATCGGGATTTGTGCCGATCAGTTTCCATTCTCCCGCCAAAACGGGCTTGAGTTTTTTCATACGACTCTCCTTAAAATCTTTGAATTCATACATATGCGTTCGGAAAGTTTAATTTCAGTCAAACAGCGATTCAATTGATTTTTGTATATCGGTTTCGATTTTGGCGCTGTTTGCTTCTACATAAGAAGATATCTCCATCTTCCCGTCGGATCCCATTTCATTCAGTAGGTCGACCACGCTTCCGAAGTTATATATCGCGCCGATATCTATGAATATGTTATCAAATATGAAGTCGAGCATATCCTGCGATTCGTCGTCTCTCGTCAGCTTCCGCTGGAGCAGGTTGTCATAGAACGCCGGACGTATATTTTTGTATCCCTCATAAGCGTAGGCGTCTAAAAACACTCCCGTGTATTCATGGATTGAATTCGTTGCGGGAACAGTGACAAACGGTATGGCGTAACTCACCTGAGGGGTATAATATTCTTCCTGGCTTTCGTCGTACTTGGGGTAAGGAAGTATGCCGAAGTCTTCGTCCATCGCGCGCATTTCCGGATAATAATATATCCCCCCCGCGGAAAACAACGCCTGATTGTTTACAAACATTCCCGCCTCATATTTGCTTGCGGGGTCGCTGCGGTTGTGCGCGTTAAAAAAAGTATCGTGGTCGGTCAGGACGTCGGCGAGATACATATATTTTTCATAAACGTTTTCATTAGCGAAAGAAAAATAAGGAACTCCGTTTGAATTTAACTCGGCTATCCGCACTCCGAAACTGTTTATAAAATTCACGATTGAGGTTCTTAAATGAGTCATTCCGTAGAGGTCGTTCACATCGCGCACGCTGTCGCCGTTCAAGTCAGCCGCGACGGACTTTCCCATTTGATACATCTTATCAAACGTCCACGTTCCGTCTTTGACAAGCGCATACGGGTCGTCCAGCAAATAATCCTGAATATACTTTTTATTAAAATAAATATTTCTTATTGCGAGCAAAGTCCCTACCGTTACATCGCCGCTGGATACGGCGTATTGCCGGTTTCCGAACGACAAAGCGCCTGTGACGTCTTTATCTTTATTCCACCACGGGTTATCAAAGTTTAAATAGGGAATCTGGGTTAAATCCGTCAAACAGCCTGAAGTTACGGCGGTCAAATAGCTCCGCGAACGGATTATGCATATGTCGAAGTCGTCGCTTTGCGCCGTTATTGACTTGCGCAGCACACTCATTCCGGAATCGGGATCAGGGTATGCCTTCGCCTTTATTATACAGTTGAACTGTTCTTCCATCTTCAGATTCCGGTTATACGCCGCGTCATTAACAACATCGCAGGTAAGCTCTTCCGCCACTATATCAGGCACGTCAAGCGGGGCATAGCTGGCGTGATTGTGTACCAGAATGCGTATTTCCCGTTCTCCCATGTCGATAGCGGGTAAATCCGGTTCCGCTTCCTCTTCAATTATTCCATCCCCAGAAGTTTCCTGATCTTTAGCGGAAGCGGTTGGGTTGTCTTCTTTGTTTTCTTTTCCCGAACAATAAGCAAACGAATACAGACATAACAGTACCAGCAAAACCAAATATATGAATTTTATTTTGCCGCTCATTTTTTTCTCCTTTTTCCTTAACGGAATATTATTAATATTTCCCCATACTTTTTTGAAGAAAGATTTTATTTGAAATATGAATCGTTATATTTAATTATATATTAAATTCAAGAAACTTTCAACAGTATTTATCAACAAAATTCACAACAAATGTTTGTGTTTTTTCACAAATAAAGTTTATTTCGCCTTTAATAAAATTTATTATTGAATAATTATTAAAAACCAAAATGAAACTCCGCTGCGTTCATTATGAACAATATACTTATATGTTCCGATACTAAAAACCGTTAAGCCAAAACAGGTTTAACGTTTTTTGGTAAATTCTTGATTTTTCCCCAGATTTGACCGCGGGCGTGCGGGTCAAGCCCTGTGCTGATTTCGTCCAGAACGAGACTCTGCGGATTTCCGATTAACGCAAGTATAATCGCCAATTTTTGCCTTTGACCGCCGGACAACCTTTTAACAAAGTCATTTTTCTTTTCCGTAAGTTCAAATTGGTCGAGCAATTCGTCGGTGTTTGCCGGATTTTCATAGAAGCTGCAGTAAAGGGTAATTATATAGTGTCGACGCAAGATATTGACTGAAGCTATGTCAAAATAAGATGTATGTTTATGATATAATAAAAACCAGCCAAAAAGGGAGAAAATTATAGTTAAAAAACCAGCCACATAAAAAAAGCAATCTGTTGGTGATATACTAAAAGCACGTGCGAAAAAAGGTGCGGAATACACAAGCGGAGGAAAAGAAAGGTTGATAGAAATATTGGAAAAAAGCGAAATCATAAACTTGAAACGGCGAGGGAAATCAACCCGCGAAGTAGCGCGAATAACGGGCTTCATTATATATGCGCTCCCATTTGCTCAAAACACTGTTCCCTAATTTAAATCGTATTTCTGTTTCTTGGTGTGACAAATGGTTTCTGTATATTCTATCACGGAAATCTTAAAATTGCCATCATAATTTTTCAGCGTTTTTTATTAACCCGCTTGTTCCATGCCTTTCATGCTTTCTTACCCTTTTCGTACAGTGTCATCTGATGGTATATTAAATTTTTTTTGCCGTTGTTTTGTATCCCGCACCTTTTTCCTTGTAATATTTTACTGCTTCCCCATTTAAAATGCACCCTTTCCGTTTTACTTTTTTTCGTCTAACTTTTTCCCTGCACTTCAATTGCGCTGACCGCTCTTATAATATTTCATACTAAAAATATACCATACATTTTATAAAAAAAGGGCATACCCTTTTAATTTTTATTTTGTTCATAATTTCACGTTTTATTTAAAAGCAATTTTTTGCTCTCCACTATGTAATATTTGCTGTCGTTTGTAATGTCGTTATATATGCCTTTTCAGAGACTTCTTACTGTGTTTGTCAAGAAAAATAATAATGTAATCTATTAACCAATAAAAAAGCGCGAATCAAATGATGTAAATGATGGGAAAATTTTTATGTTTCTCCTTAGCTTATATCATACAATAAAGATTCCAAGTTGACTTGCCAATTGTTTTTCCATATATTACTGAATAACCATTTGATATTATCCATTGACATATGCTCTAAAATCTGCTATATTTATAATACAAAGAAGAAATAAAAAAACGGAGGCATAATTAATGAAAAGGTTTATAGCTGCCGCGTTGGTAATGCTGATGCTTGCGAGCATATTAACGTCTTGTTCGTCAATTACCATTCGCATGATCGATTTATGTATTGAAATGTCGAAAATAAAAACTGGTACAAGCACGGGAAGCATCAGTTTAAAATTAAACGAAAAAAATATCGCGAAACTCTTGCAGGACGTTGAAGATCCGACAGGATTGCTTGAACAACTTCCTTTGAAAGAAGCGACGATCAGCTACGAGGCAAAATATGATCAAAGCAAAGAAAATTTCGGGCTGTCCCTGAAACTCAAATGCATTATCGACGGCAACAGCATGGATTTCGGTGAAATCTTTGTCAATGATAAAAACGTGTACATAAGCTCCAAAACACTTTTTAGTATTTTAGATTTTGCAGGAGTAATATATCCGGATGAAAGCGAATTCCTTGGAATAAGCAAAGAGATGTTTGAGGAAATGCTTGGAGACGCAACTCATATCGAACTCCTGCCTCCTGACGAGTACAACTTCTCCAACATTCCCGATACCGACGCCCTGACAGATATTTTTGCGGGTTTCGCTAAAGATATTTTTTGGAATTTTGATTTTTACTCGGTTAAGCTCAGCGCAGAGAATACATACGAATTATCCATGAATGTGAATGAAATTCAAAATATGATTGTCAAAATGGCGGAATATTTAGCCGCAAATCAGCAACGCGTATTTGATGCCGCGGAAAGATTCGTCACAAAAATGTATGACGCGGGTCTGAACGAAATGTTAGGTCTGAACGGCGAATTGGCCGAAGCCCTCGCAATAATAAAGGAAAACAGGAGCGCGAGCAGCAGTTATTCCGGCGAATATCAAAAATCGCTGAATGAATTGAAAGAAACTATTACAAATTTTGAAGATTTGAAAGACTATGAAAAATCAAGCTTTACGTATTCCATCGGGACATACAAAAATTCTTATCTCCAGAAGTTTGACGCAGTTGTAAAAAATGGAAATAACACGCTGTTTGAATTCACCGCAAAATCAAGCGTTGTGGTTGAAGATGTAAAATTCGATGATATTAAAGCGTTATCCTATGAGGATTTCGTAGGTCTCACGGTGAGCGTCGGGGAATAATTATGCATATACAGCCTTATAGTTTTTACCCGATGTGATTCATGCTGTTATAAAATGGGAAACGATTGAAATTGAATGGAGTGAAATAAAGCAATCCAATCCTCTTTCAATAGAACAGTCGGACTGATTTTTTACAAATTAAAATAGACTTCCTGCGAAACTCATTTCTATCATTTTGAACGAATCGAAGAATCTTAGGTTTTAAGACTATTCACTGCGTTCGAGGGGAGGTTTCGCAAGAAGTCTATAATACTATAGTAAGACTTGCGATAATTGAAGAGCGGTCAACCATATCGCAAAGAGCACGGTATTCGTGTATTTTCCGTCTTGGCTGAATAACCGCGTCAATATACACTTTATTGCAGAGGTCATATACTAAGCATTGAGGCGTGATTGGTCGTGTCCATAACTCGTACCTCTAATCTCAACGTAAGTATCAATGTCTTTTGGATTATGTTCTATAGTCACACTTGAACCGTCAACAGCAAATACTCTAAAAGACCCAAAGGTTTTCATGTCATCGAATGAACTTGTGAATTTATGTAAAAGATGCTCAAACGCACTCGGCAGTATTTTTCCTCTTTGCTGTACAAATGCAGAAACCGTCGCCGTTTTTTCAATATTTGAGCAACTCGCTGTTCGGAGAAGACCCTCCCATTGTTAAAATTATTTTTATCTTTTCCTCTAAATTCAATTTCCTGCTTCGTATGAAATCTTTCCCCGGATTCTTCACGAACTTCTCCCGTGATCTCTGCATTTCCTTGATTACTGCATTTTATTTTTCTCTCACATCTTCAATATACATTTCTTGACCGCCCTAAGCTTTTTTATATCTTATTGCATTTTTTTGCACTTTTGTCAAGTGACTTTTCCTTTTTTCACGTTTTTATTACAAAAAAAGAGCCTAATGATTTTCTTCTTCATTATTTGGCTCTTTTTCCCCTTGTCTTATCTTAATGACATTGCACAGATTTTGTTGTCGTTATTTTTTGAAAATATATTTTTTTGTTACAATAATCTTGTTATTTTATAATTGGTAAAGGAACATATTGACTTTGAAGAGTCTACAAAAACTCAAAGCATTTTTGTATTGAGCGTTTTTATTTTTCGCTTAAAAGCAAACGATACATGAACAGAGCGGTGACGCCTCTTGAAGCCGTGACTTTCGGGTTCAGAAAGGTTTCTGATTTCACTATGCCGTTTTGAAGAAGGTTCTGTATGGCTTCCACTGCATATGATGATACCTTGTCACTGTCTGAAAAACTATCAAGTCCTTTCGTTTTGTCAAAATCTTTCGCCATGCCGAACTGCTTCATTGCCCTGTACGTTATTGTGTACATATCTTCAAGCGTGATTGTCAGATCCCTTCCGAAGTGGTTGTTTCCGATTCCGTTGGTGATTCCGAGTGTTTTTGCCCGCATGATTGCAGAGTAATACGGGTCTTTTTTGTCAACATCCGCAAATGGTTCGGTAGCGGAGTAGTCTACACCTGTCAAATCAAGCAAACTTACAAGCATTGCGATGTATTGCTCTCTCGTTATTGCGGTATTCGGTTCAAACGTCGTTTCCGTCACTCCGTTGATTACGCCTCGCGAACTCATATATTTGACGGATTCGTCACTCCATGTACCCATGGTATCTGTGAATTTTGTCGGTTTGATACAAGTAGGTTCAAAGTGACCCGTGGAGTAGACAGTAGCATATACATACCCGTCTTTGTAGTAGCTCCGCGGTATCGCCTTGCCTGTCTTTTTGTTCGTCATTACGACTTGACTCGCCAATTCGCCGCTCTGGAGCTTGTAAGGAATGCTTATCGTCATGGGATTTGCGTAGTCCGTTACGGAAACAGACTTGCCGTCCACGAGTATATCTAAAATCAGAGAGCCAATTCTGAGAACAACGGTGACTTTCCCCTTCAGCTTGGAGATAGTAGCGGATTTTATCTCGCATGACCCGATTTTATCGTGGGTTATCTTTATGCTTGTTATCGATTTGGGAATCAACGACGGACTAAACTCAAAGCTTACGCTGTTTACTCCCGAAAGAGTTCCCAGATTTATCGCCAGCACGCCGCCCCTGTTGTTTTCAATTATCTTCTTCATCTGCGCCGACGTTGGAGTGAGCGTCACATTTCCGTTCGCGTCTATCGTATAGTCCGTGGTCACTCCGTTTATTTGTACAACGGGATTTTCTGAAGCCGGGGGAGCAGGATTTGTATTTCCTGATGTTCCCGAACCTGACGAGCCTGAACCCGACGGCGTTGAATCTCCGCTTGACCCGTTATCTGCCGGAGGAGTATATGGCGGAATGTACGGGGGTGTATATCCGCCGCCTATATAACGCCACTGCGCATACAAAGTAATGTCAGCCTGTACGTTAGATATTATTGCGCCTTCCGCGTATGCCGTTCCGCCGCCGTCAGATTGTGTGTTCCATCCGTTGAAGCTGTAATCTGTACGGTAAAAAGCGTTTGAAGCGATTGTGTAATTGTCGCCTTGCGCTGCTGTTCCGGAAGCCATCGTACCGCTTCCGCCGTTTGCGTTATACATAACGGTGTAGTTCGCGACGGGTTCGTCGCCCCCTTTATCTATGTCGGTAATTTCAACGTATTTATATGAAATACCGTTTGTAAACTCTTCGGCAGAACTACTCGTCCATGTGCCGCTTAAGCAAAAGCGTCGGTATTTGTTCTGTACCAATAAAATGTGGGCAGACTAATGACAGTAGCGTCAAGTGTAATAGATTGATTATTTCCCTGAAAAACGAGTGTGCCGCCCAAGATTGAGAATGTTTGATCTGGATTAGGACGTATACCATAACTGTTATTATCGCCGGATGGACCGCCAATGGCTTTCAAGTCGCCGCCAGAAACTGTAAAGTTGTTTGTCCGAACGCCGCAGCTGTAAGTATCTGCGCTTCCGGCTTCAGCCGTTATATTACCGCCGCTTATATCAAGGGTATTTCCCGCGCGCACCCCGTAACTGTAGGCTCCGCCTCCTGTAGCAGTTCCGCTGGCAGCTGTTACTGTGCCATTAAATATTTCCATTGTATTCCCGGCATATATGCCATAACTCCAACTATTTGCATTTCCGCTTGCATTTCCGCCGATAGCTGTTACCGAAGTAGCGCTGCCGGATATAGTAAAATCATTTCGGGCATATATTCCGCTATTCCATTTAGCGGTATTTCCGGAGGCGATTACCGTGCCGCCCGATATAGTAATATTACCGCCGTTTGGAAGGGAGACAAAAGCATTTGTATTTATATCGTCGAAATACATACCATCTATAAACATACCATGGCTGTCGGAAGCGGCAGTTCCGCCATTAGCCGTTATTAAACCGTTTGATATTTCGATACTCTTTAAAGCATATATACCATAGCTTAGATTAGCCCCATTGTCACCTGTAGCCGTTACTGTGCCGCCGGATATGGTGATAACTCCGCTTCCATCTTCATAAGCCGGATTGAAATTCCCTCCGGAATGTATGCCATGGCTTATCATAGTTCCATTGCCGCCGGCTGCGTTTATTGTTCCGCTTGTAATATTCATTGTCTTAGAGGCGCATATGCCCCAACTTATTTCACCGGCTCCGCCAACAGCGGTTACATCGCCGCCTGAAATGGTGAAATCTTCCCGCACACTGATACCTATGCTAGTATTCCCGCTATCTCCGCCTGCAGCCGTTATTGTGCCGCCGACAATGTTCAGTGTGGGTGCAACTATCCCGTAACTGAAAGAATTTGTATTATCCCCCCCTGTAACTGTCAATGAACCGTCGCCTTGAATCGTCAGTATACCAATACATTGTATACCACAAGTAAACTCATCGCCATTATACGTACTTGTCACTGTGTTTGCGCCGTTCAAAATGATGGTCGTACCATCCGGTACGGTCATTGCGTCTTTATCAGGAGTTTCCAAGACCAAACCGCTGAGAGTGAGGGTTTTTTCGGTCTCAGTCCAAACATATCCTTCACCGCTGGTATCTCCACTCGCAGTAAAGTCCAGCGCTGTAGTAATGGTCGTTTCTTCTTCGGCGTATACTGACATAGGAATCAGCGTCATTACCATGCAGAAGACTATGAGCCAAGCGAAAGTTTTTTTGCAGAGTATGTTCATTTGATTCTACTCCTTCTGTAAAATAATTTTTTGTTTATCAGAAAATCCGAAAGCGATTTCGGTATCTGTGCCAACCGCACACCGTGCTGCCGTACAATTGGATAATCTATTATCTCACAATACTTTTTTCGTATAAGAATGCAACCTATCGCCCTCCTTTTCATTATATTATATACCCATGATAAAAGTCACTAAGATAACCGACGTTCGGACGAAAATCTTTTTGTCAAAAAAAGTGAGCTTCTGCTTTTTATAGTTTTTTTATATTTTACAATTTTTTTATGTGATAAGTTCCGGTAAAAAATGGATATTATTCATGCATCTTTAACCTTCAAAATATGTTATACTATTTTGGTGTTTATTGTTGGATTTGGAGGCGGCTATATGAGCATTAAATGGGGACATTTTTCTGATCCTCATTTTAAATATGATAATTTTGATACGACGGCTATGCGTCAAAGTCTTGAAGATTTGACGGAAAGCAAATTATGATTGATCAAGGGCAAGATTCTTTAAAAATATTGAGATCAACTTGGGAGCAGTGAAATGGAAAAGCTATATAAAACTACAGTAAATTAAGATACGATACAGCAAGCGGAAAATAAAAAAACGCCGTAAAATCGAAAGATTTACCACGATACAATACGTTGCGATACGCATATACCCGAACTCCAAAACCGCGTGCCGATGGTTCGATTCCTTCAGCCCCTGCCATAGAAAGGCGTTTAATTTTGATACAACATTTATTTCCAGTATCGAATTAACGCCGAACAGAAAAAAAAGCTCCATTCTACCTGATGAAAGTGTAGAGTGGAGCTTTTTTGTTTTTTCGGGTTCTCAGCGTTTTGTGTAAATTGTATCATTCTTAGAGTGGTCTGAAATGTGTGTTTGATGGAGGGATGACTTGAACCTTGCGGTAGCCTCACCTACCGAGTATATTCAGATACACTTATATTATACATCATCTTTTTTATTTTGTCAATATATTTTCTTATATAATTACGGCATATACGAATACTCGCCGGAAGGACGTCAAATCTAAAAGTATATGGCGGGCAAAAAACCTGCTGACGCCTGATATTGCGGCGTGCTTACAAGTATTTTACGGCGCTAATAATTTCGACTATAAATCTGCCGGTTTTTGGAAATACGCGCCGCAAATATTATGGCAAATTCTGGTTCAAATATTCTTTTCCGCGTTTAGTTTGTGCAGGTATCTTTTCATGTTCTATTTCGCTGTATAAAGCAAACGACAAGATACCGTTGGGTTTTAGCAATGATACAAGTCTGTCCACAAATTCCAGCCTTGTTGTCTTACCCCAGCCTGATTTCGTATAGTTGAATGAGCCGTGTAAAACGTCATAAATTATGATAAAATCTATACTTTCTTTGTACTCGGAAAGCCCTTTTTCGTTGGCTTTACGGAAGGTTATATTGCTCAAGCCGTATTCCGCCGCTTTATTCTCTACGTGGTTCAACACTTTTCCTTCTATTTCCGCGTCTGCGGCAATGACTTTACCATTCGCTCCGACGGCGATAGATGCGGCGTATGTGTAATGTCCGTACCCGCACCCCATATCAAGCGCCGTCATGTTTTCCGTGAGCCCGCACTTTTTCAAAAGGTCTACCGCTTCTACTGTTTCAAATATTTTCAGTTCTTCCCACGTTGATTTATCAGAAGCCGAAGCGGGCATAGATGATTTTATATGCGAAATAATATGCTGTACCTTAGTGGGAGTTATTGGCTTAGCTGATGTTCTGTTCTCTTTGAACGAACTCGGTTTTGAAAACGGGCATATGTAGTTCAGTATTATTAGAAGTGGAAACATCACGGAAAGCAAGGGGAGTAGGGTAGAACAATGACTCAACAGACCGAGCCTTGATTTTGCGAAGACGAGCTTTGATTTTGGACCGCATCTGTTCAATGGGGTTCAAATCCGGCGAATAGGGAGGGAGATACAAAAGAGTCGCGCCGACAGAAACGATGAGCGTCTTAACGCAATGAACTATGTGAGCTTTTGAATTGTCCATTACGACAATATCACCCGGTTTCAGCGGCTGAATGAGATGATTTTTCAAATGCTCTTTGAAGCGTTCGCCATTGTTCGCGCCTGAAAAAGAAGTATATGAACACTCCCCTTCAGTCCGAACCGATGAAATGATTGTAGTGGAAGTCGGCGTGTTGAGCGGCGCAGAATCTACTGCTCGCGCTCCCCCTCGGCACGAGCATACAGGCGGGTCATGTCGCTGCTAACTCCACTTTCGTCAAGCAACACCAGGCTTTTTGCACCCATTGCCGTTTTGCTGTGATTTCCATCCGGCGCGTTTGGCAACTGCATCAGCGCGTTCTCGCTCGGAAGCGCGTATCGTCTTTTTTTGAACCGAAACCCCAGCTTATTCCGCACCATTGCCCTGTTTGCCGTTATTCCTATCTTTAGCTGCTTTCCTTCTTTGATTTCCTCTAACGTGACGTCGCGCTTTCTCACTATCAACTCTCTCATTTCCTCCAACCCTCCTCCATCAACCGTTGACTTTCTGGTGTTATACTAAAAAAGTGGACACGAAAAAGGAGAAAATGATATAATGAAAAGGGGTGTCCGCATAATGAAAAAAACGGGATATACAGAAGAATTTAAACAAAGTATCGTGAATCTGTACTTAGGTCCGGCAAGCCGAGCAGCGAGATTCTGAAAGAATATGGGATGGCGTCGTCGGTATTCTACAAGTGGGTGAAAAAGTATTCGGTAGTACAGATAAGCGAAACCGAAAGCATGACAATGGTCGAGATTAGAGCAATGCAGAAACGACTTGCCCTTTTGGAAGAAGAAAACATGATTCTAAAAAAAACAATAAGTATATTCACGCGGGAGCAATAGAAAAAATAAAGCTTATCAAGCGACTGTCAGCAAAACATGATGTGAAGTTATTATGTCATGCATTGAAAATTCCAAGAAGCAGTTATTATGCGTCGATCAGTCGTAAGCCATCAAAGCGGAGCGTTGAAAACCAAACAATAAAAAGTGAGATTAGTGAAATTTATGAACAGAGCAAAAAGCGATATGGCTGCATAAAAATCAAATATGCTCTTGAAAAATACGATGTTCACATCAGCCAAAACCGGGTACTCCGTTTGATGCGGCAGATGGGGATACGGTCGATAATATGGCATAAATACCGCAATCATAGCCGAAATAAAGATAGTGTGGTTCGCCCGAATCTGCTCAAGCGCTTAGGTTTGACGCTGAAAAGCCCAATCAGACATGGCTGACAGATATTACATACATTCGGACTCTCAGAAACGGTTGGACTTACCTCGCCGCTGTATTGGATGTATGTACTCGTAAAATCGTAGGGTATAGTTATTCTAAGACCATGACTGCCGAGCTTGCTGCCGCTGCATTGACGAATGCCTGCCGGAATCAGGGGTATCCTAATAAAGTCATACTACACTCCGATCAGGGTTCGCAATACACATCAGATCTGTTCATTCGGACTGCTAATCGCCTGAATATGAGGTTATCATATAGTGCCAAAGGTTGTCCCTTTGACAATGCTCCTATGGAATCCTTCAATTCCATTCTCAAAAAAGAAGAAGTTTATCTTAACTCTTACATTGATTTCGACTCCGCCAAAGTTATGCTTTTCGACTTCATCGAGGGCTTCTACAATCGCAACCGTATTCACAGTTCCATTGGTTTCAGATCGCCCGTCGATTTTGAAAATCTTTTTATCAATTCTTAAGCCTTTTTCCTCTTTTTCGTGTCTAACTTATTGACATAGGTTCACTCTCGGTTTTGCCGCAACATTCTGTCCATTCCCGATTCTCTATATCCATATGCCCTGCTGTTTTCTGCTGTCTTCATTCCTTTTTCTCTTGCTCCCACTATCTTTTTTCGTATTTCCTTTTCTACCATTTATTTCTCCTTCTGATTTTTTCCTTTTTTTATCATTTGGCGTTATTTTTTGCTATTCCTATAAGTTTACAGTTTATTAATTGACATCATAGATTTATTAGCGTATAATAGCATATAGCCTATAGGGGTATATGCTATTACGGGGAGGTTCGATTTATGAAACAATGTATGGATGTTGCGGCTGTGACTAATAGGCTAAAAAGGATTGAAGGGCAAGTTCGCGGACTTATCAAAATGATTGAGGAGGATAAAAGCTGCGAGGAAATTTTGATTCAAATCGGCTCCGCAAAGTCAGCTCTGCACAAAACCGGTCAGGTAATATTGGAAGGGCATCTGCAGCACTGCGTCCTGGATGGTATACGCGAGGGCAAAGAAGATGAAACGATAAAGAAACTATCGTCCGCTATTGAGCAATTTTCGCGTATCATTTAAGGAGAAGTACTATGTTTAAGATGATTTTTGAATTATGTTCAGGATTGAAGATGACGGTTGCCGCAGGCGTTTTTCTTTTTGCAAGTTTAATTCTCATGCTGATAAAGATTTCGTTACCTGTTGACCCTGCCTGGATAACGGTGATTATCTGCGGCTTTCCGCTCTTGTATCTCTCAATATCAAGAATTATATTTAATAAAGGAATAAGTAAAATTTCCTCCGCTTTGCTCATTTCCATTGCTATGCTTGCATCTATCGTCATCGGTGAACTGTTCGCGGCGGGCGAAGTCGCTTTCATCATGGCAATCGGCGCGATACTGGAAGATAAAACTGTGGAACGGGCAAAGAAGGGGATTAAAAAGCTTATCAGTCTTGCCCCGGCGCAAGGCAGGCGAATCGTTGAAAATAAAGAGGAAACAATGTCAGTCGACCAAATTAAAAAAGATGATATATTGCGTGTACTCCCCGGCGAGGCTGTGCCTGTGGACGGTGAGATAATCTCCGGCAATACATCAATAGACCAGTCCATCATCACCGGCGAATCGCTTCCGGTTGACAAGAGGATCGGCGACAATGTATTTTGCGGCACAATCAACCGCTTCGGTTCTATCGACATAAAAACAACAAACATCGGAGAGGATTCGTCGCTTCAAAAACTGGTGCGGCTTGTTCAGGAAGCCGAGAACAACAAAGCTCCAATGCAGCGTATTGTTGACAAATGGGCGGCGTGGCTCGTTCCTATTGCGCTTGTTATCGCAGCCGTTACATATATGATAACATGGGACATAACGCGGGCGGTTACTATATTGGTTGTTTTCTGTCCCTGTGCGCTGGCCCTCGCCACGCCTACGTCCATCATGGCGGCAATCGGGCAGGCTGCGAAACATGGGGTTATCATCAAGTCGGGTGACGCTTTGGAGCGTATGGGTAAGGTTGACTGCATTGCTTTTGACAAAACGGGAACGCTCACGCACGGCAATTTAGTTGTCAGCGATATAGTTACGTTTGATTCGTATATATCGGACAACGATATGCTCCTGCTGACCGCTTCGGCTGAATCACATTCGGAACATCCGCTTGGCAAGGCTATCGTTGCACACGCGAAAAATCAAGGATTTTCTTTACAAGCGGTTGACGGATTCAAAATGATACCCGGCAAAGGTATTAGCGCAGACGTTAACGGAAAACAAATTCTCTGCGGAAACTTCTCATACCTACAAGAAAACGGTATTCTGACTAACGATATTATTACAGTTTCAATGGAACAATTCTGCAAGCAAGGAAAGGCGACGATTATAGTTTCATGCGACGGAAAATGTATAGGAATTGTGGCTCTCAGCGATACACTTCGTTCTACAGCTAAGGATATGGTACAAGAATTGCGAAACGCGAACGCCGATACGGTTCTTTTGACGGGAGACCATGAGCAGACGGCGAATTATTTCGCTGAACAAGCAGGTATTACACATATTTACGCCGGACTGCTCCCTGCGGGGAAAATGCAGCTAATACAAAATTTACAAAAACAAGGTCGCAATGTTTGCATGATTGGCGACGGCGTAAACGACGCTCCGGCTCTCAAGACGGCAAATGTAGGCGTGGCGATGGGGAGCATGGGAAGCGATATAGCGATTGAAGCCGCCGACATTGCGCTGATGGGCGATGACATATCAAAAATACCCTATCTTAAAAAACTCTCAAATGCAACCGTAAAGCTGATTAAGTTTAATATTACATTGTCTATGTGTATCAACTTTGCTGCGATTATACTCTCCATTCTCGCTCTGCTTAATCCGATTACTCTAGCGCTTTGGTTCATAATGTAGGATCGGTGCTTGTTGTATTGAACGCGGCGTTATTATATGACCGAAAATATATTTAAGAGGCGGTGAACGCATGGCATATGATGAACTTCGGTATGTGGAACAGGGAGAGCGTCCCGGCGAGTTTAAAAAGCATGATTACGCAACGGACCCCGCCGAAGTCGGATCGCTGCCGGAGGATGTTGAAAATGACATCACGGAACTGCTGAAAGAGCTTAATGATTTTGAGGGGAAAGATATTGTGAAATCGGCGGCGTATTTTCATGCCCTGTGTAAGTACATTCATCCTTTCGCGGACGGCAACGGACGGGCAGGACGAACGCTCCTGAATTATTTTCTGATGATACACAGCCACCCGCCGTTAATCATTTATGGCGAAGACAAAGCCGCATATTATAACGCGCGTGCAGCATATGACAGCAGGAGGACTTGGAGCCGATGATAACTTTTATGAAACAGCAGAGTGAGAGGACATGGGAAAAAACGCTTGCGCGTGAGCAGAGGCGTGAAAGCGGAGCAGGATAAAATACAGCAAATTTTTTACGCTATGTTAGAGGTAAAGTATTGATACGAACAAAGTTTATATTTTGTGCAGCAACGTTGAGAAAGGAAAATATTATGAAAATTCAAACCAAACGATTAATTTTGCGCCCATTATGTATGGACGATTTACACACAGTACATGAGCGGTGTTCCGATGCTGAAGCTATGAAGTATGTCAACACGCCGCATACTGATTTAAGTCAAACAGTAGAATATTTAGAATGGGTAGTTAAGGAATGGCAGAGCGACCACCAAAAATATTACAGCTTTGGAATTATGCTTGGCGATAAATTAATTGGTGAAATTGGTTTTAGTAATGGGTGCGGTAAATGTGGCAGATGTGTCGAAGGTGAAGCTGCCATTGGTTATTGGATTTTTAAAAATTTTCATGATTGTGATTATGAAAAAGAAGCGGTTAAAGCAATAATCGAATATTGTTTTTCAACATTGGGAGCAGATACAATAAAAATGTCTTGCGATATTGAAAGTCTTGCAGAAAGTCATTTAATAGAAAGTCTCGGAATGCAATTAAAACTGGAAAACGAAGACTGCAAATATAATGATGGAAAACATTTCAAAAGAAACACATATTATTTTCCGAAAGCAGACTACGGAAAATAAGCGCTTCCTACGTAACTTTCGGTGCGTTGGAGTTGCGTAGAAAATTTATTATATTTTATAAGGAGCGCTATGAAAACACTTTATCTTTCTGACCTTGACGGAACACTGCTCCGATCTGACGAGAGCATTTCTGAATACACAGTAAATATAATCAACCGTTTCGTTCAGAATGGCGGTTGTTTTTCCTATGCGACTGCACGTTCAATTATCACTGCGTCAAAAGTGACAGCTGGCTTAAAAACAGAATTTCCGGTGATTTGTTACAACGGGGCTTTTATAATTGGGAACACGACAAATGAAATTATGTCGTCAAACTACTTCACGACAGACGAAGTTGAGTATGTTTCTGAAATTCTTAATAAACACAATATCTATCCAGTTACTTACTCTTACATAAATAAAAAAGAACGACTTTCATATATTGCGCGGTACGTCACTCCGGCTATGAAATATTACCTCGACAGCAGAATCGGAGATCCGCGCCGTTACGAAGTCGAATCTGCTGATGAACTTTATTCCGGCAATATTTTTTGTTTCATTTGTATGGATACAGAAGTTACCTTGTCTCCCATAAACGATATTTTTAAAACGGATAATAGTTTCAACTGCATTTATTATAAAGAAGGATACTCCGGATCACAATAGTGCGAATTACTGCCTGTGAATGCAACGAAAGCCAATGCCGCTTTACAGCTTAAATGCATACTTGGCTGCGACAAGATGGTGGTTTTTGGCGATTATAAGAATGATATTTCGTTGTTTTCCGCAGCAGACGAAAAATATGCTATGTCAAATGCTGTGCCGGAATTGAAAGCAATAGCCACCGCTGTAATTGATTCAAATGATAATGACGGCGTTGCAAAATGGATTGAAAAAAATGTTTTGTAATATGCTCAATACTGTGACTAATAATCAGTTTTTACGCAACAGACAATGAATAGAATTTACGTAAAAAATTTATACAATATACGGTTGAGGTAATTTATGTCTAAAAAAATGTGTTATGTATTAAATAGAAAAAATAAAAATAATTTAAACCTGCATAAAAAACAAGATAATTCAAAATTGTTATTTAGAAAAGATTTTGAAGAATATGACTTTGATTTTAAAAATATGTTGGGTTGGATATATTATCCCAATTTTTGTTTTGCAACCATAATTGATAATAAAATCATATCATGTGCAAGCGCCGGGTATCATGCGGATAAAATTGCTGATAAGATTATAGAAATAAGCGTGAAAACGCACGAGGATTACAAAGGAAAAGGCTATGCCGTGTCAAATGTCGTTGCTCTGTGCGAGTATGTCTTAAATATGCGGGAAGAAAAAGAAGCTCACTATATGACAGATATTAACAACATTGCTTCGCAGAAAACCGCAATATCAGCCGGATTCATTAAAGTACGGTATAGTTATATTTTGCTGAGAAAACTAAAATCAAAATTAGGTATGCTTGATTGAGTTATATAATAAGCAGTATACCTACGTAATTTTCAATAAGTTGTAGCTGTGTACAAAATTTACATTCCATACAAGAGGGAGTTGAACTATGGAAAAACATAACCCGGCAGCTTGCGGAATTGATTGCAATGAATGCGGTCACTACAAGCTTACAATGGCGCAGGATTTGAAATCGGCGGAATATTTGGTTGAATATTTTAGAAGAGGAGGATGGATTGGGAAAAATGATGGAGCAGAGGCAGTATTGAAAAAAGTCCCTTTATGCAGAGGCTGCCGGGACAAAAGCGATGTCCGCACCCACTACTGCGCCGACTGTTTCTTACGTGCGTGTTGTGAGGAAAAGCAATTAGCTCATTGCGGCGAATGCGGCGACTTTCCATGCGACAAATATAAAAAATGGATAGATAACCTCGAACATCACAAAAATGCAATGGAGTATTTGTTATCGTTAAAGCAACCATGACAGATATCATTGATATGTGCGGACGGCCACTTTCACTCATTCGGGAAGAATATACTATTGTATTTGCCAAGTTAAAGTATAACCATAACCTACTCAAAAAGCAATGCATAGAATCTACGTAGAAAACTTATTATCGGAGGTTAAAAAATGGACGAACAAATCTTACACTGGCTGTTGGAAGATAAAAACCCTGCGATAAAATACAGGACATTGACTGAAATCTGCGGTAAATCGCCGGAAGAATGTCAAGAAACGTATGATTCGATATGGGAACAAAAATCAATCGTAAACATGATGAACAGGCAAGATGAAAACGGTTTGTGGGAAAGCGAAAAACGTTATTACGGTAATTTTCTTGATCTGAAATATCTGACAGCATTCGCGGAACACGGAATAAAAAAAGACGCACGTCTTGACCGCTTTGCCGATAATTCCGTGAGCGGGTGGAAAGCATTAAAAAAAGGCGAATTTGCAAGTTGCGGCGGTGCACTTGTTTTAAGAACAATGGTGATGATGGGTTATCATGACAGTCCCGATGTTAAAGAGATAATTTCAAGATTTGCAGAAGAACAGCTTTATGACGGCGGTTTTATGTGCAAAAGACTTCTTGACCGTAAACCTGACCGCAAAAGCTGTTATAAAGCCGCTATAACCGGAATGTTATTATATGCCGAATGTAAACGGAAAAATATTTTACCCGGTAATTCTGATAACTTCGTTGAATATTTTTTGAAACGCGACGTCTTTTATTCGTCCGATAAATCCAAAGCGTTTTATGATAAAGACGGCAAAGTCGGCTGGCGGTTCGTTGATAATTTCTTTCCGGCAGAGCCTATGCGTATAGGTATACCGCTTATAATGTCTGCTTTATCAATCTTAGGCGCAGGCAATCACCCGTCATTGACGGAAGCATGGAAACTGTTTAAAGAGAAAGAAAATGAAAACGGCATATTGAAGTTGGAAGGCACGTTGACAAAACAGCCTTGCAGTTTCGGCGCGGCAGGAAAAGACAATAAATGGATTACTTTCTACGCTTTGCTTGCGGAAAAATATCGTACCGAACAAACATAACCTACACAAAGTCCTATGCGTTGGGATTGCGCGGGAAATCTATATTATATTATGTGTGGAGGACAATTAGGTGAAAACAGCAGTATTGTATCACTCGCAGACCGGAAAAACAAAGCAAATGGCACAGTATATCGTTGATGGCATGGCATCTGTCGAATGCGTTGAACCTAAAAGTTTCAAGCTTGAAAGCATCGACATTGATTTTCTAAAAGAAAGCCAATGTATCATTATTGGAACCCCGACATATATGGCTGACTCATGCACGGCGGTTCATCAATGGATGGAAGAGCCTTTTAGAAAATTGAAATTAGCTGGAAAACTGGGCGGCGCATTCGCTACGGCAAGATATATTTACGGCGGCGCAGAATTGGCGATCAACGGAATATTGACTAAGATGATGTGCGCGGGTATGCTCGTATATTCCGGCGGATTTTCTTATGGGGAGCCCATCATACATATGGGACCAGCGGCAATAGACCCACATATTGAAGAAAGCGCTCCCGTTTGCAAAATTTATGGACAACGAATGGCGCAAAAAGCAAAGGAGCTGTTCGGGAAATAATCATTTTCTACGCAACAGGTAATACATACGCTCACAAACAACCCATTTCCAAAAGAGCAAAACACACTTCGGGCGGTTCTTATTCATGTTCGGGTAAATAATTTGTATCGTTCAAACTCGAAATGGGTGAATCTCTTGTAGCGTCGTGGCTGCGATATGATTTCGGAGGTTATTTTTTACCATTCAATATGATCAAAAACGATATAACGAAGCTCCGCGTTGACGCTATACAGATGGGCGGCGGCGTATGCGGTTCGATATTCAATAAAAGCAACAAAAACAAACAGGAGGGCGACTATACTTTAACCCTCCCGTAAATTTAGGAGGCAAATATGGTAGATTATGTAGCTCCCGAAATATGGGGATATGCACGGCAAATCGTAAAAAATACGATAGGTGCGCAAACAAAAGTAAAAGGGTTCGAATGGTCGGATGGAGGAGGGTTATTTAACAAAGTTTTTAAAGTAAATACGACAGACGGCTATTTTATTTTGAAAGTTGAATGCGATAAGATTTTTTTCGCGACCCGCAAAGACCAGATTGAAAATGAAGTGCTTGGAAATGAAATATTCCAAAAAGCAGGGATTCCATGCGCGAATATACTTGCGTATGATTTCACAAAAAATGATATTGGCGCAAAGTATATTTTCACCGAACATATAAGCAATGATATGGAAGATTGGCCTTTATGGGGGAAAACGGACGAGTTAGACGAAATAACGAAAGCGGAAATAATCCGTCAGTTTACAGAAGCATTATTAAAAATGCGAGCTATGACTAACAGTCATTTCGGCAGCATATCGCCGTCGGGTACGCTTGGCTGGCACGAAACCTATGACGGCTATTAT
>JALQSN010000066.1:0-201032 GCA_023690525.1 Holotrichia oblita
TACAACCCGCAAGAGCGTTTATGTCGAATGCGAACGAAAAGGAGTCGGTTTGGTGGCTATGAAGCCGTTCGCCGGTGGGTTCATCTTTGGGGTGGAACAAAACGCGGGGTTCACGCCAATTAATCTTATATCATATGCACTGGTTCAGAACGGTGTATCAACCGTGGTACCGGGTTGTACGAAGCCGGAAGAGATTGAGGAGATCCTCAAATACAACACCTGTACGGACGATGTGCGTGATTACAGCGGAGCAATAGCGAAGTCTCGTTGGTCGGTAATGGAGAATTGTCTGTACTGCAACCACTGTCTACCTTGTAGCACGGACATAAACATCGGGCAAGTAAACAGATTGCTTGATGCGTATACCTATGATATTCGTTTGGGTGCAGATGATATTTCGGAAAAATACTGTGCAATGCCAGTTAAAGCATCAGCGTGTATAGAGTGCGGCGTGTGTATGGAACGGTGTCCGTTCAAGGTGAAAGTCATAGATAGAATGAAATGTGCTGTCGAAATTTTTGAAAACATCCAAGTATAACGATTATATATCAGGCAAGTAAATTTATTAATATATTCCTTTTGTCGTCAAAGTGTCGTCATATCCCATTGAACCCTTGGAAATATTATGCTATGGTATGACTTTTAATCATGGTGTCCGAAGTTCCATTCTCCGACATGTCATTCTTGCACTTCTATCTAGCAATTAATGACGTATTCATTTTTGCCTATTACAAAAACAACTGCTTCCTTGAAACATTCTTTCTGGGAGGCAGCTTGTTTTTTATTATTTTGTGTGTATCGTTATAAACATAATGGGAAGATGATAATCTGCGAAAAGTCTCAATCTAATATGTTATAGAGAAAATTATGCCAGCGGTCACCCTTGCTCATTGAACGAATACAATACTCAGAAGCTTGTAACATCGGCATGGAATTTATGTGTATTGGGTAAATTTGATGGCTTTTATATAGAGACAATTTACATGTTATTGCGATTCAACACTCTTCACGACTACAAAATCAAAGGTGTGCTAAATAGTCTATTTTTGCTTCCATTATCATCTATCTTGATCTTGTGCAAGTCAATCTCCTTACGCTTGCAAATATCTATGATTCTTAACTCATAGTCTTGTGGAGTGTTATATCCAATGTAAATGGCTTTAGGTTTGATGAAAGGCAGAGAAGCGTAATTAATATCGTCTCCGAAATAGTTGCTTGTATCTATAATTCGCCACTCTTTTTCATAACTCCAACCTTTGCCTTTGCGTATAATTGGCTTTACAAGAAGCAAACCATCAACTGAATATGTTCCATTTTTGTCCATAATAGACATAAACCAATTTATGGCATCTATTGTTATGTCATGGCGTTCGTCGGAGTAAATCACAGGGTATGGAACTGGTGATTTTATATCTCCATTCATTAACGCTATGGTGATTTTTTCTATTTCGTATTCTAGTGCAAACCCCTTCCCGTTATCTGCATAATGTGCCCACATAGGATTTGAGTATATATCTTCAGTTAAACACACGACTTTTTTATTTCTGCCCATATCTTTGAATGTTTTTTCATACTCTATACAGCTAGTACGCAGACCGAACTAAAAGTAGACAAAAGTCAGGTAATGACAAGTGGATAGAGATGTCTGAGTTTGAGCCTTGCGTCATCAGTAGTAAATTGCCAGTCAACGCCCTTCTGAGCAAGATTTCTGTCGGATTGCCATATAGCTAAAGAGTCATTGAGCTTGTTAATATCGTCAATCCTCTTTTTCAAACACTGCCTACTCAAAGCACTCAGTTCAATTTCGGCAATGTTAAGCCAAGAACCATGCTTAGGGGTGTAATGGAACTCTAATCGCCTCGCCAAAGACCTTGCCTTTTTAGGCTCAAAAGTCTCATACAAAGACGATATACTATGAGTGTTCAGATTGTCAGTGACGAGTTTGATTTTTTCTGCGTCAGGATAATGAACGGTAAGCAATTTATCAACCTCGTGTGCCCAATCAACTTTTGTACGGCGGGGACGCGCATAAACATGCCTCCAACTACCGAGCGGTTCTGTGAACATGAAAATACTACATGTACCATTCCTTTCGTATTCATAGTCTGTTTTGGCACACGAACCCGGTTTCATCGGTATAGGTTCGGCAACCTCACCTAATAACTGATATGGTTTTTCGTCCATGCAGATTACAGGACAGTTCTCATCATACGGTTCTGCATATAACTCTAACACATCTTCCATACATGCGACAAACTCCGCATTCGCTTTGGGCGGTATACAGTAATATTTATTCTGATGAGGCTTCAACTCCGTTTTTTTAAAACTTCGTTCACTGATGTTCGCCCTATCGATTCTATATACCCTAATTCTACCACTTTTCTGGTCAGCAAGCGGATTGTCCACCTACAATACCCGTTCGGCGGTTCTGTACAGCTTAACGCTATGATTTTTGCTTCTATATCTCCTGTTATCTTTGGTGCTACTGGCGGTCTTTCTCGCTTTTTACGCTTTATTGTTGCCTCTAACCCTTGTTCAGCATAACTTCTCCGTATTTTGTTTACCGTGTTCGGCGACACATTATATATACCTGCTACTTCTCTGATTGGCAATTTCGGTATCCGCTTGTCATCTGTCGCCAATAATATATTACTTCGCATGATTGCTTTTGCCGGGCTTTTTCCTGTCTTTACTATTTTTAATAATTTTTCTCTTTCTTCTTCGCTTAATCCTACTTTATATATTTTCTTCGGCATTTTGATATACTCCTCTTTGCTTTTTTCTTTTTCTTCAGTATATCATCTCTTTGCCTTTTTGTCTACTTTTAGTTCGGTCTGCGTACTATTACTTTGTAACAATTAAAAGTTGACATATAGAGATAAATTTGATATAGTAAATAAAAAGCAAAAAGAGAGGTATATCAAGATGTCGATGAGTGCAATATATCTAACGGAAGAAGATAGGAAAAGAGTAGAAAAATTCGCCAAGAACGGTACGCATAATGCTCATCTGATTATTCGTGCAAACATTCTCCTTGTGTTGGACAGAACAGGGAAAAAGGATCACATGAGAATCAAACGAACAGCTGAATCATATAGTGTTTCAAGGCAGACGGTGTACAACATTATTGAAGATTATCACAATTCAAGAGATATAAAAGATTTCCTTTCACGAAAACAGAGAGAGACCCCACCTGTTACAGCGAAAGTTGATGGAGAAGTAGAAGCTCATATAATCGCTTTATCATGCAAAGAACCACCTAAAGGATATGCAAGATGGACACTCAGACTTTTAGCCGAAAAAGCTGTCGAGCTTGATTTCCTTGATTCGATTTCAGCTATGACAGTTCAGCGACTTTTAAAAAAACGAAATATAAGCCTCATTTGAACAAAATGTGGTGCATTCCACCTAAGCAAAATGCTGAGTTTGTTGCACGTATGGAAGATGTTCTTTCAGTGTACTCAAGACCATACGATGCAAAAAGACCTGTGATTTGCATGGACGAGAAGCCATATCAGCTTTTGGATGAGGAATATAAGCCAATTGAAATGAGCGAAACAAATCATACTCGCAAATACGATTGTGAGTACATAAGAAAGGGCACCTGCTCAATATTCATGTTCACAGAACCACTTGGTTCATGGCGAGAAGCTCATGCTTTACCTCAAAGGCGTGCTGTAGATTGGGCAAATCAAATGAAATGGCTTATTGATGAAAAATATCCTGATGTTGATAAAATCGTTCTGGTCATGGACAACCTAAACACTCACACGATTGCATCGTTCTACAAATACTTCACTGCAGAAGAGGCTTTCAGGTTATCTCAAAAATTGAAATTCACTATACACCCAAACATGGTTCGTGGCTAGATATTGCCGAAATCGAATTATCAGCTCTATCTCTACAAGCTCTTTGTGACAAGAGAGTTCCGACCATTGATGCCTTAAATGAAATTTTGGCTCACTGGTTTTGTGATAGAAACTCAATGCAAAAAGGTGTTTTGTGGCAATTCACTACTGCCGATGCAAGAATCAATTTGAAGCACCTTTATCCTGAAATTATATTGTAAACTTTTAATTGTTACAAGGTACGAGTTATGTTCTCTATGTATTTTGTGTGAGTAGGTCTTCCTAATGTCTTGAAAACTGCCTTAGACAATTTAGTCCCATCAATGTGGCAAAGGCTATCGAAAGGATCATTAAATGTTCTAGCGGCAGAAAACCAAAGCTCATCATTTTCCAATGCACTAATACTATATTCATTTTGTGGGCGAAATCTAAATAATTTACCGCTCTCGGGATAGCATAATGAAATTATATAAGCCAATTCGCTTCCTTGTGCATTAGTTCTTTCATTCGCTTGAGGAGCGATTGGATTCATATTCATAGTTGAGTTTTCCATATATTCAGTATATCTACGAAAATTAGCTTCCCGTGTGTCTATGTTATATGTCATAGTTTCAAATACCCCTTATATAAAATTATCAAAAAATCGATTTACATCATCTATTTCGCAAAATCAGCATATATACAAACTTCCCATTATTGCTATAATCGGAAACAGACTTTTAATTACTAAAATGCCATTATAACTATAATGATAAAATGAAAATATACAACGAAATTATATCATATTTTTCACTAGAATTCTACAAAATTTTGCCTATTTATAAAGAATTTAAAATAAATTAAATGAAAAAGAGATGTTCTCTATAATGAAATGACAGTGAGGATACCTCTTCATATGCACTTCTACGACAAATGCCGTCCAGTTCTATCGTCCTGGACGGCGTTTCTGTAACAAGGCATCATTCATTCAACTGCTTTCCATGGAAATCACCTTGATGTTGCTGTACATCGCCTTGTTCACCTTACGCTGTGATATTTTATCGAGTTGGCTATTATTTTCCGATATGAATTATATAGCGTTCTCAAGCAGAGTAAGAGTTACACTGATCGTCATCTTTGGTAGACTTTTCATGTGTTGTCTACAAACCAGTGATTGACGTGCCGTGATACAGTTGCCATACAGTGTCAGCTAATCCAGCTGTTCTCGGTTTTCGTTATCTTCCATGAACCATTCTTTTTCTTTACCGTGTACTCCGCTCCTATCGCGCCAAGTCCGGAACGCCACTTTTGTGCCGCAGTTACGAGTGTATCATCGCTTAGGTCTTTATCACTGAATGATATCAGGAATCCCTCCTCGAAGTACAAATCCTTGATGTAACCTTTTTCTGCCAGTCCTTCGTGGGTATCCTGTAGAAGTGTATATCCGTTGCTGTCACAAAAACTCTGTATGAGTTCAACTAATTTTGTAGTGTCGGCTAATTTCACATTCGTTAAATCAACCGCAAGATACTTGCTTTCCGCGTTAAGTCCGGGGTCGTCCTCATAGAGCTTCTCGAATACCGCGAAATATGCGTTGGCTTGGTCTGCGGAAAGACTTGTGGTATCAGAATCTGCACATGACATAAGTCCGAAAGAGAGGCAAAGAATGATGAGCAACGATGGAATTTTGAGCTTCATAGTATATTCTCCTAACGATTTATCTGCCTGATTGTTTTGTTTACTACATATGAGACGTTGTTTGAGGCTGTAAGTTCCATGAAGAGTTTAATTTATAGTAAATGTTGAACTTATTCATCAGTACGACGAATGATCCTTACGACTATATCATAACATAAAAAGTATGCACATAATACATAAAAAAAGATATTTGTATTCGTCAGGGTTACATAGTTGCTGACATCAGCGTGGCAGATGCCTCATGGCGAAATGGCTGAGGTAAAACAGATACGAAAAATGTGACACCACACAAATAGTTACTGCCAAAGCGAGTATGTTTACAACCGTAACGGTTTTGTTTTTAAAGATTTTGGATAATAAAACATATATACCAATACCGATTATCCCTCCAAGCGTGTTATCAAGTATATCGGTAATATCGCTTCTTCCCATTGCAAAAATAAATTGTATGACCTCAAATGCTACGGTCAAACCGATAATTGGAAGAACCTTTTTCTTAAAAGACCATTCGTTTTTTAATACGCCAATATAGATACCCAACGGCATAAAAAGAAGCGTATTTTGAATAATTTCACGCAAAATAAAATTTCCGTTTTCATCGAAAGACCCCTGAAACGGAATTAGGTTTATAATTCGTATTCCGTCTGATATTTTTTCAGAATAAAACGGGAGTTTGAAAAGGATAATTCCTGTCAGCAGCAGCATGTATACCGCAAACAACGCGATTGTAAGTGTGTTTCGTTTTGTTTCCCTTATTTCCACTGTCTTTTTCTCCTATTATTGCTCCAAATATTCTTCCAGCGTAATACCTGCGTCCATAATCTCTTTTGCGTATGGCGTTCCTACATAGCGGTAATGCCACGGCTCGTACGAATACCCTGTGATACTTTCGGAGTCTTTTGGATACCTCAAAATAAAACCGTATTCACCGCAATTCTTTGACAGCCACTCAAACTGCGGCGTCAATTCAAAGTTCTCGTTTCCATATGCCGTCACATCAAAGGCAAGTCCTGTTTCGTGTTCGCTTGTTCCTGGCTGTGCGGCTATTCCGTCCGGGCTATTAGCAAACACTTGCTTTTGCTCGTCATGTGAGCGGTATCCGCTTGTAACAATGAACCCATCCACACCATCTTTTTCTGCCGCTGAAAACATACTTTCCATTGCGTCGAAAACAATTCTGCACACTTCAATGTCAGCCTTTGCCAACTGAAAATGTTTGTGTTTTTGATTATAGAGGTTTATAAGATTTTCGGGTTTGTAATCATCCGGCAGAGGATTTTCAGCGTTTACAAGCAAAATATCTATACTTTTATTTGAAGCGGGTACGGCACTCTCCGGCGTCAGTTCTTGTGGTTCACTTGTCGGCACAGAGCTGCTTGTCGTATATGTGATACTTGGCTGTTCCTCCTGCATAATGTTTTCGCTTTGCGTTATAAAGAGCAGTATTGCGGCAGTCACGCCAATACCGATAAAGAAAACTGCAAAAATTTTTTCATAAATAGAACCCTCCTGTTTCGTTTACATCTATAGGATACCAAAGCCATCTAAACAAAATCAGAGGGTAAATCTTATCTTTTTCTTAACACTTGATTTTTCTACTTTGGCAAGTAAATATCAAATGCCGTGCCACTTCCGGCTTGCCTTGCGGTAAGCGTTCCGCCGTGGAGTTCTATAATTCGGCGGCTGATGGAAAGCCCTAACCCTGTCCCACCCGTTTCTGCGGAGCGAGATTTTTCGTGCCGATAGAGCTTGTCAAAAATTTTTTCTAATTCATCAATCGGAACAGGATTGGCGTGAGTAATAAAAGAAATACGTATCTTATCGTATAAAGTTTCCGCTTCAATGTCGATATAACGTCCCTCTTTCGCATAACGGATTGCGTTGTTTATCAGATTGTCGAACACCCGTGCAATTAATTCGCCGTCCGCATGGATTTTTGATCCCGAATCCGGAATATCAAGCCGAATTTCCATATCTGCATTATGAAGCTGCGGATATAATTCATCTTGCTTTTGCAAAAGAAATTTTTTTAGATTTAGTTCCGCTTTGTTTATATCAATCTCATCCATTGTAAGGTGAGCAATATCAAAAAGAGATTCAATCAACCTTTCTAGCTGCACGGATTTTCCAAACGCTACCCCGGCATACTTTGCTGAAATTTCCGGGTCAAGCTGTTTCTCGCTGATGAATGATAAATACCCGATAATGGAGGTTAAAGGCGTTCTGAGATCGTGAGCGATATTCACAATGAAATCGTCTTTTGACTGTTCTATTTCTTTTCGTTGATTTAATGTGTCATTGATTTGAATTGCCAATAAGTTAATGTTCCGTTCCAATTCACCTAGAGAATCATTTTTGTCATTTGGCAAAAAAACACGATACTCTCCTTTTTGTATCTGCAAAACGGCATTCAGAACAACGTTCATTCTCTTTGTCGTTCGCCTTGTAAACAGATAATTGATGAATACTGCAAGTAGAATAATAATCGGAAAAACAAAGTACCATGGATAGTTGTTCAGAAATCCATCAAAGATACTGTATAACATTTTTGCAGATCTCCGTAAATCCTCCAAATCAAATATTTTATATGTCGCATATATGGCGACGATTACGATTATCACGGACAGGAGTATACTGATAACGGCAATTATCATAAATTTGGCTGAAAACTTCCAGAATTTATTTTTCAATTTTATACCCCACTCCCCATACCGTATGAATGTATTTGGGTTTTCGGGCGTCATCGCTCAATTTGTCGCGGAGTTTGCGGATATGCACCATGATAGTGTTGTCCTGTTCAAATGCCTCCTCTTTCCATACGCTTTCAAACAACTGCTCCGAGCTGAAAACCTGTCCACGGTTTTGCGCCAAAAGCAGAAGGATATTAAACTCTTTTGGCGTCAGCTGTATTAGCTCATCATTTTTGGAGACGGTATGCTCGCTCACATTGATAACTAAATCCCTTATGATGATTTCTTGTATACTATTCTCATAATAAGGATTTAACTCTGTGTATCTCCTCATTTGAGCTTTGATTCTTGCCACCAGTTCCAATGGGTGAAATGGCTTGGTTATGTAATCGTCCGCACCTGCGGTAAGTCCTTGTACTCTTTCAAGCGGCTGTGTTTTTGCGGTTATCAGAATAATAGGAATATTAGACTTTTCCCGCACCTGCCGGCAAACTGCAAGACCGTCAAGTTTCGGCATCATAATATCAAGCACTAACAGGGAAATGGTTTCCTTTTTCAAAATCGAAAGACATTCCTCTCCGTGATAGGCTTTTAGAATGTCGAAGTTCTCACCAGCAAGATACAATTCAATCAAATCAACGATTTCTCTATCATCATCAACAATAAGCACCTTTCGGCGTTCCATATGCAGGTCTCTCCCGTCATAATATTTATTAAATAATTTTGTCTTAATAACCTTAGAAGTTGTGTTCAACATCCGAAATGAGCGGATTTTGTGCCAGACAATTAGATACACTTTAAACTGCGACTTATGCTTTAGCAACAAGCAGAGACATATAGAAATTTGTAGAACTCACTGAGCGCTTTGAAAATTCCGATTTCATTCCATTCTCCCACGATACTTTTTATTTTTCTATGTTTATTTTATTCCTTGCTTACATTCAATCTTGATATCCATCAGCCGTATCACATCAGCGGCGTTTTTTTCATCAGCTACCGCAAATCGGAGCTCCAAGCTCGTATACGGACAGGTATATTCTTTTCCCTTGTACCTTACTTTTCTCTCGGTCTTTTTCACCCATTCAGGGTCATTACCTCCGCTATTATACAAAAACTGCTCTGCTACGGTATCAGAAAAGTGCTCAAGCTCCAGGTATGCTTTATCCAGCTCCTTGCCTTTGAAGCTCGTGTAGAATCCAATGCCATCCTCGCCTCCTATACCAAGCGCACCTATCTGCCTTTTGCTGTAATCATAATTGTATGAGACCGTACAGAACAGGTATCTGTAAAAACCTCTGTTTGGTGTATATTCAGGGTGATTTGCTGTCATATGTCCGTTTATTGCTTTGAACCGCTTAACTTCCTTGTCGTCATACCCTGCCATTTGCTCGGTCATATCATACCGCACTCTGTCGTCTGTCACAAACATACGCATGTCCGCTCTGTGGTACGGTTCGACCGTATGACTTACCGGCGAATATTCAAGAGTCTTGCTGTAGTTGCCAACCCTGTCATACTCGTTGTACCACTGCTTCTCCATCACCCGCCGCACATATACCCACAATCCGAGTGCGGTATCATCGTTCCATATGAGCTTTACCATATCACAGTTTTTGAACTCCTGCCTATCACCGAACACGCCGTTATTGTAATATTCGATTTCTACTCCGTTATCTGCTAACTCATTCAATGATTTTACCACGCTTTTCGGCTTGTATTTCATCTTCACGTCAGTTAATTCTTTTTTACTTACATGAATACAATACCTACTTTGAAAGGGTTCAAGCTCACCGACTGTGCATATCAGCCACAGCAGGTTATACTTGTCAATCACCGAGTATCGCCCGTTTCGGTCTGAGCTTATCAGTTCCGAGAGTATACCGCACAAGAATTCATGCGCCGTTTTCAAAGCAGGCAATACCTCCTCAGGATTATATCCATATACCTTGCCGGAAAGTGTATCTTCAGTCAGTTCTTGCGGAAACGGCACGATCAACGCGTTTACTCGCTTTGCGAACCAATCGGTTTTTATGAAGTCATATGTCGCCATTTTCTATTTCCTCTTTCATGTACAATTCTATAACTGCGTCTATCACTTTCCTAACATCTCCGAAATCGGATGCTATCATCTTGAATTGCACTGTATGCTGACAATTATTTTTTGTGTTTCCTTTATATTCGGTTAATCTGTAGTTCGCACACCGAATGCAGTGAGCACAATGTCCTTCCTGCATTCTAAAGAATATCTCTTCGGCAAAATCGAAATTGATTTCGTCTAATCTATTTAAAAATGTTGCATTAAAATTATCGGTATGATTCCCTAACATCGCCATTGTCCTATGGGTCATCAAATGATGTGAAATCTTTATTTGATATGAAACAACCTTTGATATTATATATGTAATCTTACTCTCGGGGTAGCCTCCTTCGATTTTCCTTTTGAATTTTAACTCTTTAAGACTTTTATCAATATCATATATGCAATCTTTGAGTTCAGATGATAAATCTTTTATGCAGTCCTCAAGCGTCGGCTTATCTGTCGGCGTTAGGGTGGGAGCATATATAAAATCTTTTTTCGGCAATGCTGAGAGTGTGGGTTCATCGGTATATTCCGTCACCGTCAATGATTTTATATATACTTCCGTGCGTTTGTGACAAGCAATTTTAACTCCGAATCCGTCTTGAAAATCGGCATCTGCCGAAGGCGATTTCATATATACATCTTTTTTATTAAAATACCGTTCTTCGCCGTTTATAATCAACTGCATTGCTTTCTTCCCGTAGATAACGGAGATATCACAATACTCATTCAGTGGGAGTGAGTTGTCGAACTTATGTATATTCGGTTTTGTCTCGCCGCCGATGATAGACATCATCCTGCGATTGTCCATACCGCCCGTGTTGAGGTTTATATATCCTTTACCTATCTGTAATATCAAGGCTGGCGAATCGATTTTGGAGGTCATATCAATACGGAACGGCAGGTTAAACTTATTTGGTATCTCGATATAGGCATTACGATCACTGCCACCTGTCATGTGAAGCTCGCCGTTGTCTGAGCTGACCGCAACTTTCCCATGCGGGGTAAAAGATTCAATGGGAATGTTGTGTATAACCATAAATAACTCCTCCGTTTATATAAATATATTCTATCACTCTAAACCTGACAACAGTGTACACTGGTACAATAAAAAGCATGACACATCATAGCGGTATCTGTGTGTTATATTTTCCATTCTATCTGTATGCTTTTCATTACAAAAAACGTTGAATATACGGGACTAACCTATACAATTTATTCTATTGGTACATAAACCGACATATATTCACCGCCACCTTGACGATAAAACTTAACCCAAAATGGGACGCCTGCCCCACCTAAATTTGCCGGGCGAATATTTACATCATTTTCCCTCATCCATCCGGCAATATAAATCCAAATCCGCCAAGTTGAAAACGAAAATGGATCATTTATGGTAACAGATGCGTAACGACCTTTTGGAATTGTGGTATGACTATAATCATCGCCTATTTCTCCACAAACGGCTTTGACATTGTGGTAAAACCAAAGTCCGTCAGAGACGCCCATCGGTGTGAGGCTGTATTCCGCGGTGTATTTATCCAGCCGTTTAACATTACAATAGTTTGATATATCAAAATCGTCTATATCTAATTCCGTTTGTTCCAGTGTAATAACATTAACATCGCCGCAGCGTTTTTTACTTGTTTCCGCATAACCGCTGCCCCTTATTTCTTTAGAATTTTTAGGCTTAGATATATGTTTTGCCTGTATATCCAAGAGATATAGTAAATCCTTAATATCGTTTTCATTTACATTGTTTATCGCGGCATAATCATCGATTATGCCTATATATTCCATTGCCGTCTCATTTCGGTTACAGCCCGAAACCAATAATTCACTGTTTATATACCAATATTCCCGATATTCTTTGTAACATTTTTTTTCGCAATTTTCACAAAAACCATCTGCGAAAAAGTAATTACGAACCTTATCATTAAATTCGTTTTGTCTAAGAAAAAGCTCGTAACCCATAAACCCTGAACCAATAACCCGTATCGACAACTTGCCATCAACAGAATATAAGGAACAAAAAGCTTTGCCAAACTCTGGCTTTTTTCGGAAATTCATTTGCCATTTATTTGATGCGTTGTTCATCGGTCTAATATTAAAGGGATTATACTCCGGATAATAGCTGGTGATGTGATTGTGTACAGCTTCTGTGACATACTTTCCTGTATCATCAAGCGTATTTAAGAAGTCGATATAAGTATATTCCTGCATAAAAATCCTCCGTTTTTTTATTTATTATAAGTCCTGTCCGTATCTGACAGAGCCCGGTACAAATCCCTTTTGTGAAGATGCGGAAGCCCTTTCTGATTTATGCTTATACTACGCTGTTTTCTAAAACTATCAACTCGTTCAAAACGTACCAATCAGATTTATCCATCTGAGAAAAATAGTGCCCTTTGAAATAACATGGCGTATATTCTATATTGTCAATATGAAACGGTATATCAGCAGAGCCACAGTGAGGGCTGCAATTCTCACACGTTTTTGTCGCTGTTAATGTAGTCTTTATAACATCAGGGCAGCTTAATATTTTTTCGCCGTACTCATCTATGTGTATCAGATTTGCCTTGACAAGCAATGTACCTTTTGATATCTCCATCCAAAATAATGTCTTTCTGTTGCTTGGCATGTTAAATGTGACTCTGTATCGGGTTGGACGCGTTTTGAATACGATCTTACAATTCAACGATTTGCCTGTCTGGTACAACATCTGTGTGACTTCATATTCGTCTTCCGGCAAGACTTTAAAAAATTCCATTTTATCCATCATTTTATACTCCTAGTGCGGATTCATTTGATTGCAGTGCATATTTCAGTGTCTTCGGACAATTCACCATACATTTCAATGCGCAAGAGCATTTGAAAACGTCAAAAATCGCATCGCGTTCACTGCTTTCCGACCATTCTTTCCCATGAATAGCATTTCCGGGGCAGACTTGCCTGCATATGTTACAATCTCCACATTTCGATGAAACGAGTGGATAGTGCTCTGTATTAAGCGGTGCATCCGTAAGGACGGTACAAATACTGAATGCACAGCCATATTCTTCGGTTATGAGTAAATTGTTTTTCCCGATATATCCGAGTCCTGCGAGCCGTGCTATTGTTTTGTGCGGCAATCTGCTTGCTCTTGTAGCTGCATCAAAATTGCCGTTTTGCCAATTGCTCTCCTCTGATTGCGAATAAGCGCGATAACCTTTTCCTTGTATATATTCGGCAAGCCAATCGGCAATAGAGTCAGCTTCATGCTCTTTGTCCGCAAATTCATCGCGTTCAGTCTTTTTTCCGTCACGCATGGTAATAATGAACTCTCTTGACAGTGCCAAACAAAATACAATGGCTTTTGGAAAACCCTGGGTTTGAGTATGTGCAAGACCGGAAACGTCTGCAAATCGAACAATGTCAGCACCTTTTTTAGAAAGCATGTCTCTTATTTCGTTATCCATTGTGTCACCCCTCCTGCATAGAAAATTCTTGTGAAATCGTGTTTGTACATGAGTTTACATTGGAAAAGCACGTGCAAAATCATGATTATACCTTGCGTATATTATATCACATTTTTGTGATTCACACAACAATAAACAAGCAGGATTATACTTTTTTGCTATATATAATGCTTTTTCAATCTCACTTCATTCCTCCGTTTATCATTAATTTTCCTTGGCAACTGTGCTGTTCGCCATGTCGTGATTGACTTATTCACATTTATTGGGTATAATAAGTGTGAGGTGATTACATTTTATGAAACGTAAAATCATTGATAAGTTGATCGCATGGAAAAACAACCCGAACCGAAAGCCGCTCATCATCACCGGTGCTCGTCAGGTCGGCAAGACTTACTCTGCTCTCACTTTCGGCAAAGAGCATTACATGAACACCGTGTACTTCAGCCTGGAGGACTCACGCGAGGTTCAGACAGTGTTCGACCGCGACCTCAAGCCCGAGCGTATCATACGTGAGTTGTCCGCTCTCTCAGGTCAGAGTATCTTCCCAGGCGATACCCTCATCATCTTCGATGAGATACAAGCCTGCGAGAGAGCCTTGACTTCACTCAAATACTTCTGCGAAAACGCACCGCAGTATCACATCATCGCTGCCGGAAGCCTGCTCGGGGTTGCCATGAACCGTGAGAGGTATTCGTTCCCCGTCGGAAAGGTCGATATGCTCACACTCTACCCTCTCGACTTCGAGGAGTTTCTGACAGCAGTCGGTAACGCTTCACTGGTCGAGCTGATAAGGGAGTCCTATTCGGATTTCACTCCTATGAACCTGCACGATACGGCTATGGAGCTATACAAGACCTACCTTGTCGTGGGCGGTATGCCGCAGGCTGTTCTGGAGTACGTGGGTACTCGTGACTTCAACTTCGTCACAGCGGCACAGAAGACGATAAACGACGCGTATATAGCAGACATGGCGAAGTATGCCTCACCGCAGGAGACGACAAAGATCATGGCAGCATGGGCGAGCATACCGGTGCAGCTGTCCAAAGAGAACCACAAGTTCCAGTACAAGGTCATCAAGTCAGGAGCACGAGCCTACGAGTACGAAACTCCGCTTGATTGGCTGAGGTTTGCGGGCGTGATTCACAAGTGCATACGCGTGACCGAGGGCAAGATACCGCTGAGCGCATACGCTGACAACGACTCGTTCAAGGTGTATATGATGGACACAGGACTTCTGTGCTCGAAGTTCGGAATCGCCGCAAACGTGATACTGACCGGAGCATCTGTATTCGACGGGTTCAAAGGTGAGCTGGCGGAGAACTACATCTGTCAAAGCCTTGCGTCGAACGGGATCACGGCGTTCTACTGGAGCAGTCCGGGCAAGGCGGAGTTGGACTTCGTGTATCAGGACAGTGAGGGAGAGACCATACCGGTTGAGGGCAAGTCAGCGGAGAACGTGAAGTCAAAGAGTCTGAGGCAGTTTGTGTCGCTGTACAGCCCGAAGTATGCTATACGAGTATCGGGTAGGAACTTCGGCTACGAGAACGGAATCAAGAGTATACCGCTATATGCACTGTTTTGCTTGATGCCATGATGTAGGCTACTCCGAATATGAATAAACTTCAATATATCAACCCATGGCAACAGCCGCAGACAAATGTCTACGGCTGTTGCCATAAAAATTCAGGTATTATTTCAGTATATCTTTTCTACACCAGCTTATTTCTGCCGCTGACGGTGGCAGAATTGCGTTTTTTGTTTCTAAATCCATTTGTCTCTGATGTACCTTTAATGTTTCATGATATTAAATTTGGATTATAATCTGCAATATAAAATCCACATGTACATAATACTGAAACTTCATTGTTTTGCTTCAGCTTATTTAATTGATTCATCAATATATTGGTTTGCTCCGGAGGAACATTCTCAATTTCACTTTTCTTTCCGGTGATTTTCCATGCCTTGTCAATGTTTTGTTTGATAACTATATTGCATTCGGTTTTATTCACAGCAAACTTCGAGTAGCTGTGATTCCGATTTTCTTTTTGTACACGTGACTTATATGTTTTCTCGCACAATTCTTCTACAGTAACAGTGTATGAACCATAGTTTTCATCAGGAATATTTCTCATATGATAAAATGATTCAACCATAGGATAGTTAATATATAATTTTCCCATATCAGATGATTCAATAAAGAAATCCATCATTTCACTAATTTTACTTTCTGAAAACTGAGGCTCCTGAGGGTCAAGATCGAATATTAACAGTATGTCAGAATAACGCTCATCGAAAAGTAATTTCGTTTGGAGATCAGATTCATACTCTTTTAAAAGCTGGAGGATGTCTATAGAATATGGGTCGTTATCTTTGAACATTTGATTATATAACGTATATATATTGGTGTTATATGAAACTATTTTATGGTTTTCGCTTATATCATATATCCTCAGCAGATGAGTCATAAGTTTAACATCTGTTTTCGCTCCTTCCACAAGTATAAGGATATTTCCCTTATCCATTGAATTCACCACTCATATACAGCTTCTCTAAATTATGTCCTTCTCTCAGCTCACGTGTTGTTGAGTTCGCAAAAGATGTTATCTTATCTTTTGTTAATATGAAATAGCAGTCAGGTCGCATGATGCGGTTGGACAATAAATTTGTATTGTGAGAAGTCAGGATAACTTGAGTATTGCTCATCTTTTCAAGAAGCATCACGATGCTTTCAGCTAATTCAAAATGGTAGAATGAATCGAATTCATCGATAAACATAAGAGATGTATTTTGTGCTGTTTTGTACCAGTAGAAAAACGTATACAAAGCTTTTGTTCCGCTTGATGCTACACTGAAGAACGGCAGAGGATTACTGTTTTTGAAATATAACTTTTTCTTTCCGTCAGGGTCTTCCAATACAACTAATTTTTCATCCACTCCGGAAAGATGCAGAAATTCTTCAAATTCTTTTAGGGTATCCTTATCAAATATAAAGTCATAGTAATCTACAGTTTTGTTCTGATACCCGATATACCTGTTTTCGTCAAGGCTTCTGAACCACAGCATATTGGAGATAAAGTGCATCATCTGACGCAACGGATGATTGTCCTCCAATATCGTATTGTTGATGAAGTATTTGAATATCGATTCAACATCCTGAAACACCCAGTTCAGAGTCGGAGCAAGATCTTTTAATCCCCCGGTATCTCCTTTTTTGTTTATATAGTCATATTCAAACAGGAGCTTACCATTCAACACCATCTTCTCATAAGTAAGCGTTTGTGTATCGTCTTTTTTATACGAATATTGGATTATATCGTCTTTGAACTGAAATACATAGTAAAAGCTTGCATAATCATCGTCAATGTTACTGTTGATATAGTAGCTGTACAGATTAGGACTTACATTTTTTGAAGAAAGATGTGAAACGATATCAAAAACAGCTAAGCCCAAATTAGACTTACCGATAGAGTTTTTCCCGTATACAATCATCTTGCTTATCATGTTGTTTGTGATACAATCCGTATTGAACTTATAGTCCCGTACATCTGAAAAATCAATAGTGATAGCATTCTTGAAATTTTTGAATCCTGAAACCTGGAACAATTTAAGCATATACTCACCTCCTGATATTAGTATAGCCCATCTGAAGATAAAAATCAATATCATCCGTAAAAAAATTACGGGTAGTTGAAGCTTTATTTTCTTTCATTTATCGCCGTATAAATCATGATTTACCATAGCTTTGTAGTAATTGTCGATGGTTGCCGGAGCATTATACAATGATGTAAGCATATAGCTCCGTATATTGCGAACCTCTGTGGTGTTTCTGCCGAGAGCATCAAGTACATACTCGATATGGAATTGATTGAGCTTTAACATTCGGCTTTTCACAATCTCAGCCGACTTGTCCTCACCTCCGATACGGATAGTTTTTTTCGTTGAGCAGACTGTTTCAAGCATAAGCTCAAAAAGCTCATCTATTTGCTCAACTTTGTATCTGTGCTGTTCACAGAGATAGTCATATTCAATGTTTTCTTTAAGAATCTGACTGTAAATATCGATCGAATCCATCTCATCAGTTTTTTTCTCGGCGTCATCACGGATTGATTGATGGATATTTGATACATCAGTATTTGATTCTTGTTTACTTGATGTATTAGTATTTAATTGCATGCGATTTTCGTATATTGGATTTTCCAATGTTGGAGTATCCAATATAGGGTTATCCAATATTTGATTTTCGAATATAGGTTTTTCGCATATAGGTGAGTTTTCCACAGAGTTATCAACAGATTCCTCACATTTTTGAGGTTTCTCATGTATTGTATATTCTGTATCACCAAGATATCCTTTCTCATTTCTTAATCGGCGGCGTGAGAGATATCCGCTTTCCTCAAGCTCCAGTATAGTAGTGCGTATGCTCGCTATCCCATCCTTGCAGACATATGCCAATCCTGCAAGAGTATAATCCCAATCCTCCGGAAGAGAGAGCATGAGCGACAGCATACCCTTTGCTTTGAGGGACAGGTCTTTATCACGTAAGCATCGCATGTGAGTACCCACACGCCGGATTTCACAGAAAATCCATATCTTGGGCGAACCCAAACCCACATACCGGAGGTGCCATATACAATGGAACGAAGACGGAAAATTCAAATCAAATTCTATGTTGATGAGTACGAAAGAAGCTTGATTGAGAGAAAAATGAAGCTCTCGAAAATCCGAAACATGGGAGCATATCTGAGAAAAGTGGCAATCGATGGATACACCATATCAGTTGACTACAGTGACATAAAATCGCTTGTCAGTGAGGTCAACAAGATCGGAGTGAATATCAATCAGATAGCGAAACACGTCAATGAAACTCATATGATTTACAGCGGTCAGATGGAGGAAATACAGCAGAAGGTGAACGAGATATGGCAGTTACTAAGATCAAATCTATCAAAGGCACTCTGAAAAAGGCAATTGCCTATATCTGTGTCTGTATAAAAATAAAAAATGGTTCTTGACAGAGTTAGTTGAAAAGGGTGGGATTTTCAATAAGCAAGATTTTGGTTCTGAGGGTGGAAAAATGGCAACGACCATACATGATACGCTTGATGAGTTTGAGCTTATTGACCTTACCCTCAGCCAAACCGTTGCTGTATTCGAATTTACCAGCGTTTGAAACAGCTTCGAAATCACGTTTAATTCCCTCACCAAAACTATTGATTTCGCGGATTTTCAGGTCTTTTGCCTTTTTGAGCCACGAAGCAAGGTCTTCCGGCTTTTTAGCGGCAAGCAACCTCCGAAATTCCCATACTATGGAATGTGTCTTCTGAAAACAAGGATATTCAATGCACAATCTTTCAAAAGCATCCGCGTCTATACGTTCCACTTTCTCCAATGGGTGGAACAACAGCTTGAAAATATCGGTTCTCTCTATGATTTCCATTTTGACGCAGGGTTGGTTACAGCCATCACACAAATGCTTGCGCCGTCTTTTCCAGTCCGCTATGTAGTATCGGACATTTTCGTCAGAGCCCATATATCCTTGCTCCACTATCTTCTGTATAATGTTGCTTCCCATCATGCCAGCTTCAAGCATAGAATCTATTTCTTTCATATATGGAGTAAGTTTTCCAGCTTTCTTTCGACCATATGCAGCGTGTACTGGGTTGAAATCTGCTTTGATATATTTAGCGACGGTGCGGTGGTCTAACTTTGTTCGCCTTGCTATGGCACGGATACTGAACCCTGCCGCTTTCAATGCACGAACCTCATTCACTCGCCGCATTTTTAACTCCATTTTTTCCTCGCGGGCTATATCAATATTCGTCTTGAATAGATTTTCTCTTTCGGAGGGGTCATGGCAATCAGTTTCTCGTAGAAACGCAAATCCATGTTCAATTCTTTGCATATCTGCGTCTTTGTATAGCCTAACTGTTTTAATTTCGCGATTTTATCGTGCTTTTCTGCGGCGGTGAGTTTTCTGTTCTCGTCGGATTTTGACAGAGTGATTGCTCCAGTTTCGCTTGATGAAGCTTTTTCTCCTGACGGGAACACAACCTGTGCTTTCAGTTTCTTTTTCAAATACTCCGTTGCATACTTCGTCAGGTTTTTCAATAAATGAAAACGATCGCTTATCTGCGTTGCTTTCGGATGTGCTGTTTCTATCGCATTTTTGTACGTTATCGAACCGTCACGGCTGACTACTTCCAAGTTCGGGTAGCTTTTTAGCCACTCGCATACCGGTTCATAATCTCTTGTCTCTATCATATCTACTTTCTTTCATAAAATGACCTCGCTTCCGCATTATCTCGCCATTTTATTCTACCTCTTCTTATCATCTTTTTCAACTAACTCTGTCAAGAACCACTTTTATTTTTATACAGACACACATTTTCCTAAATGTGTGTAATAGCCACAGCATGGGCATTTTATTCTTATCATTTTAATCTCCATTTTTACTTTCCAGATTGTCTATTATAGTACTCTTGTCCACGCTCAGGTTTGAAATAGGTCTTTGTAGTACTATCTGGATTATATGAACCAAATCTATTCGTTTTAGGGTCATATAGAAAGCATAGACTTTTGATTTATGTCTATGCTTTCTATTATCTGGCTTAATAGTTTGTCTCTATTTACCCTCTATTGTCAAAGTGCTTCTAACTGCTTTTGTGGATTCCAATTATCAGGTGCAGAAGTATATTTAGAATACCATACACAACCTTCTGAAACCCATTTTTTTCTCCATTCATTATGTGCATCTCTATTTGGTTCAGGATATCCATCATCATCTACGCCAAACTGAAATCCACAACATATACAAATCTCGTATGAACCGTGTCCTTCTTCGTTATACGGTGGGTCTCGTAATTTCTCATATCTACATACCGGACAAACATATCCCATCTTTTCATCTCCTCTTTAATATAGTTTTTATTTAATTTCCAGGCTGTCTATCAAAATAACCCTGCCCATCTCTAGGGCGTTTTAAATAGGTTCTTGTAGTACCATCAGGATTATATGAACCAAATATACCTGTTTTATCATTGTAAACTCTCGTATTGCCATATTGATCTACTTTACTTTGATACTTGTCTCTGTTTTTGTAAAAATCATTCGCTTTTTCCGCATAATCCTCAACATCTTTGGCCCCTACTTCTTTACCATGTCGATCATAATGTTCGTCTAAAGTAGATGGATCGCCCCAAGTATCTTTAGGATCAATAGAATCATCTATATAATCATCATAGTTAACATCTTCAGCATCAAAGAGATGAAGCCATTCAGAAACTGTGTCAGTCACAGTGGTGACAAGATTGGAAACGCCATTGTAGGTAGCAATACCTCCAAAGATCAACACACCACCTACGAGTATCGCTATACCTATCGCATCTCCAGGACCCGGTGCCGGACTATCAACAAGTGCCCATTCTGTGGCATAATGTATGGCATCCTGTAATATCTTATATGCATACTCCATTGACATCACATCTGCTAAATCTACAGCGATAGTAATTCCTGTGACTTTGTTGGTGATTATATGATCACTGGCTCTGCTCCCTCCGTACTCATCTACTGTAACCGTTTTCGATGTGGTGACAGTAACGGTGACTGTCGGAGAATTTCCGCCTGAGCCACTTGAGCTAGATGAGTATTTCTGTTCAACAGCACTGATTCTGGCGAGAGCGGCAGCCATGTCTTTCTGTGCCTGTGCCTTCTTCTCAGCTGTACTTGATGGCGTGTTGTAGATTGCTCTCGCACTGTAGTACAAATCCTGTGCACTCTGCACCTCCAACCTGTCTGCCAATGGTATCGAGTAATTTTCTGTGATTTGAGTGCTACTCACACTGCTTGGCGTTGATGGTAACGGTGACCCGTTCGAATCATAGTTAGTCGACGATGACGAACTGCCACTTGATGATGAGCCATTACCTGATACATTATTTGTCTCTTTAAGCAGACTCTCGTATTTTTTCTCTATCGAAGCCATCGTTGCCTGTGCTGATGCCATATCTGCTTGTGCCTGTGCTTTCTGTGCGGCTGTGCTCGATGAGCTGTTGTAGATAGCCGATGCTGCTGAGTATGCTTCTTCTGCTCTAAAGTGTGCCAGTCTGTCTATAGCTGGCACTTCTATTGGCAAGTGACCGCTTGGGTCATAGTAGACAAGAGGATTGTAGCTGACATAGGCATACAGGTTGAGGCTCAGTGGGTCACCTATGTTACCTCTGTAGCTGTCCTCCTGCAGAAACCTCGCTACCTCAGGGTTGTAGAACCTTGCGTTCAGGTAGTATAGGTTAGTCTCCTCATCGTACACATAACCGCTGTACCTGTATGGGTTGCTCACACTGCCGCTCACATCAAGCTGTACTCCGAACGCATCGTAGTAGTACCCTGCTATCACTACTCCGCTCGCGTTAAGTATCGTCGTCACATCTCCGTGTCCGTTGTACAGGTAGTAGCTCGATGCTCCACTCTCTACTCGGCTCAACAGCTTCTTGCCGTATACATTCGATGCTTTCTGATTTCCGCTGCCATCAAGCTCAAGTATAATTATTTGTAAACTGAGGGAACAAACATGTGTTGCTCCCTCAATTGAATTATAAATTTTTCTATAGCTCTATAGCATATGTCTTTATTACATTATTAGAATTATGCCCAAATACATATATTATCTCGCATTTTTGACATCTCCATATGTCATATTTTGGATCTGGCAAATCAACTGAATCTATCATTCCTATGTTGATAATATCGTCCCACTCTCTATTTGTAAAAACTTTTAGTTGTACATCATTTGGTGCCATTGAATTAGATAGTGTTTCTCCACACTTACATTGAAATCTCGCCATACTCTCACCTCCCATTATGGATAAATTATTGTACCTCCGTTTATCCAAATTTCAACGCTTCCCGGAAGTTGTTTATTTGGATATTTACCCACTGCTCGATTTAGAATTTCTTGTGCTTCTTTCTCTGTTAATCCAACCACCATACCATACTACCCCATATTGATAATAACTTCTGCTGTTATTCCATACATCGTGCGTGTTCGTTGTTACTACTCCGCCTGTGCTCTCAGTCAGCTGGTTACCGTTCGCATCGTAGATCTATTCACCTGGCCATATCTGCACTACTTTAGCATCAGATTTCTGTATCGCCATAGACACATCTCCACCAAAGGAATCTGTATTCACGTATTCAGCATCAATAAAAGATATGATCCATAGTTCGTACTCTTCATCATAGAATACACTGTATGCCACGTAGTTTTTGAATCCTTCTCTATGTTGAAGTGTCTTGAAAATGGCCTCTCCCACAGCCAGTGCTGTCTCTTTGTCTGGAACAGCAACTACATTTTTGAATGCAAATTCATTATCTTTGAAATACTCATATCGTTTTCCTGAGTGAAACGATACATCATTGTTATTTTTCTGTTGACATGCTGAAAGCATCATCAATGCAATAAATATTATTGTTACTATTGTTAATTTTTTCATATTCCCCTCCTATGGATTCGGCCATACCATGTATTCACAGCCAAATTTGTCGCAACGTCCATTACTATCAAAATGATTTTCCCATGAGTATTTCAACCAAGCTTCAAGATTATCTTTTTCGTCTTGGGTAATTGGGGTAGGCGAAAATGTTCCCAGATTGGTTGTCACCCCACTGGAGTAATCATATCGTAGTACCTCGAAGCTTGAACTGCTACATATACATCTCTATTATTGTCGAGTGCAATCTCCATATCTTTGTTTGAAAAATCGCTACCATTTGGATGAGTATGGACTGCTGCAACATATGTACCTGTGGATGGTATTTTATATCCAAAGAGAGTAACGCTATGAGGCAAACCTACATGAGGTGACGTATAGTAGTAGTCTGTTACTCCGTTAGTAACCTTAGAATATATTTCTGCACCATATTCATGCCGTGAATACAAACTAGAACTGTATATCTCTTCCGCAAAAGCTTTCGCCGCCTCGTCAGCAGATGCATATGTTTTCGATGTATCTTCTCTCTCTACCTCACATCCCGTAAGCAACATCATAAAACCAAAAATTACAGGAAATAGAAACCATGCAGCTGCACTTTTACCTTCAGCAAACATATCGTTACCGCCCTCGACGATCACCTGAGCTATATCTTCACCTGCACTGCCTACTTTAGAGACTATATCATTTACTATCACTTCTGATATGATGCTCATCACATGTACATCAGACTCCAATGAAGAACCTGAACTGCCAAATGATGGAACAAGTACATCAGTATCAACTCGTATCAGTTCAGTTCCTACTACCTCGTACATTATTCCGTTTAATACTGTATAAGTATATGTCTTTTCGACTGACGAAGTTGATGAACTACCTGATGATGAAGTTGATGAACTACCTGATGATGAAGTTGATGAACTATTCTCTACTGTCACTGTAACAACAATTGTAGGCATAATAGCATTACTATCTTTAGTGCTTGTTGGCTGTGTTTTCAACCATGCTTCATATTCCTTGAGCCATGATTGATTGATTTGGTCTATAATTGCCATCTGGGTTAACATATCGGCATGTGCGTTTTCTCTTGCTGCTGCCGTGTATTTATCACTGGAGTATATTGCGTATGATTTGTCATATTGTTCCTGTGCTCTAACAATTGCCAGTCTATCTATTGCAGTCATTGTGCCATTTCCAGCCAGGGCATGACCGCTTGGGTCATAGTACACAAGAGGATTGTAGCATACATAAGCGTACAGATTCAAGCTCAGTGGGTCACCTATGTTACCTCTGTAGCTATCCTCCTGCAGAAACCTCGCCGTCTCTGCACTGTAGAACCGCGCGTTCAGGTAGTATAGGTTAGTCTCACTGTCGTACACATAGCCACTGTACCTGTATGGGTTGCTCACACTACCGCTCACATCTAACTGTACTCCGAATGCATCGTAGTAGTATCCTGCTATCACTGCTCCGCTTGAGTTCAGTATCGTTGTCACATCTCCGTGGCCGTTGTACAGGTAGTAGCTTGATGCTCCGCTCTCTACACGACTCAACAGCTTCTTGCCGTATACATTCGATGCTTTCTGATTTCCGCTGCCATCAAGCTCAAGTATCACCTTGTCATACTCGTACACATACTGGGTAGTCGTGCTTCCTGATACCTTCTTCACTCGCAGTCCGTCTCCGTTGTATGTGTTCGCCACACTAACGCTTCCCTTGACTGTCTTCGTCAGGTTGTTCCATACATCGTAGCTGTTCGTCGTCACTACTCCGTTCGTTGTCTCTGTCAGCTCGTTTCCGTTGGCGTCATATGTGTAGCTTGTCGTCACTGAGCCTGCTATCTTGCTCGTCAGTCTGTTCTGGCTGTCGTAGGTGTATGTAGTCACCGTCGTCGTACTGCCTATCTTGACGCTCTCTGTCTTTCTGTTACCTGCACTGTCGTAGGTGTATGTCGTCACATTTCCGCTCGGCTCGGTGACTGTCAGCAGACGGTTCATGCTATCATAAGTATACACCGTTGTTCCTCGTCCGTCAAGCTTTTGGGTGATGTTTCCATTTGCATCGTAGCTATAGTTGTACGCATCTATCACACTTCCGTTCGATTTCTTGTTCGTCAGTACCTTCAGTCTGTTGTTTCTGTAGTAGCTGTACTCTTCTGTAGCTCCTCCTGGGTAGGTCACCTTATTCAGTGTACCGTTGGCGTTGTACGTGTAACTCGCTGTGCCGGCTGTACCCTGCTGTACACTCGACAGTCTGCCTGCTTTGTCGTACGTTCTCGTCACTACATTACCCTTGGGGTCAGTTGTTTTCTCACTGCAGTATCCTGCTGTAAGGCCTGATGTGATGTCATATGTGAACACGGTTTTACCTGCCACCGGTACTGTCTTTGTCAACACCCTGTTCTGGCTGTCGTACGTTCTGGTCGTTGTTCCTGTGCTGTCAACCATTGTCAGTTGATTGCCGTTGTTGTCGTACGTGTACGATATGGAATTGCTTCCGTTGACCTTGCTCAGCAGTCGTCCGTGGATGTCATAGCTGTATGTAAACACTCTGTTCATTCTGTCTGTGTAGGTATTGACACTTCCGTCCGCACGATAGGTGTACTTCTCTGATGTTCCTCCTGTCACTGTTCTCGTAATCGCCAGATTCCTAACGTTGTATGTGTATGTTGTAGTGTTGTTCGCTCCGTCTTTCTGTGTGAGCAGATTGCCGTTGTTGTCGTAGGTGTATGATGATATCACCACTCCTGACGGCTCCTTGACAGATGTCAGCCTGTTGTATCTGTCATACTCTTTCGTTACGGTGTTACCCTTGCCGTCTGTTTCACCTGTCACGTTGCCGTTTGCATCATAACTCACACGAGTCGAATGACCCTCACCGTCAGTGGTCTTCGTGAGTCTGCCAACCCGGTCATACTCGAATGAAGTCACATTGCCAATGGCATCTGTCGAGCTAACCTGAGCTCCGTTGAGGTTGTATACCAATGTCTCGACAACTGCATTGAGTGCATCAGTCGTCTTCACGAGTCGGTTCAGTGCGTCATACTCATATTTGGTGATGTTACCCAGCCAGTTCGTCTCAGTAAGCACATTACCGTTATTGTCGTAGCTCTTGTACGCTGTTTTCACCAACCCATTCACCGTGATCGATGATGATACTGCTCTGTTGAGCTGGTCGTATACATATGTAGTTACATTACCATTGCCGTCTGTCGCATATCTCAGGTTGCCGTTTTTGTCATATCTGCAGCTCTCTGTGATACTCTGAGTTCCATCTGTCTTTCGCTCTGTCACACTCAGATTGCGTCCCTGATTGTCATATGTGTACAGTGTCTCTTTGCTGAGACTGTCACTCTCACTCGCAAGCAAGCCGTTCATTGTGTACTTGTATGTCACTGTGTGCGATGCAATCGTTGTATCTCCGGGTGCTGATGCAGTCTTTACCTTGCCAAGCTGATTGTATGTGTATGTTGTTACATTGCTCTTACCATCTGTCTCTGTCAACACATTTCCGATGTAGTCATATGTCTTTGTCAGTGTGATGTCCCCTGCTTTGATCTGGGTTACATTACCTGCATCGTCATATGTGTACAGTGTCTCGTAGCCTCGTCCGTCTGTATCCTTCACTTTGCGTCCAAGTCCGTCATACTCATATCTTACAGTAGCTCCCTGAGCGTCAGTTACACTGACAGCTCTGTTCATGAGATCATACTCGAACGAAGCATAGTAACCATTCTGATAACCAAGTGCATCATACACTCTCGTCTTGTTACCATTTGCATCATACTGGAATGATGCCACCACGACAGTCTTGAATGTTGATGAGCCGTTTTCCTTGTATACCTCTGTTTTTCTGAGCAGTCTTCCCATCAGGTCGTATGTATACTCGGTGCGGTTCATCTGTGACAGTGAGCCACTAGTGATGTAGTTTTTCGGTGTCACTTCAGCTGTCAGTCTTCCTGCTCTGTCGTAGGTATAGTATGCAACTCCACCTTTTGCGTTGGTCTTGTGTGTCACATTTCCTCGCTTGTCGTAGGTGAATGATGTCACATTTCCGTTTGCATCTTTGGTTGTGCTTATCTGACCCATGTTCGTGTATGTCAGCTCTGTCTCAATGTTCACGTTGGTGTTCGTCTCATCTTTGCCCGGCTGACTTACCTTTGTCAGCCTGTCCAGTAAGTCATATGTGTTGGTTGTTACCACTCCCATAGGGTCAGTGAATTTCCCAGTAAAAGGGAAACAGGCAACGGTTTCTGATTGCACTGTCGCCGAAAATACTGATAAATATAGACTTTCGGTAATTGAGAAAAAGTTCAGAACCGGATTAGCTATCCAATTCTGAACTTTTTTAGTTCTCAGAAAGATATCAATGTACCAGATTGAGGTAAATTGTGGTAAGTGCTGGACGTGGAAACATATCAACTGATAATAGCTAAAACCCCAATGAGTGCTGAGTTTGTGAGTCTGAAAGTTAGTTGTTTTATGATTCCATCAGCAAATCCACAGCTCATTGAATTAGTTGCGTTGACATTTAAAACACACTATAATTCTGAAAAATCACTCATATAGATAAGTGTAGGCTATATTGGCTCAAAGTGTTACTGTTTTTCTCTGTAATGCACTGATCATACAGGCAACAGAATTGCAGGATGTTTTCTATTGCGAAAATTTATATGCACGTTATGTGCAGGTAATTGAATTTTGTCGAAATGCATGATATAATAAATTATCTTATTTATGTTAGCACTGACTAAGTGGTACGACCAGGAGTAGAGAATATGATTAAAATAATATTGAAGTAGATTTAAAAATAAAATATATGAAGACCAGATTGCCTCAAGCATGGCTTACAGAAAAAATCGGAATCACAGGTCAGCATGTGAATTGTATCATTAAAAACAGGATGGAGGTGTTAATAAGACGTTTGTGCACATAATGGAGGCTCTTGGCTATGATATAGAACTTATTTATGTAAAACGGGATAAAAATTATCAGATAGCGGAGGAAGAAAAATGGCTTACGAAACACCATTAACTATAGCGGATGTTATGAAAGATATCTCTACCAATAAGTATGTACTACCTTCTATTCAACGAGAATATGTATGGGAGACTACACAAATTGAAACTCTTTTTGATAGCTTGATGCAAGAGTATCCTATTGGGGCATTTCTTTTCTGGGAAATTAGTAAATATAAACTTGGAGATTATGATTTTTATGAATTTCTGAAAAATTACCATGAAAAATCATCAATTCATAACAAAAAAGCAGACCTTAAGGGAGCAGATGGTGTGACGGCTGTTCTTGATGGACAGCAGCGTTTGACTTCAATTTATATTGGATTAAAGGGTTCTTACGCATGCAGACAGAAATACAAACAGAAGAAAAATGACAATGCCTATCCTGTTAGAAAATTATACTTAAATTTGATTTCAAGGGCAAAGGATAACAGCAATAAATATGATTTTCAATTCTTGATATGCACTGATGTAAAAAACACTGATGATGAGTATTGGTTTGAAGTTGGTAATATTCTTGATATGCAAGATCTGGGAGATGTGGCTACTTATGTAACTGATAATATTAGCTATTCTGAAGACCATCAATATTCAAGAGAGCAGTCGAAATTTGCCACAAACTCTCTTTCACAACTGCATAAAGTGATTCACACATCACTTACCCTGAGCTATTATAAGGAAAAATCTACCGAACTGGATAAGGTATTGAATATCTTTATCCGTGTGAATAGCGGTGGTACAGTACTTACATATTCAGACCTCCTACTTTCAATTGCATCTGCACAATGGCAAACCCATGATGCAAGAGAGGAAATTACAGAGTTTGTTGATGATGTAAATTCAATTGGTGGTGGTTTCAGAATTAATAAGGACTTTGTTTTGAAAGCTGCACTTGTGCTTACTGATTTCTCCGACATAGCATTTAAGGTTGATAATTTTAATAAGCCTAACATGATGAAGATTGAGGCTAATTGGGATAACATAAAAAAGGCTATCAAACAGTCAGTTAATCTGGTATCATCATTTGGTTATTCCGGAGAAACCCTGAGTTCGAATAATGCCCTTATTCCTATTGCATATTATCTGCTCAAAATCGGAATGCCGGATAATTTTGTAGATTCAAGCACTACAAAGGATAATCGTGCAAAAATTAAGAAGTGGCTCATTCGGGCATTGTTGAAGAAAGTATTTAGTGGTCAGCCAGATAATGTGATCAGACCAATCCGTGAAATTTTAAAGAATAATATATTCAATGACTTCCCAATTAATGAGATTATTGACAAGTTCAAAGGTACAGATAAGTCTATGCAGTTCACAGAAGATGATATTGATGAGTATTTACTGAAATTAAAATACGGTGCAAGGGAGACACTATCAACCCTTATGCTTTTGTACCCTTCATTAGATTTTAGTAATAAATTCCACGAAGACCATATGTACCCGAAGAGCAAATTTAAGAAACCATACCTTCGTAAAATGGGTGTGCCGGAAGACAAACTGGATGAGTACATCAATTCGGCAAATGACATCGGCAACTTACAACTTTTGGCGGCACAGCTGAACGAAGAAAAACAAAATACAGATTTTGATAAATGGTTCACTGAGCAATACAAGACTGACAGTGACAAAATTCAGTATAGCACAGTAAACTATCTTCCAGAAATGGAATATAGTTATGCCAATTTTCTTGTTTTTATGGATGCACGCAGAGCACTTTTGAAGGCGGAACTTATGAAGATATTATTGTAAATGATGATTTGAATCATTTGCAAATGCTATTACGAATGGAGGTGTACCAAAGTAACCGATATGAGGCAAACACATGATTTTGCTGTAAAATGGTGCGACAAATTTTATGACCAAAATATCAATTACATAGAATTGGTTTACCATTATATGGCGGATGACTCTGTGGCTCTTGGTTTTGAAATGGACTGTGGTCATGCCTTTGGAGGTATGTAGGCGAATCGGTCAGCCACACGACACGATGCATATTAGGCTTTTCGAGACTGAAGTTGCTCTCTGTCAGAGTCAGGTATCGTGATTTTGCGATAGCAATGAGGTTATATTCTACAGATATAGTGATATAGAACTTTCGGCTTGGCTGTATTGCTGGATTCAGGCTGATTGGTCATATGGATTTCGCTCCTCATTCGATAGATTATGTCATTATGATAGACCATATCTGTATGTGTGTCAATAATTTATCATCAAAACATGCTCCTAAAAATGAAATTTCATTGTATACATGCAGACTCAGAAAAGTCACAATTGAATATGCGGAAAGCTATTGACAAACAGCTCGAAAAGAGGTTACATATAGGTGGAATCGAATATGAAAATGCCATGGCTGACTGGTGTGATGCGAACACACCAGTCCTGCATAAGGTGATGATCCCACCTCAAGCAACCGTTACCGGCTCCATAGCTGCCTATAGTATACACCATATGCAGCAGCTTTACAATCCGAAACGTACTCGAGTGTGATGAGAACAACAGCGATTCCGTCAATGATGGAGATTCTGGCACGAAACAGCAATTTCAACAACGAAAATGTAAGCCTGTATGAGATGGCGACAGTGTACAATCCGACATCAGTACCCCAGGATGGGGAAGAAACCGCACTTCCTGATGAAAAGGTTGAAATAATCATAGGAATGTACGGAAACTGCGATTTTTATTCAATAAAAGGAGTAGTTGACGGACTTCTTGAAACAGGAGCTGTTACAGGGTACACATATGCCGCCGAGTCAGACGACCGGTCATTCCATCCCGGAAGATGTGCAAAAATCATATCATCCGGCGGAAGTGAAATCGGAATTATAGGTGAGATTCACCCGTCAGTTGCCGATAATTATTCAATCACAAACACAAGAGTATATATAGCAAAGCTCGACTTCGACACAGTATACAGTCTGAGAAACACCAAAAAACAGTACAAACCACTCCCGAAATTTCCGGCAGTTACAAGAGATTTCTCATTCGTATGTGATGAGAGCCTTGAAGCCGGAGCGATTGAGGCAGTCATGTATAAGAGCGGAATAAAGTTACTCGAAAATGTAAAGCTGTTCGATGTATACAGAGGACCGCAGGTAGGTGAAAACAAAAAGAGCATGTCATTCTCAGTCTCACTGAGAGCATCAGACAGAACATTAAAAGATGAAGAAGCCGACAATGCCGTGAAAAAGCTTCTCAAAACTCTGGAATCTCAGTTAGGAATCACCCTGAGAGCATAAACAAACGCACAATCACAATCAAACAAATCACCAAAAGCGGGAGTGTGTTATAAAGTGTGTAAATGGAATAAATCTGCAAAAATTTGCTAATGATAAATATGTGACATAAACAGGGCAACGGTGGAGACCGCCCCGACGCTTGTCACGGCTTAAACGGTAAAACGGTGGATAAAAAATCTGCCGTTTTCAATTTTACCGGTAAGCCAAAATCGGATAAACTCCGGCGACCGCAGCCGCCGCTCCCTGAATGAATTAAGAAGCTCTCCTGTCAAGGAGTCTATCCTCGAAAAAGACGATAAGCTGTCCTGCAACGAACTTCGTTCGTTGAATTATGCCCCAGTTCTGCACAGGCATACTCCATTTTTTGGATATTTCCATAATCGACAAATATACCGATTTTCTGACCGAATCGTCAGTCGGATAGATAACTTTATTCTTAGTGTATTTGCGTAGCATACGGTGAAAACCCTCGACCGCATTGGTTGTATATATGAGCGTTCTGACCTCTTGCGGGTACTTAAAATAGGTCGAAAGCTCCGCCCAGTTTGCGTCCCATGACTTGCATATCTGCGGATATTTTTTGTCCCATTTTTCACGAAATTCTTCCAATCTATACTCCGCATCGTCCAATGTCGGTGCGCCGTAAACCAATTTCAAGTCGCTCATCACGAGCTTAATGTCTTTGTAACTCACATATTTTGTACTGTTTCTGATTTGATGAATCACACACAACTGTTGCTCCGTTTTCGGGAATACCGTTTCGATTGCCGTCGAAAATCCGCTCAGATTGTCACGGCATACTATCAATATGTCCTCTACTCCTCGATTTTTTAACTCATTACACACAGTCGTCCAAAAACTCGCACTCTCATTTTCACTTATCCATATGCCCAGTATCTCTTTACGTCCGTCCATGTTGATTCCCAGTACCGAGTACACGCATTTGTTTATCACTCGTGAATCTTTTCGCACTTTAAACACGATTCCGTCTAAAAACACTATCGGATATACTGCGTCGAGCGGACGACTCTGCCACTCTGCTACTGCCGGCATTATCTTGTCCGTAATTTTGCTGATGAGACTTGCAGAAGCTTCTACTCCATAGATGTCTCGCAGGTGGTCTTCTATGTCGCGATTCGACATCCCTTTTGCATACATCGCCAATATTCGCGTCTCCAAATCATCGCTTCTTGTCTGCCTTTTCTCTATCACCACCGGCTCAAACTCCCCGTTTCGGTCTCGCGGTACCTCGATTTCACACTCGCCTAATTCACTTTTTAACGTCTTTTTTCCATATCCGTTTCTGCTGTTTCCACTGTTGTTTCCCAGTACGCTGTTCTTTTCGTATCCTAAATGCTCTTCCATTTCACATTCAAGCATACTCTCTATTGTCCCTTTAAACAAGTTCTTCAGCAGCATTTGTACGTCCTGCATATTTTCACATTCCTCGCTTAACAGCGTTACCAGTTCTTTTGCTTTTTCCGTGTTCATTCTTATTTTCTCCTTGTTTCTCTTTTATTTCTTTAGGAGATTATTCCCATTTACACGGTCTCTTATACAGTCTCTGATTGTACCTCGTGGGGTATATTTTGTATATTTGCATGGTTATTAAAAAGCTTGCTCTTGCGTATTCATATAATGAAATGTCAACCTCATAAGTACACTTCTCACTCCGGAGATTGTATTCACTCGAGATTACCCATAGATTTACCGTTCATGTACCTGATCGAACAGCATGTCAACGCTCTTGAGCCATACTCCCCAGTCGATTGGGTACTTCGTTCGCATCCTCAACGCTGAGCTGTGACACAGGCTCGTCAACGTCAGGATGAACGATGCTATGTCAAGCGGCTCGATCAGTTCAAGCTCCAGCATCCGATTCAGCAACGCACTCATTCGCTGCTCAGACTTCTCGAAGATATTACGATAGATCAGCTCCTGAGCTCTCATGTCACTGTACATCTGAGTTGACGCTATCAGAAAGATTTTGTCCATCGTCTCCTGTACGTCCGCATCGAACCGGAACAATGCCCGTCTCAGCGTTTGCTTCGGTGGCTCTGTTCCCACATGCTTGAGCAGTGATTCGGTGCTCGGAATGAAGTATGTATAGTGGTGGTCATAGAAACTGTATATCGTCTCAAGGATAGTCTCTTTGGACTCGAAATGATGATATATCGAACCTGCTTTGATTCCTGTTTCCTTGGCTATGTCGAATGCGAATGAGTGATCCGAAGAAGTGTATGCTTCTTTTACATAGCCAACGAAGCGATAAGTGTAATAGAAAACGCAGGAGGACTCGGACTTCCGATACCACAGAAGCTTCTCGATGTACTTGCTCAGCTTAGTGACAAAGGAAATGATGAGGATGACAATAAACAGCACCTCTGTAATGTAACAGAGATGCTGAATATATACTTCATCAAAGGTGTATTGTACAAGAAAAATCCTGCTACATTCCAAACCAACCAACAACCCACTCCGCTTCAGAGCCGAAGCCTAACTCAACTGTTCTTTCTTGAATTTCAACCCAATCATCTGACGGATTCGGATTATTCAACTTATTTTCGGCATTGTCAAATTCATTCTCATACAAGGGCATCTCACTTAAATCAATAATCAATACGACTAAAGTCAAGCTCCGGCAAAAGTGAGTTGGATATAATATAATCTCTGTAAAAATTATATATCGTTTCCATCATGCTCAATCGTTCCTGCCAATCTGTAGTTTCCGAGAGCAAATCAAAGCTTGATGTTAAATCCGATATTGGTGAGGGCAATCTACTGAATGCCCAACTTAAATGCTTGCGGTACGGATAATACTGGCGGCATACCATAAAGCCTATCTCAAGTAACGCTTTGATAGCATCTCCGAATGGAATGTAAGCATCGAAATAATGCTTGCGGTCTACGCATCTTCTCACTTCTTGAATACCGTCGCTCACGAAAGCTTTTATTTTTTCAAGCAAAGCTTTTTTCCACAGAATCTCCGGCATTTTATCCGGTGCGGTTATTTCACGAAGTTTACTCAATCTGCCCTGAGGATCATGCCAGATGGGTTGATTGTGCAAAACAAATAGTCCGAATAATGAATCAAATGCTATTTTATCCCACATAACGTCAGCATCGGATTCAAGGAGTTTTTCTCCCTGTCCGTCAAGCAGCCATGACAACGGATATACGCTGATTATTGAGCCTCCCTGCTTCCATAGATTTGTTTAAGCTAAACATTCAATAAGATGTATCTGCAACAAACCGTTTTGTTTCCAGATTTTATCAGGAAGATATATAGCTGCTTCCAAATCAGATAATTCATCATCAATGCCTAAGCCTACAGAACCGCTGATCATAAAGCTCATTTCATTCAAAATGTCTGAGTGCTTCTCACGAATCAACGGCATAATGATATTGTTAAAATAATTTATACTTTTTTCGGTCATTTTTACTGACTCCTTTTTGACATTGTTTTCTCAGCACAGTTAAGTTATTCTAAATCCTGTCTTATCATGCTGTATGATATTGAACCTACTACCGTTCCGTCCTCGTTCATGAAATCCTGACGTGATGCACCCTCATATTTCATGCCTGCTTTTGCCATTACTCTCCCCGAAGCCGGATTGTCTGTCTGATGAGCACCTGAGATTCTGTTAAACCCCTCCTCAAGTATCATGAAACGCAGAACACAAGCGACTGCCTCAGTCATATACCCTTTGTTTCTATGATTCTCCTCTGTATGATATCCAATGGTACATGAGTGTAGTTTTTCATCAATGTCAAAAAACGCAATTTTGCCGGTAAGATCGCCGGTATGTTTTTCTGCAATGTCCCACTCATATCTATCTATTGATGAACTAACTTTTTTTATTACCAATCTCTCTGTTTCAAGCGTTTTTTCTTTTGTCGCTGTATCTATTATATTTCTGATTTCATCAACAATCTGAGCTATAGTTTTATCATCGGTATTTATGACAAAATCGTTTGGATACGGGTCTAAATGAAGCCAATGAAAGGACAGTCCCCAATCATCGCCGCGTTTGTTATACCTTTCAGTCAGTGTTTCCTCAGAACAAGTCAATGTAAATCCAATCGTTGTATAATCATTCTCAGCGAACACAGCAATGTCTTTTAATATAGGCTCCCGGATTGATTCGTATGTTGATACCACAGACGAAAAAATAACATACTCGAAGCCTGAGTTCAGGTAATTTGCCAACACAAAAGACATATTTTTATCACCGTTTCGCAGTCGTGAATCATAATCCTCAGACGCATTTACACGCCACAACTCATCGCCGTTGCACCAAGCACTATTATCATACAAGCTAAACAGTTCGTCAGCGACTGTGGTTTTACCGACACAAGGCGAACCGCTTATGATTATTAATTTTTGATTTATTTTATCAGACATTTCTAAATTCCTCTTTAATGTATATTGTTTTTCAGCAGATAATTTACGTAATTCAGCTTTCTTAGAGCTATTATAGCATAGAAAAATCTACGATGATATATAAATCTCATTTTAAAACTATCTTTTATACAATATGAAATCCGCTATGTAACCTTTAACAAACAAAGTTCGTTTTATGATTATCATAGCGGATGATTTACGCTTTTGTATATACTATCTTTTTGATGCTTGCATGTGAGAGGGAATACTTTTCAGACAACTCATCAATCGTTGAACCGCAGTTAAAAGCTGAACGGATTTCATCGTTGCGTGTTGAGGTCAAAATTTTACTCTGAGTGGTATCTCCCCATTTTTTATAGTTGTTCTTTAACTTAGGGACATATAATAATTCGCCTTGCACATACTGTTGAAGCTGAAAGAGCAGCTCTCTCGGCAGTATATTTTCAGCGTTTGAATTTTTCATCGTACTTTACTCCTTATTTTTTGATTACATAAATAAAGTGCAAAGCCGCAAACAATTCATATGTTTTGATGGCAATTCAATAAATCTCCATGCAAACGAATTGCCGGAATAATGAACACAGTTCAATTCCTATTCGCCGGCTTTGCATGGAGTACAGTATCTTTGGGATTTCTCTGTACGTAATTTTATACATATCGTGCCTCCTGCAAATAATCTAAATTTACTATACAAAATTAACAGTTCGTCACTGTGCGGTTAATATTTTACTCTACAGACGTTATATCATATTGAGATTATACCTCATTTCACACAACAATGCAAGCAAAAAAACAAACAGCACCGAAATATATCGGTGCATTTGTCTTGTTATCTTTTCTCGATGCAAACATAAATGTCAATAGGTGTATACAAATCTAGCTCAGCACTCGATAAACGGTATTCCTCAAAATATGGTCGGTAGTCAGGCTCTCCCGAGTTTGAAAAGCAAAGTCCGCTATCCTGCTTGATATACCGCCAGATAGCACGGCTGGTCTGTTCCAGATTATGATGCATGTTGGATGATCGGAAATATCTGCACTCACGATAGCTTTTTCTTTTCATTCCGTCACACATCGGTAGCTCACAATCGGTGCGGTGGAATATCTCACAAAATACATTCTCATTCTCCGCTTGTCCGTAGTATACCTCAAGCTTCACTTCACCTTTTTCAAACAGCTTTTGCTCTGATGCCCATGTCAGCATCTTATCAAACGCCTGCTTTTTTGCCTCATATCCGCTCTCACCGACTCCACGGACATATAGTCCGGAGTAAGACGGTATTTCCATGATTTCGTATTCCATCGGCATGATGGGCATATAAATGCGTTCTTCATATACTTCACAATCTTTGTTTGGGGAGTAATATTCCCATGTTCCGGCAAAGCGGTGGTCGATTTTGTATGTATTCCTCTCAAGCCATACTCCGTAAAGATACTGTGTAACCTCTTTATAGTCCAATCCTCCTTCATACCCGACCACTGCACACAGCTGAGAGGGAAGCACTCTGCTGACAGCACCCTCAGGAACATCATCGAGACTCGTGACCTCGATTCCGATGAAATAGTTCCAGTAAGACTCAGGATTTGTTCCGCTTCCGGACATCAGCTCCGAAAGAGCATGTGTTGCATTCGGAGAGTTCGGATATTTGCGGTTCGGAGCATTTCTGAAAATCCGGTCATATGCATTGTAGAAAGCGTCGAACGCCCACTCATCTCCTCCGATCTTTCTCTCAATTCCGATCAGCTTGGTTTCGGGAAGGGTAACGATTTTCACTTCGTGTTCATTTTGTACTGACATGATACTTTCATCCTTTTCCTCGTTATTAAGAGAGAGCGGTATGGCATAGTCAGATATACAGTAGCTGTTCTCACGATAGAATTCGCCGAGACGGCTGCCGTTTTTTCTGAACAGATACGGTGAGACACCGTAGTATCGCCTGAAAGCACGGCTGAAAACATCATGCGACTCAAATCCGTATTCGAATGCGATATCAACGATTTTTGTGCTACTGCTCACGAGCTCTTTTGCGGCAAAGTAGAGCTTGCGTCTGAGTACATATTTCATTGGAGTGATATCCATTTCGAACAGGAACATCCGAAAAAAGTGCGGAGTTGAAAAAGCAGCAGTCTCAGCCAGATTTTCGATAGTGAAGCTGTCCTTTATATTGGCGTCAATGTAGTCCAGAACAGCCTGAATAGTATTTTTATATATCATAGCATCCATCCTCTCTCGGAATCAAGTATACAGCAATGCTCGTATATGTACTCGACGATTTCTATCAATATCCTGTAATTTATTTTAACTGTCTCCAAAAATCCTTGGACAAATATCACGATAAAACTTGTTTCCCACTGTATCAGTTGCTTGAATGACCGCAACAGTATTTTCAGAAGGACTCATATTCAACTCCTGTCCTCCCCAGCCAAGTCCTAAATATCTGTTGCTTTCCAACCACCAAAAATAGCCGTAGCCATTGTTGGCATCCGACGGTGACAGAGATGCTTTTATATACTCTTCCGAAATAATCCGCTTTCCGTTCCACATTCCTCCATGCAGTATGAGCATACCTATTTTAGCTAAATCATGCGAGCATATCGTGTATAGAGAGTATTTTCTGTCAATAACATCATGCGGCGATACATTTGCCGGATCATATGACAATAACCATTCATCCCATTTTGGGTTCATTATTCCTAATGGTTTATATAGATATTCATAACACATATGCCATTCATTCATACCGCAGGCTTTCAGGATAATCTCACAGATCAAAGGCGGATTCCATTCGTTGTATGCAAATTTTCTCCCCGGAAGGTCTGTCATTTGTATATCCGATATATGCTCAAGCCGGTCATTTGATGTCGTTCCCATTTGTCTCCCCACAGGAACTCTCCCGCCGACTCTCCCGTAAATCCCCGACGACATCGTCAGCAAATGACGAATCGTAATCAGTTTGTGATATGGCTGTTTGCTCCCGTCAAATTGCGGAAGATAGTGATATATCGGTTCGTCAACACTTTTTATGAATCCTTTATCCAAGCAAATACCCAGTGTAAGTCCTAAAATGCTTTTCGAGATTGAAAATACATAATGACAGCTTTTTTCATTGCACTTATTATAATAGCGTTCGAAAATCAATTCGTCATTCTGATATACTAAAACTGAATTGATAAGACGGTAGCGCTTTACTTTCAGATAATCGTCAAGGTTGTTCAAAAAATCTATGTCTATACTCATTTTAGATATCTCCCGATGATTGATTTGTCATTGCTTTTCAGTTCAGCAGGCGTTCCCTCGGCAATCAAACAGCCTCCGTCAGTACCTCCCCCGGGCCCCATTTCGATTATGTAGTCACAGTTTGAGAGTACAGACGGGTCATGCTCAGTGACAATCACCGTTGCACCGCTATCAACTAACTCCTGCATGAGCTTCAGCAGTCGCTCTGTATCCGAGAAAGATAATCCTGTCGTAGGCTCATCAAGTATATATAGATTACCCTTGATACTGCTCGACTTGCCAAGCTCTGTCGCCAGTTTGATTCTCTGTGCCTCACCTCCGGAAATGGTCGGTGTTTTTTGACCCAGTCCAATATATCCCATGCCGACACGCTCCATCGTTTGCAGCATTTTTACGATGGATTTATCTTTTTCTCTGAAGAAATCAATGGCGGATGAAACGCTCATTTTCAGTACATCAAGAATGGTTTTCCCATCAAGTGTAGCAGTCAGAGCTTCGTCGATATATCCTGTACCTCCGCATGATTCGCATACCAAATAATCCAGATAACCTGCACCATAGTATTTGATCACACCATCACCGTTGCAGTGACGGCAGCCTCCTGCGGAGTTGGTTGAAAACATACCTGCTTCCATACCGCTTTCCTTTGCGAACAACGCTCTGATTTTGTCAAACACTCCCGTATAAGTTGCCGGACATGAAGTTTTGCTGCGTCCGATTGGCTTCTGGTCTATGACGATACATTTTTTGATGTGTTCTGTTCCGTTAATCTCTGTTCGTGTTAATGACCGAACGTCAGAGACATCTTCGTTATCTTCTTCATCTCTGTCTTCCTCAAAGGATATGAGTTTATTCGTAAGAGTTTCTTTCAGCTTAGGAACTAATGTATCGTTAATCAGGCTTGATTTTCCGATCCCTGAAACTCCTGCAACTCCTATCATAAGCCCTAATGGAATGCTTGCGGAAACATCACGCAGATTGTGTGTTGTGCAATGATTCAGTGTCAGCATCTTTTCATGGTCAATCGCCTTGAACTCCGTTTTGTGAATCATCGAAGCTCTGCCTGAGAGATATGGTGCAGTCAGTGAACCGACACAATTCATAAATTCGTCGTAAGTTCCCTGAAAAATCCGCTCTCCGCCGAAATCTCCGGCGTGCGGTCCTATGTCGACTATGTAATCTGCGACCTTCATGAAATTTTCGTCGTGTTCGACAGCTATGACTGTATTGCCGCGTTCCACAAGTTTTTGAATAGTATTGATAAGCCTGTGTTTTTCAACTTCGTGGAGACCGATGGTAGGCTCATCGAATATGAAAATAATCGAATCCATTTCGGCAAGAAGATAGCTTCCCAGAAGCAGTCTCTGCGTTTCACCCCCGGAAAGAGTGGGAACAGGACGTGACAACGCAAGATGATACAATCCCACATCGTCCATGGCTTCGAGTAATAGTATCAAATCGGCGATAAATTGCTTACTGGATAAATTTGCGTCAGCTTTTAAAAACGCCAGCAGCTCGCGTATATACATATCTTCAAGTTGAGCTTTATTCTTTCCGCCAATCGTGGTATGGCTCGCGGCGAGGTTAAGACCTGTCCCTTTGCATTTCGGGCAAGTTTCTACACGGACATATGGTTCGCCAACCGTCCAACCTGCATTGTCATTTGCTCCGGTGAATACTGTCTTCGGCGAGCCGTATTTCAGAGCGTGAAACTGTTCCTCGGTCAGCGATTCAAGCATTTGATCTCGTGACACGCCAAGACGTTTGTAAAAGTCGCTGATTCTTTTCCTCACATTTGCGGTATGATTTTCCATCTTCTTGATTACTGCGACGTCTTTCACAGATATCGACATATCACCGTAGAGCTTTTCCTCGTCAATAACCTTGATTTTTCTGCTTCCCAGACACCGAACGCACATACCTTTAGGTGAATTTGTTTGAAACATGTTCAGGCTCAGAGGTTCACCATCATCATATTCAGGGTCGCGAACTCCGTAGGCAGCAAAAATCATTGCGAGCAATCTCCCAATTGTAGTGCGTGTTCCGACAGTTGAGCGAGGATTTGCCTGTCGGATGATGCGTTGCTCTATAGCCACAGTCGGTGAAAGACCGGTTATTTTCTCAACATTCCTCAAATGTTCCGAATGCTCTGTTCCTGTTCCCCAACCGTAACCGCCGCCTGAAAACATCAAATAACGGCTTCGCCCTTCCTCGAAAAGAGTGTCAAAAGCAAGGCTTGATTTGCCCGAACCTGATACACCTGTTATGACTGTCAGCTTTCCTTTGGGGATCTTAACGTCCATGTTTTTCAGATTGTGAATCCGTGCACCTTTTATTTCGATGTAATCATTCATTTTGATAGTCCTCTCTACTCATCTTCGGATATAAACGATACCGTCGGTATTTAAGTTTAGCATACAAAATACAAACTGTCCATATCAAATTTGAGAAGTTACCTCAAATGTGAGTTAATTTCTCGAGAGATTATACCTTAAGTATGTTGTTTTTTTAACACGAACACCGAAACTCGTTCCATAAGACTGAACAGTCTGTTTTTTCGTAATATACTCGTGATGTCAGAAATATATAAGCCGTTTTTCTCTAAGATACTGTTAAGATTGTCAATACTTCCGTCTCCGTTTTTCTGCGAAATATCAGAATATTGCAGCATGATAACTCCATTTGAGTTCAGATATTCCGGTGCTTGTTCTATGAAGCGGTTAACAAGTGCGTATTCATCATCATAAATAGCAAGCTCATATAAGTTTTTCGGCGTTCCCTTTACCCATGGGGCATTGAATGTGATAACGTCATATCTGTCCTTTATATTCTCAAATAAATCGCTGTATATCACTTCTGAAACAATATTTTCCATTCCAGAAATGCGGATGTTATTTTTTGCACACTCAACTGCATTTTTGTTTATATCACATGCTGCAACTGACTTTGCTCCCATCTGTGCCGCCAATATCGCGATTACACCTGTCCCTGTGCCTATGTCAAGCACACTTCTGTCCTTGATCAGCTTCGAAAACTCCATCAGCATCGCAGGTACAGTTTTATCAAACGGTACATATACCTGAGGTGCTATATAGATCTTTGAATTCAGTTCATCTATGCAGATACCCTCATTTGCTCTTTTGATATCTGTCAAAATCCGGTTGTACCTTCTCGCAGGTATCAGATAACTGTATTCCTGCATGTCTTCCGACAGCCATTCATGGAATCTATGATTATCGCTTACATTGTCAAAGTGCGGAAATGTGCTTTGACATGCGACATAATTTAATCTGTATAGACGGTTTCTTTTTGATTCTGTCGGATTGCTTTTGTCTGTAAGCTCCTTTTCAAAACGCTGTACATAGTTGAGTATGTACTGTGCGTGCAGATAATCGCCTTGCAGAATCACAACATAATCATTTCTAAGTTTTTTCAGTATCTCGCTTGCTTTTGCTGATGTATGGCAAATCTCAACTCCGCTCGAATTGAAGTACAGTTCGCTGAACTCGTCAAGCAGTGCAATTTCGCCGATATTGTTTATATTAATAACTTTCATAGCAATTCACCTCATGAGTAAAATATATTCTTGTCTGTTTTTAATTGGTCTCCCGTAAAGACATGCATAGTTTATCATGAAGTCTCTTCGATTTCTTTTCCGATCTTATCATGATAGCATCGAAAACGTCACCGAAATAAAATGCCGCCAACGGGGAGATAGATAATCGTATTGACTATCAGCCTCCGCATTGGCGGTTATTTTATCAATTATATTACTTCTCACTCAGCTTGGATTTAGAGACCTTTACATACAATTATCTGTGTCCAGCAATTACCGAGTGTTTCCTCGTATGCTTTCTTTATTTCCTTATCTAAGATTGATACATGCAGCCACAGTTGGTTGATGTATCCGTCATATACATTCGTGCCTGTGATCTCATACTCTCTGCCCAAGGTTTCGAGGCGCTTTTTCAATTCCTCCACACTGTATTTTTCGGATTGAATGAGCATCTTTCCCGTATACCCCAGCTTTGCGTAAAATGCTTCCTCTCCGTCCTCTATGCCTAACGCTATACCGTTAAATCCGTGCTTCGCTGCTCTCTTTTCGATTTCGATGAACAAAGCTTCATGGATTCCTTTGTTTTTGTATTCGTCAAGTACCTTGTCACCGCCGATAGTTATGCATCCCCCGTCTGCCCAGCCAAATACGAAACCGCATATTTTATCTTCGTCTTTAGCGTACAGAAGCAATTCGGGGTTTCTGTTGAACTGCTCAATCCACCATTTGCGGCTGTACAGTTCATTTTCATCTCCGTCAACATCAATGTTTGCAGGATTCGGATAGAGTATTTTTTGAAGTTCGAAAACCTCGTTTAATTCGTCCATGTTTTTTACATTTTCAATATTCATAAATATATTTCTCCTTGATTTGTTGTTTTTGTATCTGCTCGGCGCACAGCCGAACACACCTTTGAACGCCTTGTAAAATCCGGCCGGCGTTTCGTAGCCGTAGTCAAGTGCGACATCATACAAATTCCGCCCTGTATAAAGCTCGTTTGCGGCATAATACAATCTTTTTCTGCGGATGTATTCCATCACGGGTACAGGGGTGTAAATTTTGAAAAGTCTGTATATTTGTGCCTGAGAGTATCCTGCGACCTTAGATAACTCAACAAGAGTCATATCTTTCTTTATGTTCTCGTCGATATATCTTACCATTTTTTCATATATTGTTACCATCGTCTTTTGTCTTCCTTTACAGCTGTGATCATATTTTATCACATGTTTTCCAGATTTTCTTTTCCGATCTTATCATAATCTATGTTTGTATATTCAAATCCTAACTAACTTTACCATATTTATGTGAATTTTCTTCAATTCGCTTAAAGGGGCAACCCAACATGAAGCTAACTACATACTGCCTCACAAACAACAATTGCTACAAAGCAGCTCAGCCACTCACTCCCAATCGAATTGTGTGCTTATCTATGTAAAATCCACAACCTCGATCCATAGCTGATGAAACAGACAACACGAGAGCTGACTAATATACAGATAAATCGATGACCTTACATAGCCTTACAACTCTATGGTTTTTCATGAAAACTGTGCAGAAATATAACTGATTACAACGAAATATATCAAAAAAGCTGTATGCACTCTACATGCAGACAGCTTTTTTACGTTCCGAACACATCAATAACGTTACTGTAAACGACCGTCTGCTAACCAAATCAGAGGCTCGCCACCATTATTTTTTCAGAAACGTACGAATAGAAAGGAACGGAGAAAAATCTACGAAGAAGATTACTAAATAGATATCAATGAAGAAAAGATAATATAGTTTTGAGCAATCATATAAAAGTTTGCATAGTTTTTCACTGTTTTTCACTGAGTAAGTTGTGATATGATATACTTAGCAAAAAAGAATTCGAAGCCCTATCACATAAGCATTTGCGCATGGATGGACTTATAAGTACCCTGTAGACCGAGATCCACAGGATAACGTGAGACAACGAAAATACATATGTCGCGGGAGACCGAAAGATACGAACCTCGGTCCTGACCTTGAAGTATGACGAAAAGTGTAATATCATCGTGGAACATAGGCTCCTGGGAGTCTATGTTAGAAAAATATGAGAGAAGATTGTTTCTGACCATAGTCCAATTAGAAACATGTCGGTCATTCCACTTACGATAGAGCTCGTATATATGTAAATACAAAACTTTCAAAATGGCGTTTTCATTAGGAAAAGTACCATTTTTGTAACCTTTCTGTAGCTGGAGTCAACGCTTTGAATAGCATTTGGCGTGTACATAACTTTTTGGACACCGCTTCCGAAGTCTTTGGCTATTCCTTCACTTTCTTTCTGTAATAACAATCCTTGCTGTTCATACGCTTTCTTGCTGCTTGACAATCAGGACCATCACAGTATTTCTGTTTTGGTCCATTTCTTTTTACGTATCTACCGCAGGCAAGGCAGCAGATATATGAAGCCGACGAGTATAAATAGTACGAATCTTCATCTGTGTCCATGGGCGGAGCTACATCTGCAACCATTCTCGAGAAGCTGTACCAGCATATATCAAAGACAGAATCTATGTCTGCGTACATTCCTATCTTTCCCGTTCTTCTGTCCTTCTGCAGTGACAGTTTGAATTCGGGGAACAGACCCAGAAGTATGTCAGTCAACTTCTTGTAGTCATCATTTATGTGTCTCAGGTATTCCTTGTCATCTTCATACCGGCGATACTTCTCCATAAACGGCATACTGTCTGCCAGTTTCCCCTCATAGTACAGATTACGAGCGAATTGAGGGTTTTTACTGTACCTCGCTTGAGTAAAAGCAGTGTAGAAATCCATCGTCATTCCAAGATTACAAAGGTCGTGCACAAAGTCTTTGACATAGAATGATGCCTCTTTCTGTAATAACTCCCAAAGCATTACAGGATCATCGTCATCCATGAGTGCCGACAACATTTTGAAGTTATATGGCTGAATATTCTCTTTGCACCACCAGCTGATCTTGTCAGCGGCAGAGATCACACAGCAAGGGTCATTCAATTCGTGATACAGATTACACAAATTGTAGAGCAGCTCCTGTCCGTTAAGCTGATAATCCTCACCCTCAACCGGCTCAAAAGCAGGTGATATTGAAGGCTGAACGACTTGTACATCATCATGATCATAATCGGGATAGTATGCTCTGAAACGCACCACTCTGTATACAATTTCCCCTGCACCGCCTATCTCTGTAAATCCTATATGATCTGCTCCTATTCTTTTCACAATCAGCAACTCCTTTTCCTACCGTTATTCTAACCGTACAATATTTGCATTCGGTTACATTATACTGTATAATATAGTTAAATACAAGAGCAAATTGTAAAATCTGTTTTTGTACTCAGCGGATGTCAATCCAGTGGATTGTTTCCCGCATTCGGGGGAGCATTCTGCCCACAACACGGAAGAACGGAGGTATCGATATGAAGGATAGGAAAAAGCAGCGGGAAAACCGCAGGTGCAGGCATAAAGAAGAAATGATTGCCAAACGTAACGGGTGCGGAGTAAAAGACCTGACGGCATATAATGCAGTGCTTCAAATGAAAACGAACGGAAAAGCCGCAATAGTCCTGTGATAACTATAATACCTGCCGCCATTCGGAATAATTTCGATGGTGGTTTTTGTTTTCCCAAAATCCAGAAGAAAGGAGCAATATAAAATGGAAAAATCAACAATGAGCGTACGTGAGCTGTCCTTTCAGCTTGGCATCAGTCTTCCCGAGACTTATGAGTTGGTCAAAACACCCGGTTTTCCTGTTATACGCATCGGAATAAGGTTTCTCATTCCTCTCGAGGCGTTCAAGGAATGGCTTATCATCAACTCCGGCAATTAACGAGACACGTGAAAAAACTGAAGGTAAGGAGGCAGAACAGATGAATGACTATATGCAGGAATTGAAAGAACAGCGGATATGGTTTTTGTGGAGGTGGGAAACGGATAGGAAAGGCGGACCTACAAAAAAACCGTTTGCTGTTAACGGAGGTTCCACAGGTACAGACGATGCACACAGCGGTTCGTGGGTCACATACGCTGAAGCTGTGTCTTCTGTTGATGTACGGCATGCACCCGGAGTCGGATTCAAAATCCCGCATGGATATTTCTTTTTGGATATAGATCACAGAAAATTGGATGATCCTCTGGTACAGACGCTCCTTGCTCTATTTGATTCATATACTGAATATTCGGTCAGCGGAGGAGGCATTCATGTATATGGTAAGTGTGATTTATCAAAGCTGCCCACCTATGTAGATTCCAAGGGAAAGATACGGCTTGACCGGAAGTACTATCAGAAAAACTCGGAGGCAGATCTTGAATTGTATATTGGCGGTATCACCAACAGATTTGCGGTTTTCACCGAAAATACAATCGAGAAGAAGCCGCTCAGGGAGTGTACCGAAGCAGTGCTGACTACGCTCAATGAGAATATGCGACGCACTGAAAATATCAAATACAGCGGGAATCACCATAGTGATCATGTTTCAGATACAGTATGTAACCTGCGAAAACAGAAGAACGGCAAAAAGTTTTCAAAGCTATATGACAACGGAGATTTCAGTGACTACGGCTCACACTCTGAAGCTGATGCAGCACTTTGTGCCATGATTGCTTTTCGTACCGGAGCTGATCCTGCGGCAATAGATAGCATATTCCGGAAATCAGCTCTATATCGGGACAAGTGGGAACGCTCTGATTACAGAGACAGCACCATAGATGCCGGAATAACAGCCTGTCACGGCGTATTTCACAAATCAAAGATGGAGCATCCTCCATTTATCAAATTTGATACGCCGAACGGTACTCCGTATGTCAGCGTTCCTCTGCTTGCCAAATATATCAGGGAGCATCTCTGCTATGTGCTTGTCAGAGATAACGGCAAACAGGGACTTCTCAAATATGTATATGAAAACGGCTGCTACAGGCTCTATGCGGATAATATGCTTCTCGGACTTATCAAGCATTACGTTTCTGATTATGATGAGGAACTTGTGAAAATGAGCAAAATAAATGAAGTCCTGCAGCATATATGTACCGATTTGAACTATGTATGTCAGGATGATCTGAATGCAGACGAGGATATGATCAACTTCAGTAATGGTCTGTTACGGGTGACACCAACAGAAGCAGAATTAATGCCTCACTGTCCGGAGGTGCTTTCTACCATACAGATACCGTGTGAGTGGAAAGATACAGCAACACTGACCCCGGTATTTGACCGATATATACACACCCTCACCAACGGAGATAAATCCATCGAACAACTGCTGATGGAATTCATTGGTGTCTGTCTCTCAAATATAAAAGGCTAGCGTATGAAAAAGTCACTTTTCCTTGTAGGCGACGGAAATACCGGCAAATCTCAGCTGAAGAGTCTCGTGGAGAGGCTCCTCGGCAGAGATAATTTCATCGGCATCGATCTGAAAGAGATTGAGGCTCGTTTTGGTACCGGCACTATATATGGAACTCGCCTTGCCGGTTCATCGGATATGAGCTTTCTGTCGGTGGATGAACTGAAAACGTTCAAGAAAATCACCGGTGGTGACAGCCTGTTCGCAGAGTTCAAAGGTCAGCAGGGATTTCAGTACACATATAATGGTTTGTTGTGGTTTTGTATGAACCGTCTGCCTAAGTTCGGCGGTGATGACGGTCAGTGGGTATACAACAGAATCATGGTTGTACACTGTCCTAATGTCATTCCGCTTGAAAAACAAGACAAACAGCTGCTGGATAAGATGTATGCAGAACGCGACGGAATTGTGTTCAAGGCGGTAAATGCACTGCAGACAGTCATCAAAAACGGCTATCGTTTCTCTGAGCCTGAAATTGTAACATCTGCAAGACAGGATTACAAAAACACAAACAGTACCGTAATCAGCTTTTATGAGGAATGCATGTGTCCCTGGGAGAATGGCAAAATCACCCGTCACTGTACCACAGGACGTATATTCAAAGTCTATCAGGCGTGGTGCAGGGAGAACAATAACGGCTATGCGAAAACATATAAAGAGTTTCGTGAGGAGCTTGTTGATCATCTGGAAACTACATTTATAGATATGATTACCCGTCAGAAGGGAAATACCTATTACAAAAACCTTACAATCACGCTCGAAACCAAAGAGCAGTTCATCAGAGAGTACGGCTATGAGGGAATGGAATTTCTGTGAGAGTGGGTAGCAGAGGTAGCAGTAGTTTGAACTTCTCAGCGGAATTTGAAAAAGTGTGTAGGAGAGATGCAAGTGATACAAAGAAAAGAAAAAATCGGTGAGCAAAGTGTGAGTAACTGCTACCTCTGCTACCCGGACATCGGAAAGCCCTGCGGTTAAAGGTTTTTTTGAGGTAGCAGTTGGCGAAAAGACTGCTACCCGTACTGCTACCTTTGCTACCCAATATGATCGAAAGGAGGTGAAAAAGCAAATGCCAAGTAAAAAAACAAAGCTTCAAATGTTACAGGAAGAACTTGGAAAAGAGTATAGAATCTGCACCATTGATCTGGAACGATGCCTGTATCGGGATTTCGGAAACGGGTTCAATGTGGAAATCAGCGGAGTGAACAGCAGAAGAGCAGGGAGACTGGCAACATTGTATATGTGGTACGGTACACATTCGCCAAGCTGTATAGTTGTAAGGACAGTACGTGAAGTGGAACGAACGGCTACGGCAATCAAAAGTGTTGCAGATGAACTCTGCGACTATTCACAAGTCCTTGTATCAAAAGGACTTGACAACAGAGACAAGTTGTTCAGAATGAAATATCTGGAGCTATGAATCCACCAAGTATGATGAATCCCTGCACCCTGTGTCATTTGCCCATCACTGCTAGTAAAGGCAGTCGTCAGAGTAGGATGTGATAGAAATCTATTTCAATCACACAAAATTATCGTACGGTAGGGGGTATGTGAATCTCTGTGACCGTGCGATCGCCCAACGGTGCCGGGGTAGCACACGAAAAAAGCCAAATTCAAAATTTTATTCAAAACTACCCATATTCAATTCAGGAGGTAACCACTGTGCCGAAAAATATCTCAACAGATAACCGCGGAGGTGCCAGACCTAACGCAGGCAGACCTCGTAAAGCTCTCTCGGATGCCATCATCGACGGTACTCGTCCTTCTCGCCTCAAAGCTGTCAAGTTCGATGCCGATGACTTGTGTACCGATGATACTCCTACCGTTCCGCAGGTCATGGCTTACCTCACTGAGACTCAGAAAGACGGTGAGGTGCTGCTTGCTGAACGCTTCTTCAATGATATATGGAGCTGGCTCACTGAGCGTAAGTGCGAGAAGCTCTTCGAAATCAACTATCTACAGAGGTTCGCCATGCAGCAGGCGAGGTATGTTCAGCTTGAGCGGCTCATCAGTAAGCATGGATTTCTGGCTAAGTCAGCATCGGGTGATGCGAGAGATAATCCGCTGGAAGCCATGCTCATGAACAGGCTCAAGACAGTGAATCAGATGCAGAGCTACATAGAGGGAGTGGTGAGAGCTAACTGTACAGTTCCGTTCACCGCAGTGCAATTCACGGGACTGCCGAATACCATCGATCCGATGGAGGAATTACTGAACGGGAGGAAGTAGATGAATATGCTTTGAAGCATGGTGAATCTGTTTGGTACTGTCAGGAATCGCCCGTCACGCTTGATATTATTGATACAAAAGTGTACAAGTACACTCACGAAACTTCGTGTACATTATGAGAAAGATTAGCTTGATATATACTCCGAAATGAGGTAATATGTAACTACAGAAATACACTACAATTGTAGTCACAAAGGAGATACACATCATGCTTAACACGAGATTCGGGGTCGAAATCGAGTTCACAGGAATCACGAGAACACAGGCTGCCAAGGTCGCCGCCGATTACCTCAAAGGTACACTTTCAGACATAGGCGAATATCCTAACACAAGGGTAGTCACAGCTCCTGACGGCAGACAGTGGAAGTTCACATACGACGGGAGCATTGACTGCAAAAAGAAAGTCAACGGCATCATCACATCAGCCGACAGGTCATACAGCGTCGAGCTTGTTACGCCGATACTAACCTACCGAGAGGACATAGAGACGCTTCAGGAACTGGTACGGAAACTGAGAAAAGCAGGAGCATTCACCAACGGCTCATGTGGGCTGCATGCTCATTTGGACGGCTCGAACCACATACCACGGAGCATACGGAACTTCATCAACATCATCGCATCACGGAATGACCTTTTCTACAAAGCACTGGAGATAGCACCTGAGCGAATGAGATTCTGCAAGAAAATGGACGAGGTGATGGTGATCAAGATGAACCAGAGCAAGCCAACAACAATGGAACAGCTTCAGAAAATATGGTACGAGGGTTACCACGAATCGACCAACTACCACTACCACCAGAGCAGATATCATTTCCTGAATCTGCATAGCTTTTTCACGGGAAACCACACGGTTGAGCTGAGAGGGTTCAACAGCGAGCTTCACGCAGGAAAGGTCAGAAGCTACATAGTGCTTGCGTTAGCATTGAACCATCAGTCACTGACACAGAAATGTGCATCGTCGAAGAAACCGCAAGCCGAAAACGAGAAATTCGCAATGCGAACATACCTGAACAGAATCGGATTCATAGGAGACGAGTTCAAAAACTGCCGAGAGCATCTGACGGCTTCGCTCGACGGCTCATCGGCTTGGAGGTACAGATAATGAAAACAAGATACTACATAGCATACGGCTCAAACATGAACATAGAGCAAATGTCACAGAGGTGTCCGACAGCTGAGGTTGTCGGCATCTCCGAAGTGAACGGCTACAAATTGCTGTTCAGGGGAGCAAGCCATGCAGTGGCAACGATTGAGCCGATGTACAGTTCCAGTGTACCAGTGGTAGTATGGAGCATCAAGCCGAACGATGAAATAGCACTCGACAGATATGAGGGTTATCCATATCTCTACCGCAAGGAGATGGTGACAGTGAAATTCAAACGGAGTGAAATCCAAGCGATGGTATATATTATGAACGATGGCAGACCACTCGGAACACCAAGTGTCACATATTACTCCACAATCAGAGAGGGGTACGCATCGGCAGGATTCGATGTTGAAATCCTGAACAAAGCTGTCAGAGACAGTAAAATCGAAAACAGATAAAAACAACTCCCTACTACGGCAGTCAGGGAATCATCAGCAAAACATAAAGAGTCTCATAAATGAGGCTCTTTCTTGCTGTATCACTGAAAAGTGAGAAAACCTCAGTGCTCAAGACGAGAAAGTAACATTTTCCACTTGTTATTATCTGCAGCTACTGAAAAACAGATTGTTCTCAGAGATTATTCCTCCTCTACAGATACAAGCTCCGCCTCGGAGTTTCCATCCATATATCGTATGATTTCATCCATCATGTTTTCTGCATGACTCCATTCGCCTGACACTACAGCGACACCTATCGTCAGAGTCTGGTGCATATCTTGCGTAGCCACTTCGGCTACCGAGGCGTTGTATTTATTTCGTGCTTTTTCAATCAGTGACCGAGCTACCATACGCTTCTCCTTGAGAGAATGTGCGTGTGGAATCAAAAAGGTCAGCTTCACAGAAATCGTAGTCATTGGTTACCTCCATATTTACATCTGTCATCTCAATGATATATTAATTTTTTCATTTCTGATTCTTTCTAAGCTTCCGACTCACAGCATCCAATTCATCAAGCATAGCGGGACGACGAGGGAATTTCATTTTCAGTTCCGACATAATATCCTCTGCTTCTTTCATTCCGCCAATGTTACACAGCTCCTTTATCAGTCCGCACACTTTCTTATACTTGATGCGGTTGTCAGCTTCAGTCGCCTGACTGAGGATAACGTTAGTGCAAACAGCATAAGTTTCCGACGGAAAACTCTCAGCCAGTTGCCTGCCATAATCAAAAACACTCGTCGGATGCTTGCGAACTTCATCAAGCAGTAGCTGATTTTCGCCTTCATCTGAGAGTATTTTCATAAAGAGATGATACGTCAGTCTGTTCTCCAGCTCCGTCAAAAGAAACTGATATCTGCTTTCCCATACACCTTTTTCAATCAGCAATTGTTTTAATACCGCATAATATTTTATGTCGAATCGAAAGAGCAAATCTTCAGCTGTCTTAATTTTCTTTTCCGACTCGCCGGATTTGTCGTATATCTCATACAGAAAATACCGCCACTCCGACGGTCGGGAGAAGTATACGTTTATCTTTTCATTCTGAGGCAGCTTCTCACTGCACAGCACTTCAGCATAGCTATAATCTTCGTCAGCAATCGCTTTATTTACAGCAATTCTGCGGATAGCGTCATGCTCAAGGTTCTCTTTGATGAATGCACTCACATCAGCTTCACTTTCTGTAGCTTTTTTGATCTCCAGTCGGATCAGAGCATCTCGCTCATCAGCCCAGGACGAATATGCATCTTTCTTGATTTTTTCATAGAGAGCCTCAGCGGCGGTGTACATCTTGTCTTTATTGCTGTCAGTGGCGAGCCGTGCTGTTTTCATCAAAATGTCATATGAGAATTCCTCCCATCCGTCCAATGCCTTGTTCCGGCTGTCTTTGATTGACTGGAGATATATGTATTCAGCTTCTTTTGAACCATGTTCCACTCCGGCACACGATTTTTCAAGCACTTTTTCGACATAACCCCGTGCATCGGTAATACCTCCGGCACTGTCATCAGCTGTGCTTGCGAGCTTAGCAAGATTAATGAGGATGAGTGCGGCGACAGAGTAAGCGAAAGCATACTCACCATTATCAGCTGCTTTCCCGGCATCTGAAAGTATTCCTACGAAATCTCTGGTGACTGACATGCACCCGTGCTAGCCGATAAAACCACCTCTTGTCCCACCTCTTTTAGCAGTGGCAATCTGTTCACGGACTGCGGCAATTGCTGATTTGAAATCTTCCGTTTTTGGATTCATATCTTGTTTCCTCCGATATATTATTCTGTCAGCATCAACTAAAATTTGCATTCTAACCATCTTTTTGTTCATAAGGAATATCGTTTTCTTCACACCATTCTCTGGCAATGGCAATATAAGCTTCACGTCTGAATGCATACCATTCCTCAGTCAGTCCGACACGGTGAAGTGTGTCCTTGAATCGACGGAATGCACCTTTCCCCTCAAGAGCCACAGAAAGAAGCTCATTCTCCCGTGAGTCGGTCACTGTATCTGTGAAATCAACCATCATGTCATATTCTCCGATATCCCGTTGACTCGGGCAATGAATCCAGCAATCGTCATCGAACTTGTCGGAGTTATTGTCTTCCATGAAGTCGCAGAAATAATCGAATTCCTCTGTTTCTGTATTGTAGAAAATATGGGTTTCGGAGTCGATCATCTCAAACTCTCCGGCAACCACATTCAAATCCAGTTTCTTCATCTCGCTCCGCCTTTCATCATGTTATATCTGTGCCGATATTTTATGATACACGATATTTCTATATGTGTCAATGAATTCATTCAAAATCATGATTATTACTCACTGCTGTTGCCTCTCAGCCTGTCAGCCAGACGGGTATTCCGCTTCATCACTCTGTTGTTGTCTATGGCATACCTCAACGCCTTCTTTGAACCCACCATCACTAACAACCGCTTCGCTCTCGTCACCCCTGTGTATACAAGATTCCTCTGCAGCATCACATAGTGGCTCATCGTTACTGGCATCACTACCACTGGGTACTCTGACCCCTGTGCCTTGTGTACCGTCGTCGCATATGCAAGCACCACTTCGTCAAGCTCAGTCACATCATATTCGATCTTTCGTCCGTCGTACTCTATCACTACTGCTCTGTCCTCTACGTTCACTTCATCTATGATTCCTATGTCTCCATTGAACACGTCTTTGTCGTAGTTGTTCCGTATCTGCATCACTTTGTCTGACTCCCTGAACTGCCTCCCACCGTGCCTCACATGAATTGATGTAGGATTCAACGTATCCTGTAGCCACATGTTCAGATTCATCGCTCCTGTCACCCCTCTCTGCATCGGCGTCAGTACCTGTATCTCTCTCGGCGGTATTCCATAGTGAAGCGGAAGCCGTCTTTTGCATAGGTCTACGATTGTGTTCGCCGTATCCTCCGGCGTCTCTGTCTCTATGAAGAAAAAATCCGACGATTTCGATGTGTGTATGTCAGGGTACTGTCCCTTGTTGATTCGGTGAGCGTTTGTGATGATTCGACTCCCTGCTGCCTGCCTGAAGATTCGCTCAAGCTTCACCACTGGCACTGCTCCTGATGTGATTATGTCTCGCAGTACGTTTCCTGCTCCCACACTCGGCAGCTGGTCAACATCACCTATCATCACAAGTGTCATGTGGTCAGGGAGAGCCTTGAGTAGGTTGTACATCAGTATCACATCTATCATCGAACACTCGTCCAGTATCAGCACATCTCCCTCCAGAGGTGTCTCCTCCTTCCGTTGGTACCCCTCCGGTGGCTTGTACTCAAGCAGTCTGTGTATCGTCTTTGCCTCCATTCCTGTCGCTTCAGACATACGTTTCGCTGCTCGTCCTGTCGGTGCCGCCAGAAGTATATCGAATCCGCTCTCCTTGAACACTGTGATGATTCCAAGTGTAGTTGTCGTCTTTCCCGTACCCGGTCCTCCTGTCAGTACCATCACTTTCGACTGAGCTGCTCTCCTGATCGCCTCTACCTGGATTTCGTCATATGTGATGTTCGTCTCCCTCTGCAGTGACTCTATGATAGTATCTACATTACCCGTTTCACGGCTTCGCTGTGATGCCATGAGTCCGAGAAGCCGTTTTGCCGTGCCAACTTCGGAGTAGTAGAACGGCGGCAGATACAGTGCCTCATCTTCATGTATCACATCGTTTGCTTTGATCATCTCATCGAGTGCACTGCTGATTACAGCATCCTCAACCTCGAGCAGAACCGAAGCCTTTTGCTGAAGCTGTTCACGCTCAGCATAGCAGTGACCCTCATCAGCGAGTACATTCAGAGTGTACATGATTCCGCTTCTGACTCTGGCGTACATATCTTTTTCGAATCCAAGCTTCTGAGCGATTGTGTCAGCTGTTTTGAACCCTATACCCCATATGTCGTCAGCGAGACGGTACGGATTCTCAGTTACAGTCTGAATGCTGTCGTTTCCGTAGGTCTTGTATATCTTCGATGCGTGTGATGTACTCACATCATGTGACTGCAGAAACACCATCACATTTCTGATTTCCTTCTGGTCATGCCACCCCTGCTTGATCATGCTTACTCGCTTCTGTCCGATTCCGTCTACCTCGATCAGGCGTTCAGGTTCGTCCTCAATGATATCAAGAGTATCTTCACCGAATTTGGCGACGATCCTCTTGGCGTACTGAGGACCAACGCCCTTGATGAGCCCGCTGCCGAGGTACTTTTCGATGCCGAGAACAGTGGCAGGCATGGTTTCCTCCCACTTCTCAGCGACGAACTGCTGACCGTATTTGCTGTCGACTTTCCATTTACCATCAACGAGGAGCACTGAGCCGACGTGAGCATCGACGAGGTTACCGACTACAGTGACGAGATCATTGTAGTTCTTGACATGTGTCTTAAGCACCGTGTAGCCGGTATCTTCGTTTTTGTAAGTGATTCGTTCAACGATGCACCTTATCTTTTCCAAGTCTCTGCACCTGCCTGTTTCTGTGTTTTTCTCCATTATATCAGATTTGTCACCTTTTCTCAAGACAGAATACACAAAGTGTGCAACGAATTCTGTTCGTTGTTCGTACATCTCAGAAGCGACGAGAGAGGTTTTCCTGAGTTTGCCACTTATAGCGCCTGCAAACCCGCATGAATACCGGGTTGAAAGGCAAAATTCTGAACTTGTCAAAAAAATCAAAATTATGTTTACTTTTGCAAAATTTTGTGGTATGATGTGGATAACCCGGATAAATATAGATAAACAAAATAAAGGAAGTGATGCAATGCGCATTGATATGCGATTCAAATTAAATCAGCCCTCCATTCCAAGAGATTACAGACCTATACTCTTATCTTTTTTCAAAACTGCGTTAGAAAATGTTGGAGCTGTACATGATTATTATCACATAAATAAGCAAAAGTCTTTTGCATTTGCAGTAAAATTGCCGAACCCCGATTTTGTGAATGACCGTGTTCTATTGAACGGTACGAATTTTATTTTATCCATAACAACATACAGTCAGTTCGACGGAATAAATCTCTACAACGCTTTTTTGACTATACGAAACAAAGAATATCCGCTTCCATCGTGCAATACGATGACATTGGAAGAGATAACTCTTGTACCGGGCAAAACCATAACTGATGACCGCATAACAGTAAAAATGCTTTCGCCGCTTGTTGTCCGGAATCACGCAAAAGGCAGGGCAGATAAATATTACATCGTTGGTGAGGAAGATTTTGCAGATTCGTTGAAAATATGTATTGACAATCAATTGAAGAGCGAAAACTTAGATTTAATCAACGATATAAAGCTCATACCTGTAAACAAGCACAAAACTAATTTTAAAACTGTCGTTACGAGTTTTGGTGTACAAATACGATGTTCAGTCGGTGTATTTGAACTTGCAGGCAATCCGAAATTGCTTGACTTTTTGTATCAAAGCGGAATGGGCAGTAAACGGAGTCAGGGATTCGGTATGTTTGAACCGGTATATGAGAGGGGGTGACACTGTGTCTGAGTTTTTGCGGATAAGTCTGGGGAGCAGTTTTCTGTTAAACGCCGGAGTATTAGGGCTTGTGAACACGCTTGAATATATGGGGGCGAGGCTTGGCGATAACAATGATGAAGAGTGCGACTATATAATCGACGGTCAGACTTTGATGGTGTCCGAACAGTTTCTTACTTCACATGATATGGGAAAAGAATACGTAAAATCAATGGTTGCTCATTTGCATAAATATACGAATTTATATAGGATATTAAATAAAGAAGAACGCCTGAAGCTGCTGATAAAGGAATATTCAAGTGTTGACACAGAGCCGAAAAAATCACTTGAAAAGGAGATAAAGGAGATATACTCTGAATTTATCAAAAAACTTGAGAGTAACAGTTTCTTATCGGGCTATATTATTTTACAAGACCAAAAAGTCTTGCAGGAGGATATTTCTTCGCTTGTAAAACAATTCAAGGCAGGAACAGACTTGAATATAAAATATGACATATACAGGAAAATTTATGATATAGCGTCAAGCCGCGAGGTTTCTGAAGTGCTGTACTTCAAAGATTTGATGTACACTAAATTGAATATGTTCCTCTCGGACACATCGTTCTTTCTGCCTGCGAATTTAAAGTCAAACATTTCGACAGTTTATGCAAAAGATTTTTATATCCCATTAATCGAGATGATAAAAGAAAAAAAAGTTTCGGCAAGGAAAAAACAGTCGTTAGGACGCTGCATAGAGTGTACCAATTTGGTCAAAACCTCTTTTTTAAAGCCGATATCGTTTATGTCAGACACGACGGACGATATGGCACGGAAAAAGTCCTATTACTGGAATCTCAAACCGGACGCATATCTTTGCCCGGTATGTGCGTTTGTGTATACATTTGTGCCGTTGGGATTCGCTTTTTTGGGGCAGGATGCGGTATTCGTGAACAGCAACTCCGATATAACCGCTATGCGGGATTTAATGAGTACATACAAAATTCGGGCAGAGGAAGAGCTTCAGGATAGCAAACGGGCATCAAGTGCAAGAATGTATAAAGCGTTTACCCAAGTCAAGGCGGAAATGCTTGAAAATAAATTGGACAATGTTCAGGTTATAGTGAAAAGACGTGAAAGTGACCATTACGGCATGAATATTGTAGACCGTAACTTTGTCGCAAGGCTCAGAAAATCCGCACAGTATCTTGAACGTCTTGAATCAAGAACAATAAAAGCCGGAGATAGGTATGTAAAAATCTACGATGAAGTTTTCGATAATTTACTGCTACAACGTAACCAGTACAACCTTATCGGTATGCTTTTACGATATCATCTCGACAAATGTTATTGTCAAGTGAAAAACCAGCCAGCATTTTAAGCGAAAAGCCAGCCAAAAAAACAATAAAAAAACAAGAATTTGCTATTGTATTTCTAATAAATCTGCCGCTGCAATTATACCGCTCAATCAAGTGCAGTCAAGGGTCAAGATGAACGGACAAGCCGCCCTTGACTGCACTTTCATATCGCAGTGGGTGATAGACAGCAGATTTAAGGCGAAATATATTGCGTGTGTCTAAGAATTAGCGATAGCAAGCCAAGCAAGAGTTTCTTCGAGCCTCCCCCTTTCTCACGGGAAATGTCAAGGATGTGAGCCTTGTGAGCGAGTCTGTCAACCATAGCGCCAGTCAGGGTAGGATCGCCGAAAACGTCACCCCATCGATCAAAGGTGAGATTAGTAGTAATAATGATAGAACCTTTGTCGTTGCGGGAGGAAAGCAGGTTAAACAAGAGTTCACTGCCCGATTTGTCAAAGCTGATATATCCAAGTTCATCAAGAATGACAAGGTCGAAATTCTCGAATTTTCTGCGGTATACGGTAATCTGATGATTACTCATGGCTTCCTTGAGTTCAATGACTAAGTTAGGCACGGAAACAAAGAGAACGCTGCGACCTTTAAGACAAGCTGCAATACCAAGAGCGGTGGCATAGTGTGTTTTGCCCGCGCCCGGAGTTCCGATTAAGATGATGTTTTCCTTGTTCGCTATGAAGTTCAGCGTTTCAAGCTCGGCGAACTTACGCTCAAACTCAGGGGCGTATTTTTTCTGTCAAAGCCGGCAAGGTACTTCTTGATCGGAAACTTCGCCTCGTTGATACGCCGTGTAATACTGTTGTTAAGGCGGCGTTCAGTTTCTCCCGAAAGAAGCCCGTGCAGAAAATCAAGATGATTCTGTGATGTTCTTTCCGCGTCGGCAGATATCGTTTCGAAGTTGTCACGCATATATGTCAGTCTCAGTATGCGGCAAAACTCTGATATTTCAGATGCCATATTACTCACGTTCGCCACCTCCCATCACAAGTTGGGAGTATCCTGTCAGCGACGCTGTTGTTGCGGCGGCAACCGGCGTTATCGGCTTGACAATATCTAATGCTGAGACTTTTTTGGTGACAAATGTCTTTGCTTCGAATAACGCTATGATTTCGTCAAGAGGCAAATGCCTGTTCTCTGTGAACATCTCAACGAACCGGCGAGGTTTATCTGAATAGTGAGCGTCGAAAATCGCTTTGAGTTTCGGTATCTGTCTCAGGGCGGCACTGTTTTTGACGGCTCCCGGCTTCTTTTGCAGCGTGTTCAGGTAATGATATATATTTACCCGGCATGTACCGTTCCCAAAAGCCCGTTTGTGCTTACATACCTCTTTGTTGTCATAGAAAACACAGATTTCATCATGATACTTTTTCACTGTGACAACCCTGCCAACCAACTCTTCCGGCACCGAATAGAATACGGTGTCTACGCTGATGAAACTGTACGTGTTCACGCTGCTTTCGCTGATGACCGCAAGTTCTAACGGCGGCTTGTACGGCATTAGCGTATGTTTTCTTCTTCTATCCTGCTGTACTCGTTCATCTTCTTTAGCTTGCTCTCTGCGTATTCTTGCGCCGCTTCAACGCTCGAAAACCTGTATGTATCAGCGAATATCTGATTCCGCAGATAGTCCACGCTCTTTTCCACCGAACCTTTTTCATTGCCTCGAAAGCAATTTGTTACGTTGATTTTGAATCCGTAGTACATCGACATTTTTATCAAGTCCGGGTTTAATTCTTTCTCTGTCTTGCCTATGAATTTCTTCACTACGTTTTTCATGTTGTCATAGACCACTTCCCAGTACGCTCCTCCCATCATCTCAAAGAACCGTACATGGCTGTCAAGAAATACTTCTTTTTTCTGATTCGTGTACAGATACAGCCATCGGAAATTGCTTGCCGGAGAGCAAAATACTGCCATGTGATAGGTTTTCACTCCGCCTCCGCAATCTAACCGCACTTCTCCGAAGTCATATTCCATCCGCTGACCTAACTCGTATTCCTGCCGAATATATGCTTCTTTCACTCGTTTCCGTATCTTTGCCAACGCCATATTTACTGTCGCTATACTGATTTCATGCCCTGCCGTCGTTACTTTTTCATGTATCTGTATGTTTGTCAGGTGCTGCTTGTGTAACGCTCCCAACACCCGACCTTTTCCCGCTTCGCTTTCTACTATTTCTCGTAGCAATCGGTCGAGTTCTTCTGTATATTTCTTTTTCGGGCGTTTTCCTGCCTTGTATTTTGGCTTTGCACACAGTGCTTCTTGGATTTCATGTACCTTTGCTCCGCTCTCGGTCATTTCCCGCTCCAAGCGTTGATATTCATTCCAGTATTTCGCTACCGTTTCTCGGTTTAATCCCGTTATCCGCGCTACCTCTCGGGTTGATTTCCCACGTCGCTTCAGGTTTATGATGTCGCTTTTTTCCAATATTTCTACCAACCTTTCTTTTCCTCCGTTTGTGTATTCCGCACCTTTTTCGTACGTGCTTTTTAGTATATCACGAACAGATTCCTTTTTTCCGTGGCTGGTTTTTCAACTATAATTTTTTCTCTTTTTGGCTGGTTTTTATTATATCATAAACACCTACAGCATGGCAAGTCAGCGTGCCACGCCAAGCAGATTCCTGAGAGGGTGCTGTTCGAGCTGTCAGCCGATGTACTTGGCATGGATGAGTTCGATGCACAGATGTTCGCTGACGAGATCGAGCAGATTCGAGTACCGAGAGCTAATCATGTAACGTTCGTGTTCGCTGACGGTCACACAGCTGAGCGAATGTGGCACGATCGCTCACGAGGAGAGAGCTGGACAGAGGAAATGAGAGAAGCAGCGAGAGAGAGGGGAATGAATCAATGGCAAATGTAAGGATGATACCGCCGACTGTGGCTCGTGAATCAGCACAGACAGCTGTAGCCAGACGCAGAGTGGCGGCGTATGCGAGGGTTTCTACGGACAATGAGGAGCAGCTGACGAGCTACGAGGCTCAGGTCGATTACTACACGAGATACATACAATCACGACCGGATTGGAATTTCGTCAAGGTCTACACGGACGAGGGGGTTACAGGAGTCAACACAAGACACAGAGACGGGTTCAATGAGATGATTGCCGATGCTCTCGATGGCAAGATTGACCTCATCGTTACAAAATCAGTATCGAGATTTGCGAGGAATACCGTCGATTCACTGGTAACCATACGCAAGCTCAAGGAGAAAAACGTCGAGGTCTACTTCGAAAAGGAGTGCATATATAGCTTAGATGGCAAGGGCGAACTGCTGCTCACTATCATGAGTTCGCTTGCTCAGGAGGAGTCACGCTCGCTCAGCGAAAACATAAGGTGGGGTCACAGGAAACGAATGGCTGACGGCAAGGTCAGCTTGCCATACTCCAACTTCCTCGGCTACACCAAGGGTGAGGATGGTCTGCCGAAAATAGTCGACAGTGATGCCATAACCGTTCGCTTCATATATGAGCAGTTCCTCCAGGGCAAAACACCTGCTGCCATCGCCAATACACTCACGAAAAAACATATACCAACCCCCGGTGGTAAGCAGAAATGGGCATCAAGCACCATTCAGAGCATACTGACCAACGAGAAGTACAAAGGTGATGCGTTGCTTCAGAAAAGCTACACAGTAGACTATCTGACGAAAAAGAAAAAGCTCAACGAGGGGGAGATACCGCAATACTACATCGAGGACAGCCATGAAGCAATCATTCCGAGGGAGACGTTCGACTTGGTGCAGCATGAGATGAAAAAGCGGAAGGAGAGCGGAGGACGCTACAGCGGAGTACATGTGTTCTCAGGCAGACTGGTATGCGGAGAGTGCGGGAGCTACTACGGAGCCAAGCTGTGGCATTCGACTGACAAGTACAGACGAACAGTATACCAGTGCAATCAGAAGTTCAAGAACGAGCGTAGATGCACAACACCGCATGTATACGAAACCAAGCTCAAAGAGGCATTCGTGGTAGCGTTCAATGAGCTGACACATGACAGAGATGAGCTGATGCGAGAGTACACGGAGATATTGGCGGTGATGACGGAGACGACGGCAATGGAGAGCAGACTGACTGATCTTGTGTTAGAGCGAGAGATGATAGTGAGAGAGGTAGAGAGGTATGTAGGTCAGAATGCGGTGTCAGCGATGAGTCAGGATGATTACAACAGACGCTACAACGAACTGAGCGAGAGATACACCTCAATCAAAAATGAGCATGATGAGCTATCGAAAGAGCTTGACGAAACGAGAGTCAAGGGAGAGCGGCTGAGAGAGTTCATGGCTGAAGTGAGCAGTAGAGATGGAATTCTGACGGAGTTCGACGAACAGCTGTGGTATGCGACGATAGAAACAGTGACGATTGAGGCGAGCGACAAGCTGATATTTCGCTTCAGAAACGGCGAGGAAATCGAGGGAAAGTATTGACGCAGGAACAGAAAGTGTTCAACACTGCTCTCTGAGAATAAAAAGTTATATTCGTAGTACAAGCCTGCAAAGGAAAACATGATAAATTAAGACAGTATTGTAAAAGCGTCAAAAGAATGCTATAATAATTACAGTATAAATTAACTTTATTATTAAGGAAATCATGTACATATGGAAATAAAAATCGCAGTCTGTGATGACAGACCTGAGCAGGCACAATATATAAAGCTTGTTGCACTAAAATGGGCTGATGAAAATCGTGTTCAGATTCAAACACGTATCTTTGAAAGTGCAGAAAAGCTAAAGCTTGAGCTGTCTGATAATAATAAATTTGATATTCTCCTCCTTGATATTGAAATGGGTGGGCAGAATGGTATTGAGCTTGCAAAGGAGCTTCGTTCATATGGTGATAAGACTGCTATAATTTTCATCACAGCTCTCACTGATTATATTTCAGATGGGTATGATGTTTCAGCTTTGCACTATCTGATTAAGCCTGTAAAAGAACCAAAATTTTATGAAATACTTGATAAGGCATATAAAAGCATAACGGAATCAAGAAAATTTCTGATTATAAATTCTGACAGCAAAGATTACAGAATACCATTTGATGATATTATCTATATCGAATCAGTAAGAAACTATGTTGTAATTAAAACTATTGATGCCAGATACGAAACACGGCAGAACATAGGCAGGATAGAGGAAGAACTTGACAACAGTTTTTTCAGATGTCAGCGTTCATATATCGTGATGCTGAAACATATCAAATATATTTCAAAAACTGAAGTTTTATTGAACAACGGCGAGAGAATTTCTCTGAGACGTAGCATATATAAAGATTTATACAAAGCGTTTATAGATTATTTCAAGGGAGAAAGGAGCGGTAAATGATGGGCGTATATATTATGATAATTTTATGTGTATGTGCGGCTGTCATAGGAATAATTTTGTTTACTCGCCGCTATATTTCAAAAACACTTGATAAAAAGATACTCGCATTTCAAAATGATTTAATCACAAAACACTGCGATGAAGTGCAAAATATGTATCTGAAAATGCGGAGCTGGAGACATGATTATCACAATCATATACAAACACTTAAAGCATACCGAATGCTTGGACAAAATACAGAAATAGACGATTATTTAAACAAGCTTGACGATGATTTAACAAGCGTTGATACAGTTTTCAAAACGGGAAATATTATGGTTGACGCTATACTGAACAGTAAAATATCACTTGCGGCAAACAGAAAAATCAATGTAGACGCAACGGCGATAGTTCCGAAAGTCATTCCCCTCTCGGAAATAGACTTATGTGTGATAATTGGAAATTTGCTTGATAACGCAATGGAAGCAAGCCTGAAACTTCAGGAAAAAGACAGAAATATACGCATATATATTGATGTTTTCAACGAGTATTTATATATATCCGTGACAAATGCAATGAGCGGAAAAATAAATAAAAGTGAAGGCTATATTTCCTCCAAAGGCGAAAATCACGGTTTCGGGCTCATCAGCATAGATAAGATAGCTAAAAAATACGGCGGACATATAAACCGTCAGAATGAGGACGGAGTTTTCGCAACAGAAGTTATGCTTCCATTATAATAAAAATATAATTTCTGCATTTAGTGTCACAAAATTCGCATTTCGTACCTGAGGTGCGTTTTTTGTTTAGTACTGTGATATAATAGCTGCGAGGTGATGAAATTTATGAAAAATAATACAAAAGAAAAGCTGAATTACAACTTATTCGGCAACATCGCATACGCACTCAGGAATATCTGGAGATGGGACAAAGCGTTTTATGCATTTTTTATACCGTCAATTCCTCTCAAGGTTTTTCTGCCGTTAGCGGCAATATATTTTCCGAAAATGATACTTGACATTATCGAAAACAAACAGCCGACACAGACGATGGTCGCAACCATATTTTTATATTTCGGTCTGTTGTTCACAGCAAACAGAATACAGGCTTTCTGCGATTCAAAGCTCGGTGCCCGTTATTTTGAGTTTGCGTCCAAATATCAATGTCTCATTGAGGAAAAATATATGCGTACGGATTATTCAAATACGGATAATCCTGAAATAGCTCAGAAGCATGATAAAATAGCATGGGACGCCTGTATCGGAGACCCGAACAGCGGCTGTGCACCTGAATTTATCTGGAGATCAATATTCCAGTTTTGCATCAATCTTCTCGGTATAACAGCTTACGGAGGAATCATCGGCTCTCTGTCACCGCTGATAATTATACTTCTCATTGTTTCCACAGCGATAACATATTTTTACGGAAGATACCAAATCAAATATACTGAAAAAAACAGAGATAAATGGGGAGCTATCGGCAGAAAAACAGGTTATTTATCAGGCTTCTCATCAAAATTTGAATTTGCGAAGGATATTCGTATTTACAGTATGCTCGGATGGCTCACCGATTTATTTACAGGATATCAAAAAGACAGATTCGTCTGGACAAAAAAATTAAGCCTGCGTTCCTATATAGGTGCGGTAATAAACGCATTATTAACTTTGGTCAGGGACGGAGCGGCATATTTTATACTGTGTATGATGCTGTTTGACAATAAAATCAGTGTGGGTGACTTTGTATTTTATTTTGCGGCAATAGGCGGATTTTCAGTTTGGCTCAGAAATATAGTTGACGATATAAACGGAATCATAGATAAAGGCTTCAGGATAGGATATTACAGAGAATATTTTGATCTTCCGGAAAGATATAATCACGGTGAGGGTGTAAAGCTTCCTGCAAAATCCGACTGCCCTCTTGATATAGAGTTTAAAAATGTATCGTATAAATACCCGGCGGCGGAAAATTATACTCTGAGAAATCTGAGTTTTAAAATAGGCAAAGGGGAAAAGCTTGCCATTGTCGGAGCTAACGGAGCTGGTAAAACAACGATTGTAAAATTAATATGCGGCTTATACTTCCCGACAGAGGGTGAAATACTGGTGAATGGAGTTCCGACAACCGAATATAATATCGAAGATTATTATACTTTATTTTCGGCTGTGTTTCAGGATATATTTTTGCTGCCGATAGAAATCAGACAGTTTGTCGCTTCGCATTACGAAGATATAGATGATAGTAATGTAACGGATTCCTTGATACGAGCGGGGCTTGGCGATAAGTTAGCTTCCCTTCCCTCCGGAATAAAATCAAAGCTTATGAAAGGCGTATATGACGATTCGATAGAGTTATCAGGAGGAGAAAAGCAAAAGCTCATGCTTGCACGTGCGTTATATAAAGACGCTCCGTTTGTGATACTTGACGAGCCTACAGCCGCACTTGACCCGATTGCGGAAAATGAAATATACCTCAAATACGATGAAATGACAAAAGATAAAACGTCCGTTTATATTTCACACAGACTTGCATCCACAAGATTCTGCGACAGGATATTCTTTGTGGAAAACGGAGATATAACAGAAATCGGCTCACATGACGAACTGATAAAATTAAACGGTAAATATGCGTATATGTATAATGTGCAGAGCCACTATTACAAAGAGGAGGTGCAGGCAAATGCGTAAATCAAATATAAATATACAGGCTATAAAGCTTTTTCATTCTCTGTCTCCGCGTCTCTTCCCTCTTATGATAATAAGAAATTTCTTTAATCAGCTTGCTCCGTATTTCAGCATATATATGGCGGCTGAAATTGTAAACGAGCTTTTTGAAAGCAGAAACATTGAAAAATTAATAATATTAGTTGTAATAACGATTGGCGGAAATTTTCTCATTGAAATATTAAAAAGCACTTTAAACAGGGAATATAATCACAGCAACAGTATATTGAGTCAAAGAGAATCACAGCATTTTCATAAAAAAGTGTTATCTCTTGATTACGATAATTTAGAAAATCCCGAAGTAAGTCAGCTCAGACGTAAGATAGTTGACTCGGAAACTGCTTTCGGTCGGGGGAAATCATTTCTTCTCTGGGATATTGACGCTATTATTTCGAACATAATAAACATCTGCTTTGCGGTTTATTTATTTTCCGAAATGGTCTTTGTAATTTTACGTGAGGGTATCAACGCAACTGTAATCATGTTTATCTCAGGAATCGTTCTGCTGCTTGTGATTAATATTGCATATATATTTTTTCAGGAGAAAAAGCTTGCTGAGTTCAGTCATTCCTCAATAGACAATATGAGTGTTAATAACAGAGTTTCAGGTGCGATAGATTCTTACAACATGGGAAAAGATATAAGAATATATCGTCAGGACAAGATAATAATGTGGATAAAGGAAGTATATCTTGAAAGTATCAGCGTAAATGCAGGAAAAAAATATCACAATTTACAGTTCATTCTTAATATTTCAAAGTCGTTTTTAGATCATATGCTGCAGATTCTAACGTATTTGTTTGTGTGCTTTTATGCAATGAAAGGACTTTTTGAGATAGGCAGCGTAATAAAATATGTAAGTTTCATGCAGCGTTTGATCAATGCAGTTATGGCCATATCCGAAAATATCGGCTCTCTGAAGTACAATACACCGTTTATTGAGGATTACATGAGATTTTTTGAAATTCCGCAAAAAATGTATCAGGGTACGATACCTGTAGAAAAACGCAGAGATAACAAATATGAAATAGAATTTAAAAATGTGAGCTTTAAATATCCCGGCAGTGACAGATACGCAATTAAAAACTTATCCATGAAATTAAATATCGGCGATAAGCTTGCTATTGTCGGGATGAACGGAAGCGGCAAAACTACCATGATAAAGCTGCTGTGCCGATTGTATGATCCGACAGAGGGTGAAATAACGCTCAACGGATTTGACATAAAAAAGTATGATTATGATGAATACATGAGAATATTTGGAGTGGTATTTCAGGATTTCAAATTGTTTTCACTCACTCTCGGTCAGAATATTGCGACTTCTGAAAATATAGATGAGGAAAAAGCGTTGAAATGCCTTTCAATGGCGGGATTCGGCGACAGAATTGAAAAAATGCCGAAAGGATTAAAAACCTCACTGTATAAGGATTTTGAAGAGGACGGAATAGAGATATCGGGAGGTGAAGCTCAGAAAATAGCAATCGCACGTGCATTATACAAAGAAGCACCGTTTATTGTGCTTGATGAGCCGACATCCGCACTCGATCCGATAGCTGAATATGAGGTGTACTCGAAATTCAACGAGATAGTCGATGACAAAACAGCGATATATATTTCACACCGATTGTCCTCATGCCGCTTCTGTGATGATATAGCTGTATTCCACGAGGGCAAGCTGATTCAAAGAGGCAATCACGATACACTTATCTCTGACACTGACGGCAAATACCATGAGCTGTGGAATGCACAGGCTCAGTATTATGCTGAGAATAATGCATGATTTATGATACCGAAATCTTGATATTGTTTTGGCACAAAAACTCCCCGAAAGCTGCGTAACTGCATACTTTTCAGGGAGTTTATTTTTTAGAAAAACAATGATATTTATAGAGTGCATAGAGTCCAGCTTATTCTATTCTATCAAATCTCATGCCGATTTGCAGTGAATCAAACGGTACGGGTTTCCACATGGTGACATCTTTTATCATAAATCATAAATTGCATGTCACTGATAAGGTCGATCGATTGAGAGCGTTCATGAGTGAGGTGAGTCAGCGAGAGGGAGTGCTGAGCGAGTTCGACGAACAGTTATGGTATGCGACGATAGAAACAGTGACTATTGAGCCGGACGAAAATCTGATATTCCGTTTCAAAAACGGTGAGGAAACCGTCGTAAAGTATTGACGGAATTAGTTATCGTGTGGGAAAATGCACCAGGCAGTCGATTGGTAAATTTTTACACTATAGGCAGATGACTAAGACACAAAAAGGACATTTTCGGGTGATAGCTTGGAACACGATAGCAATGAAAAAAGCCTGTCATTACAGGCTTTTCTCAATCTCTTCATCGAGGTATTAATGATTTGTTCATGTTTGGCGGAGACGGAGGGATTCGAACTCTCGCACCGGGTTTAATCCGGCCTAATCCCTTAGCAGGGGATCCCCTTATGGCCTCTTGGGTACGTCTCCATATTCATTATAACACATTGGTCATGCGCTGAAAATATACACTGCAATCTGACGTTTCTTGGATTGCCATATTATTATACACAATCTAATCATGTTTGTCAAGCTTTTTTATTATATCTCACGATAATTGTACAAGTAAAGATTTCATGAACAAAAGGATAGAAGAGCCGACCGCAAATGGCAGTCATTTTCAAAAAGATATTAAAATTGCTTGGTAAAAATACTATAGTCTCCCCGAATTTATACCGAGCAGTCCTTTAATGTTTTAGCTTTTCAAGCAACTATGAATAATCAAAAAATATAGACAAAGATTAGACCTGTCCTAAAACCGTAGGGACACCATACATGGTGTCCGTTAAACAATTACATGTAACGTCATTTTATAGTGTTTTTAATTAAAAATTTGTATACCTAATCAAAATTACCGGTCATTGTTTCCCGGACACGATGTATCGTGTCCCTACATATACGGTTTTAGGACAGGGCTATTTTAAGAACAGAAAGCAAAAACAATTAACCGTCAAAATCCCGGATTTACATCGGAACTTATCATAACGGAAAAAACAAATACATTAACATCCCTCCGCAGAGCCACCCCTCCGCAGAGCCACCCCTCCGCAGAGACATCCCTCCGCAGAGCCACCCCCGTTGCGGTGAGCAATAAAATGTATCTATTCTTGATACAACGGCTGATTTGGAAATTAAACTTATGGTGAAATCTCATTTTTTAGATTTATCTTTTCCATGACACACGGAAGAAGACTCGCAGCCTGAACACCCGCACCCGCATCGGCACGATGATTTTCCGTTTTTCCTGTTCCTGACCATTTTTATAATCACAAAAATAATCACAGCAGCAATAACTGCACTTATTATAATTGTAGGAAGCATATCAGCACCCTCCTCTGTACATTAGTTAGCCACATCTAACCATATAAATAATATCATAATATTATACTTTTGTCAAGAAATTAATTGAAAAAATATTGTTATTATCACAAATATAGTGTATAATAACGTGAGTTGGATGAACACAAACCATCAAATAAAAAAACTGAATTTGAGATATAAAACCTCTTTTTAAAGGTTTTTAAGGGGGTGCAATACCTTTGCAAGCAAAGGGGGAGATTTTTGCACAAATTTCCCCCTGCATATAATCCATCCAACTCACGTTATAATAAAATGATTTTATTAAGGCAGGTTTTTTTATGAAACTTATAAAAACAAAACACAAAGATATTGAAGATATAATGAAGATAATCTCAAATGCACAGAAATCTATGAGAGAGCTTGGAATCAATCAGTGGCAGGACGGATATCCGGACAGAGATACATTTTTATCGGACATAAAAACTTCGGGAAGCTACGTTGTCAAAGATAATGACAGGATTATCGGAACAGCATTTATATCATTTGACGGTGAGCCGTCATATGATAAAATATACAACGGAAACTGGCTGACGGAAAATGAAAAATACGCAGTAATTCATCGTATGGCTGTCGCCGCTTCTGAAAAGAGAAAAGGAACGGCGTCGTTTATCATTTCCTGCACTGAAAAAATGTGCGCCGACAACAACATCAGAAGTATAAAAATTGATACGCATGAAGATAATCTTCCAATGCAGAATATGCTTAAAAAGAACAGTTTTTATCATTGCGGTACAATATACCTCAAAAACGGTGATAAACGACTTGCCTTTGAGAAGATTATTAACAAATAATTTGTCGTTATTACAAACAATTTCGTAAATTTATGCTATAATTACATAAGTGAATATAATTTACGGGAGTGTGATGGATATTAAAAATGAACTGAAATATATTGAAATATATAAATCATGCTATACAAATATATTTCGTTACTGTACTCTTCGAGTGGATTATGACACTGACGCCGCTGAGGAAGTCACTCAGGAGGTTTTTCTTTTTTTGGCTGAAAAGTGGAATGAGCTTCAAGAATTTCCCAATATGCGTTATGATGTGTGGCTGTATAAAGTAGCGCAGATGAAAATTTATGAATATTACCGGCAGAAAAAGAAGAATCGCCGTATCCTCAGCACTGAGGACTGTCCTGAAATATACAATTTTATCTATACTGACGATCTCAATAATGAGTTCGTTTTTAAATTTGACAATGAAATAGAGCTTCATATAAATGAAATTCTCTCATTACTCAGCGAATCTGAAAAAGAGCTTTATGATTACATATATACAGAAAAGAAAAAATATTCGGATATTTCAGATATCACAGGAAAAAGTGAAGCTGCCGTAAAAATGAAAGCAAAGCGGCTTAATGATAAAATAAAAGATATGGTAAAAAAACTTATTGACGGAATTATAACGTTCTGTTTCTGATGTTTATATTTTAATAAAAAATTAAAAATAAAATTTTTGTGTTACTTTCCATTAAAAGTGTCACTATTATATTGAATGAAGTCTGTAAAGGAGGATTGATAAAAAAATGACAGAGAAAAATAAAGCTCAAATCAATGAAAATGATAAAAAAATCACCGCTCTTGAAAATATTATTTCAGATGAGCTGAAAAAATCAGACACGGCTGTTGACACAGATTTGATTGAAGAGTGTCTTGACTACATTATGGAATTAAAATCTATCGAATCCTCAGAAGCATTCCGATACAGCGGCAGTTTTACTGAAGAGGAGCTTGAAATAAACGCAAAGAGCCTGATTGAGAAGAAAAGCAGGGGTAAAAATAAAAAGCCGCCTTTTATCAGAATGAGAAGAAAAGCTCTTATTGCCGTTGCATGTATGATTATATTTATGACTGCATTGACAGTTATTGCATACAGCTATGATCAGGAAGGAGTTTTCAACAGCCATATACCGGAGATTGTAAAGCTCGGGCGCGGAGAGTCGATGAGAATCGGCAATACGGAATATTGGCATACCTCCGATAATCCGGTCTATTCGGACGTACACGATCTTATTGAGACAGAATCTATCGAATCGATGTTGTTTCCCTCCTTTCTTGAAAATTATACACCATACTTGATTATGGAAACATTGCGTAATAAAGTAATATCATATGAATTCATATATAACGAAGAATATAACGTTTACTATGATATGAAGAAAAATTCTCCTGATTCATCTGATTTTTCGGAAAGATATGCAGATTATGATGCTGTCAATGTAAACGGCATTGATTATTATGTGAAATCATATGAGCCGGACAGTCCGTATTATGCGTATTTCACTGACGGATACTATGAGTATTTGCTGAAATGTGATACTTATGAAATTATTATTGAAATTATAAACAGTATAGCTGTATATAGTTCGGATTCAGCGAAATGAGGATGTGCTTGGGGCATATCCTTTTTTTAATTTCACTGTTGACATATAGATAAGTCTGTGATATACTGTTGTCAGATTCGTGAGTTAGTCATGAATAACTTACAATACACAACAGGAGGTTTACAATATGACTCTTGGGACTGCAGGACTCGGAGTGCCGGTATTTGTCGATGGTATAAATCTTTCGCAAAATGTAAAAAGAAGGCTTCAGATGCTCGGACTTACAAGGGGAGCAAAAGTCACTGTGCTGAGACGTAAATTCAACGGAGCTGTTATTTTTTCGGTCAGAGGAACGAGATATGCGGCGGGTAAAAATATCGCAAAGGGAATATTTGTATCCGACGGTCAAAATAAAAAATCAGTCGCCTCCGGAGGTGAAAACACATGAAAAATCAAATCAGCGAAGTTTCAAATAAAGAGAATATTCTTTCTTCGCCTCCGGAAGCTACAGTATGTGCGGCATTTATCGGAAATCCGAACTGCGGTAAGACTACGCTTTTCAACGCATACACGGGAGCGAAGCTGAAGGTAGCGAACTGGCCCGGAGTTACCGTTGAAAAAAAAGAGGGGGCGTTCAGATTTCATGAGGACAGCTTCAAGCTTGTTGACCTCCCGGGAATATACAGCCTCACATCATATACAATGGAGGAGAAGCTGTCACGGCAGTACATACTTGGGGATGAGGTTGACGTGATCGTTGATGTAGCCGACGCTTCCTCTCTTGAAAGAAATCTCTATCTCACACTCCAGCTTATCGAGCTTGGAAAGCCTGTTGTGCTTGCTCTGAACATGATGGATATAGTTGAGGAGAGGGGAATGGAGATTGACCTTCACCGGCTTCCGGAGATGCTTGGAATTCCGGTGATTCCGGTTTCGGCGAGAAAGAGAACGGGACTTGATGTTCTGATGCACGCCGTTGCGCATCACAGACATAAAATTGAGGGAGATGGAACGGAGCATCACCATTTTCGCAAAATGAAGCACAGGCACGACCACCACAGTGAGATGACAATTGTTTACTCAGATGAGCTTGAGGATAAAATTGATCTCGTTTCTGAAAGACTTGTATTACAATACAGCGATGAAGAGATTCCGAATATCAGGTGGACAGCTATAAAACTTCTCGAGCATGATGAGGAGATGAGAAAAGTATATTCAAAGGTGAATGTGGAGGATATAAGCCAAAGGAGCTTTGAGGAGGAATTCATCAGGCAGAAGTATGATTTTATTGAGGAGATAATCTCGGAATGCCTTGTGAACAAATCTCAGAAGGCTGAGAAAACCGACTCCATTGACACGGTTCTGACACATAAAATATGGGGAGTTCCGATTTTTCTCGGAATCATGGCTCTTGTGTTTATCCTTACATTTACATTGGGAGACTTTTTAAAGGGAGGATTTGAATATGTTCTTGAGATTTTTTCTGACGGAGTTTATTCACTTCTGAACGGAATCGGAACGGCTGACTGGCTTGTTTCTTTGATTGTTGACGGAATTATTGCAGGAGTCGGAGGAATCCTGACATTTCTTCCTAACATATTTATATTGTTTTTAGCTCTTGCATTTCTTGAGGACAGCGGATACATGGCACGTGTTGCTTATGTCATGGATGGAATCATGGGTTCTCTCGGACTTTCGGGACGTGCATTCATTCCGATGCTTCTCGGATTCGGATGTACAGTTCCTGCAATTATGGCTTCGCGAAGCCTTGAAGATTCAAAAGATCGGCTCAGGACAATTTTCGTAACTCCATTTATGTCGTGCAGTGCGAGACTTCCTATATATGTGTTATTGTCTGATATGTTTTTCGGAAGCTATGCAATGATAGCTGCATTTTCGATGTATGTTGTCGGAATGCTTACGGCGATTCTGACTGCTAAGATCGTTCATGTCACTGAGAAAAAGCGTCAGATAAGGTCACTTCTGATTGAGCTTCCGGAGTACAAGGCTCCGAATGCACGTACTATTGTCATTTATGTATGGGAGAAAATCAAGGATTACCTCACAAAAGCCGGAACTGTTATTTTCATTGCATCCGTGATAATCTGGTTTGTGCTTAATTTCGGAATTCACGGAATGGTTGACGATATGTCAGACAGCTTCGGAGCAATGATAGGCAGGATTATTTCACCGATTCTTTCGACAGCGGGACTCGGATACTGGCAGATAGCTGTTGCCCTTATATCGGGGATTGCCGCAAAAGAGGTCGTTGTCTCAAGCATGAGTGTGCTGTACGGAGTAGGGAACATCACATCAGCCGAGGGAATGGCGGCACTGACAGCAATTCTCGGAGCGAGCGGATTTTCATCTCTCAACGCATATGCTATGATGACATTTTGTCTCTTGTACATTCCGTGTGCGGCAACGATTGCGACAATCAAAAACGAAACCAAGTCATGGAAGTGGACAATTATCGCAATTGTGTTTCAGCTCTCAGTTGCATGGCTTGTATCCACATTGATTTTTCAAATTGGCAGTTTGTTTTAAATTATCACAAATAAAGGGCATCAGAAATGATGTCCTTTTTTAAACCATTTACCGGATAAAACAGAAAATTTACACCCTCACTTTAGTTTATATGCTCTCTCAGAATAAGTGTTTGACTTTTATCCGGCCATAAATTACAATATTGTCAGAAGTGCTTCTAAAAATAAAATATTTCATTTAAATTTATAGGAGTGTACAGAAATGGCAATATATTTCAGCGAAAAATTTAAGAGTCTTCGGAAAAACTGCGAGTTGACGCAAGAACAAATTGCAGATATGTTTCACATTTCCCCGCAGGCTGTCAGCCGCTGGGAAACCGGTGTAACATATCCCGATATAGAGCTTCTTCCGGCTCTTGCGGATTTCTTTAATGTTACAGTTGATGATCTTCTCGGAATTGACATAAGTAAAAAAGAAGCACGGATTGAGGAAATCATAAATCAGATGTGTGATGCATTGGACAGGCATTCGGCTGATGATGAAATAGAAGTTTTAAGAAACGGTTTGCAGGAATTTCCGAGCAATCTTTACCTGACATATCGCCTTGCCGGTGCTTTGTTTAACAAAACGTGGGAATTAAAAGAGTCCGAAAACAAAGATGAACTGAAAAAATACGCTGATGAATCAATACAAATCCACAAACGGCTTATAAATGAAAGTAATCATTATACCACATTACCTGTTCTTGAAGAAAAGTATGGATGTACATATTCAGATGTTCGGTATGGTTCAATGCAGGCACTTGCTTATCAATATACAGTTGTGGATGAATATGAAGAAGCTGTTGGTTGGGCAAATAAACTGCCCCGTATTGATTGTACACAAGAGGTTATACTTCCGCGTATTTTAAAGGGTGAGGAAAAATTAAAACGGCTAAAAGCGAATGTATCTCTTTTTTCCCATGAAGTGAAGCAGGAAGTTGAAATGCTTTCGTGGATCAAACATGATAATCCAGACAGTTCTGAAGAACAATTTAATTTTACAAAAGAGTATGAGGAGCTTAAATCCGTCCTTTCGGTTCTTGAAAAATATGTAGTAAAAGAAGTATGATATTGATATCAATTGAAAATTGATTTTTTTCCAATTAACAATATATTGTATATTCAAAGATTCACTGATATAATAAAGTTACAGAACCGGTTTTGAATTTTGATAAAGGCTAAGGTGAATCAATATGGATATGATAGGAAAACGTATTAAAAAACTGCGTTATGAAAAAGATATCACACAGGAAAAGCTTGCGGAATATCTGAATATATCCCCTCAGGCGGTATCGAGATGGGAAACAGGGCTTGCCGCTCCTGATATTTCAGCAATTCCGGCACTTGCTAATCTTTTTGATGTCACAACCGATTTTCTGCTTGGAGTTGATATCATCAACAAAGAAAAAGCTGTGAAAGAAATCCTCGCACAAGTCAATGATATTATCGACACAAAGGGATTCGGAGGAGATAATCCTTCCGAATGTATAAGTATTCTGCGTGACGGACTCAAAAAATATCCTCACAATCCGCATCTTGAAAACAGGCTTGGTATCTTTTTGTGCGGCAACCACTTTAAGGTTGGAACAGAAGAGTATAATGCATGTATAGCTGAAGCCATTGAAATCTGTGAGCGGATAGTTGATACATGTAATATTGATGAACTCCGGCATTCGGCGGTTTCCGGCTTGTGCTATATGTATAAGGAAACCGGAAAAGCTGAAAAAGCTGTTGAGCTTGCCATGAAAATGCCTCGTGCTTCCATGTCAAGGGATTCTTTGCTTACAACTGTATATGACGGAAACAAACGGCTTGATGCAATTCAGCTTGAGATTGTGAGATGCTGGCGAACGATTACATTGGATTTAAAAGCACTTGCATTAGGAAAAAATGATGATGGTGCAAGCGATTATACAGATGAGGAAAAGGGAATTCTTCTTGAGAAAATCAATGCAATCACAGAGATTTTACTTGAGGAGAGGGATTATGACAAAGCTGGATTCAGCATTTACAGCTATAATGTAGACACAGCGAAAGTGTATGCTGATATGAAAAATCCTGAGAAAGTTTTGCATTATGTAGACCTTGCGGTAAAGGGCGTTATCACATGTCTCGGATATGAGATAAAAGATGTAAAAGCTTCACTTGTTCGGAGGTTTTACCATCCGGACGGATTTGTCGGCGATCTGAAAGGATCTGTTCCGCAAAATGCATTGTACACATTGCAGGATTTGTCACATGAGAGATTTAACTTCATCCGTGAAGATGAGCGTTTCAAAAGCATGGTAGAGATTTTACAAAAGCACTCCGAGGGATACACAGGATCGTAGGGGAGAACTGTGTTCTCCCGCTAATATTAAAAGTTCTCTCATTGATACAAAAATATAAAAAAACAAAATAAATTTAAGTTTCCATACCAATCTTTTTTTCAGATTGCACCACTATAAGGGCAAATCGATTTCATGAAATCAGCAAAATAAAATCCGCGGAGAAAATGAAAAATGGATGAGAAAGAATTATTCAGTCAGGAATTTATCGAAAACACATACTTGTATTTTTACAAGAGGCTCGCAAATCATCAGGACGCTGAGGATTTGGCGAACGATGTGATTCTTGAGGCAATCAGAGCTGTCCGGAGAAAAAAGGAAATCAGAAATTTTTACGCATGGTACTGGCAGATGGCTCATAATAAGTATGCGAAGTTTCTCGATATGAAAAAATATCACGCTGTCTCACTTGATGAATACACGGGAATGATGATGTCAGAAGTCGTCATGCTCGACGATGCACTTATATCAGAGGAGGAGACACGGACTTTGAATTACTCAATTTCAAAATTATCAAAGCTCCAGCGTGAGATTATCATTTTGTATTATCTGAAACAGTATAAAATTTCTGAAATCTCCGGAATTCTCAAAGTTCCCGAAAGTACCGTGAAAACCAGACTGAAAGATGCCAAAATCAATATAAAGAAAGGTATGGAAACTATGCAGATTACAGGATTATCTTCATACGCTCCCGTTCAGGTGAACCTCTCATTCGGAGGAAAAGATGCTTATAATTACTGGACAAAATCTAATGATATAATGATAAAGCAGATATTTTACGCTTGCTCAAAAAAAGCACATACATTAAAGGAAATTTCAGATGAAATCGGAGTTGCACCCGTTTACTTTGAAGAAAAAATGCAATATTGGCTTGAAAACAACGTTATCAAAGAAATAAGCAAAGGAAAATACCTCACAAACTTTTGTATGTTCCCTCAGCAGCTCATGAATGACTATTACTATGAGAGAGCTGACATAATGAAAGAAGTATGCCATGAGATACTTAACGTAATATATTCTGTCAAGGATAAAATCACATCTCTTGATTTTTACGGAAACAACTTTGACTATAACTATCTGATGTGGGTATTGTTTTTCTATGCAAGTAATGCATTTGCTCTTCAGGCACAAAAGATGTATATTGAAAAATGCAAGGACAGATTTCCGAAGTCAGAAGAAAAAGACACTGTTATCAGCGGAAGCTACATTCTTCCTGATGAAAAAATTAAATATCGTGAATCAGGACGAGTATCATGGAGTAATGCACATTGGCACTTTAAAACACAGAATTACAATAAAGTTATATTTGCAAACCTCTTTGAATCATATCCGTTCGGTAACAGAGATAGTCAAATTAATGACAGGAACATTAATCTGATAATGAATATTTTTGACAATCCGAAGCTTGAGTTGACTCAAAATGATGAAGAAACAGTGGCAAATCTTATATCACTCGGGTATCTCAAAAAAGATGAAAATGGAATATGGCTTACATTTCCTGTGATGCCGGCATATATGGAGCTTGAGATTACGAACGAAATATTCAAAGAAGCAACAAGACCGATAGCACAAAAATATTACGATATTCTCGGAAACTTATTTGAAAAAATGTTTTTAAATGAGACACGGGAGGATTTACACGGATTATTTATTCAAGAGAGAATATGGGAAGCATTTGATACACGCTCAAGCTTATTTTATCATGGAATGAACACAGAAGGAATTCTCGCAATCCCTGAGGATTATGAAAAGTCCGCAGCCGGAATTGCGTTTTATTACGGTAAATAAATTCAAATATTAGGAGTGAAGTGATTTTCACTCCTAATATTTGTTATGCTTAAAAATTTAACAAAATAACGGGTTTACAAATCGTCTCGGATATAGTATAATAATATAAATACCATTTTTAAAATCAAAGACAATGACCGGAAAGAAATCTGCTCTGAAAAGTTGGTAAACCAAATTTTCATCAAATCAAACAGAGATGCACTGCCGTATGTGCTGAAAGCAGTGCTTTGAGTTGAGTTGCAGGTGTGTGCGTCCGTGAGTCCATATGGTGAACAGTATCTTTAAATGCTAAGTAGCTGTGTGCGTAAATCCTGCGTTAAAGGAAAGCGGATATCCGTTGTTTCGGCTGTCCGTATAAAAGCTATAAACAAGAGTGGAACCGCGGATATATGTAATGTATTTACCGCCTCTGTTGCGTGATATTTTTTTGTACACGCATAAAGAGGGCGGCTTTTTTATATTTATAAATAGGTAAAATGAAAATTCTTATAATTATTTGACGGGTGATTATTAATCGCCCCCACGGAGGAAATATATGATAATTCCGCAATTCAGAGTAACAATAGAAAAACTTGATTCCCTTGATGTAAAGATCTCAAAAACAGTCAATGATATCATGAATGAAGTTAAAATAATAAGAGAACGTGATCCGGCGGCGTCAAGTAATGCCGAAGTCCTGCTTCTCTATCCCGGACTCCATGCGATTTTCATCTACAGAATCGCACATATACTTCACAAAAAAGGACACAAATTCTCGGCACGTATGCTCAGTCAGACGGCGAGAGCATTGACGGGAATTGAAATTCACCCGGGGGCAAAAATAGGAAAAGGTCTGTTCATTGACCACGGAGCGGCTGTTGTAATCGGAGAAACAGCCGAACTCGGAGACAACTGCACACTGTATCAAGGGGTTACACTCGGAGGTACGGGAAAGGAAACCGGAAAGCGTCATCCGACACTCGGTGATAACGTGATGGTCGGAGCAGGAGCGAAGCTTCTCGGAGGATTTAAAGTCGGAAGCAATTCAAAAATCGCCGCAAATGCCGTAGTTCTCAGTGAAGTTCCCGAAAACTCAACCGCTGTCGGAATTCCGGCAAGAGTTGTAAAAAGAGACGGGCAAAAGATAAACGATCTCGACCAGACCCATATTCCCGACCCTGTTGCACAACAGCTTTGTAAACTCGAAGTCAAGCTCGCAAGGCTGGAAGAAATGTTAAGCGAAATCAAAGACATCGATTCACAAAATCAAGCAGCCAAAAACACAAGAAAAAAATCAAAGGAGGAATCTGAAAAATGAGATGCCAGTACTGCGGAAACCAACTGTATCAAGGAGCAAAATTCTGTAATGCATGCGGAACTCCGGCAGCAGGATTTTATTCCCCTGTACAAGAAGTAAAAAAATATTCGAGAGGTGAGGAAATCGGAATTGCTATCCTCAAAACTGTCTGCTTTGTTATGTATTTCTTCCGAATTCAGACAGTTGTCACAATGGTGTATATCCTTTCGCTGTTCTCCCAAAATATTCAGGTACTCATGGCTTCAAGCGAAAATATGACCGACACAGTAAGTGAAGTAGTCTCTCTCATGGGTGAGGGGATTCACGAAACCCTGATTCTTTCAGGAATTCTCACAGTTCTGATACTCGGACTGATATATGCTGTCAGAGGGATGAGAATGCATCAGGAAATACGTCTGAAAAAAGCATCTCCCGTGCTTCTTATAAAGGTCGCTGTATGTGCTGTGGCAATGCAGTATTTCACTGTGATTTTGCTGTCAATGATTCCTCTTCCGGAGTCTATGTTTCAGTCACTTGAAAATTCAAGCAATCTTCTTATGGGAGGTTCGCTTGCGATGCAGATTATAAATATAGCCATAATCACCCCGATAGTTGAAGAAGTGATATTCAGAGGATTTATATACACACGTCTGAGAAAAGCTCTTGCCGTGCTTCCGTCGGTTCTGATTTCGGGAATGGTGTTCGGAGTGGTTCACGGAAGTATAATCGGATTTTTATACGCATCAGCTTTAGGATTTTTTATGGCTATGCTTATGGAGAGATTTGATTCTATAATTCCGTGTATGATATGTCACATTTTCTTTAACGGAGCGAGCCTTTCGACAGCTCTGTTCCCTGAGGACAATATAATAATTTTATTGGGAATTTTCCTCGTTTCGGCAATCACAATGGCGTTCTTCCTGTACTGGATATTTAAAGGCACATCGCCAAAGAACAAACAGAATTTTGATCACTATACAACAGGTGTATAAAAGGAGAAAAAACATCAATGAAGCTTTACAACACACTCACAAAAAAAACAGAGGATTTTTATCCGCATGACGGAGATACGGTGAAAATGTACGTCTGCGGACCTACGGTATATAACTATTTTCACATTGGAAACGCACGCCCTTTCCTCCTTTTCGATATGCTCAGACGCTATATGGAATATAGGGGAATGAAAGTAAAATACGTTCAGAATTTCACTGATATTGATGATAAGATGATAAAGCGTGCAAATGAGGAGGGTACAACGGTCAAGGAAGTTGCGGAAAAATACATCGGAGAGTATTTTATCGATGCACACGGACTTGGAATAAGGGAAGCGACAGTTCATCCTCACGCAACTGATAATATGGATGAGATAATTTCCATGATCTCATCTCTCATCGAAAAGGGATTTGCGTATGTATCCTTGCGAAGAGGAGAATCAAACGGAGATGTGTATTTTCAGCCTGTCAAGTTCAGGGAATACGGCAAGCTGTCGCATATGCCGATTGAAGACCTCGAATCAGGAGCCAGAATTGACATATCCGAGCAGAAGAAGGATCCTCTTGATTTCGCACTCTGGAAATCAGCCAAACCGGGCGAACCTCACTGGACGTCACCTTGGGGAGAGGGAAGACCCGGATGGCACATCGAATGTTCGGCTATGGCAAAAAGGTGGCTTGGAGACACAATTGATATTCACTGCGGAGGAGGAGATCTGACATTTCCGCACCATGAGAACGAGATTGCTCAGTCTGAGTGTGCGAATGGCTGTGAATTTTCAAGATTCTGGGCACACAACGGATTTATCAACATAAATAACGAAAAAATGTCGAAGTCGGCAAACAACTTTTTTACGGTTCGTGATATCGCGGCAAAATACGGCTATATGCCGATAAGATTTTTCCTTCTGAGCGCACATTACCGCACTCCCGTCAACTTCACTGAAGAAGTAATCAACGCCGCAGCTTCAGCTCTTGAGAGAATCAGCAACTCCATCCGTGACGTTGAATTTTTCCTTTCTCATGCATCTGAGGAGGATATGAGAGAGTCAGAATATGAAATCAACGAAAAATTTGCGGCATACAAAGTACAATTCATCGAAGCGATGGATAATGATTTCAACACAGCCGACGGAATTGCCGCAGTATTTGAGCTTGTCAGAGAAATCAACAAAGCTGTAAATTCAACGGAAGCTCCGTCAAAAACCCTGATTCAGAATGGGTATAGTCTGTTAATTGAGCTTACGGACCTCTTAGGCTTCAGAAATTCATCTGAAAGTTCAGATGATGAATCTGAGCTTATAAAGGAAATTGAAGCTCTGATTGAGGAGAGAATCTCTGTAAAAAAAGCTAAGAATTATGCAAGAGCCGATGAAATCAGAAACTACCTGAAAGAAAAAGGTGTGACTTTGGAAGACACACCTCAGGGAACGAAATATAAAATCGGATAACAACAATTTAATTATTTAATAAAAGTTTGTTTCAGAGGACGCCGGTTTACTTTACGGCGTCCTTATTTTATTCATTGTATTCCATGATGCAAAATTGAAGTTCGGGAAGCTCAATGTATTTTTAATATCAGCATATCTCGTATTTAGAAATTCGTTTACATCGCTTCCGTATCTATTATCATCCTTGAGCTTTACGAGAGCCGATGACGCTGAATCCGAAAGCTCATATTTTATCATATTAAGGTCAACGTCGTCAAGAGTGCCGTTGAGATATCTCTCAATGTTATAATCAGCGATTATATAGTCGGTATCGGTGAACGCAAGAACTCCGAACATGATTATGAATGCGACGAATATGCTCGGGAACAGCTTGAATTTTTCGCTGAACTGGCGAATTATTATAAATACGAAGATGAATGCGAGAAGTATCATAAACCATGTGGGGAATATTCTGAGAGGAGTAAGACCGTATTCACGGATATACATCACCATTTTTGATACGGCAATGGCGATCATCATCAGAGTGAATACTGAGATTACAGTGATATATACTTTCATAACAGTGGGATTTTTATTATTTTCTCCCTCTCTCTTGGTCAGGAGAGATATGAAGATTATCACGCATATATTGATTACAGCGACTGAGCAAAGCTCGAAAAATCCTTTTCTTGCATATTCGGCGTATGTGAACCCCTCCGGAATTATGTTTGAAAAGGCTGACAGAAAGTAAGCTGACTGCGAGAGAAAAAACACCAGATAAACGAGACATATCGGGGTGACTGACGTGTATACGAAAAGTCCCGGGGTAAAACGGATAGCTCTTATAAAATTTTCATTTTTTTCACGGGTCATGAGGGAAATATTTTTATGCTCGGAGTTTGCGTAAACAAGTCCGAACATATACATAGCAACGGGAATACCGAGGACGAACGCCCATATTTCAATTGTAAGATTTTCCGGCACTTTAAGCTTTTCAATCAATTCTCTTGTGATTCTGTTAAATGCATCGTCAGCGCTTGCAAGGAGAGTTGTCACAACAAATGTCGGAATTACGGCAAGTCCCAGACCTCCTATAATCAGAAGAATCTTTTTTGATCCCCGAAGCTTTTTGAAGTTTGAGAAGAACGCTCCGAACAATTTTCCGAAGCATGAAAAGGGCATGACAACGGTTGCTTTTATCATATTAAATACTATCATATCATCAATAAACGGGTCATTTTTCCCTGCATCAGAGCAGCTCCCTCCGTGAGAGCAGTTCCCTCCGTCAGAGCATGTGAAGCAGAACCAGTATGCGGATGAGAGAAGAACATATACTGTCACAAGATTGCGGATAAACGGATTTGATGAAAAAATCAGGGTGAAGCTGAAAATAAATGTTATCAGGATAAATGCAATACTTCCCTTTGAGAGGGAAATTTTTTTGACTCTGAGATATATAAGCGAGCATCCGATCAGCAGCACTGCAAACACAAAAGCTCCGGCTGACGGTGAGGTGTAAAAGATCCATCTGACAAACAGATAGCCGAGTACGAGGGCGAGTATTCCTCCTATTGAATCTGCTGTGTCATATACAGTTTTAGGCGTTTCCGACTTGATTTCGGACATGTTATCAAATAAATCATGGTTCATAAAACAATCTCCTCTTATCTTTCGTTTCTATTTTTCTCTCACATACTGGATTATATCACTCGGCTGACAGTCAAGTGCCTCACAGATCTGTTCGAGAGTTGAAAATCTTACAGCTTTTGCTTTGTTGTTTTTCAGAATTGACAGATTGGCGACAGTGATACCTACTCTCTCGGCTAATTCGTTCAGAGACATTTTTCTTTTTGCCATTATGACATCAAGATTAATAATAATCGGCATAATCATTCTCCTCCTTATACCTTACCTTACACCTTACGACTATATCGTATAGTCGTTTTCATTCTTGATGTCAGCGGCTTCTTCGATTACATTTTTTACCACCCTGACAATCATTCCCATGAACGCACAGGCAAATGCCAGAAGGATTCCGAGAGTCAGAAAGAATGCCAGAGCGAAGAAGATTATGCATTCACCGAAGCAGCACCATGAAAGAATTCTCAGATACTTCACACTTAATGAGGTGAAAACAGCCTCTTTTCTTATGCTCATGAGAAGAAAATGAAGTGAGATATCAGCAATAAATGCAACAGCCAATGCGAAATACAGTATCACAAGGCATTGCATTCTGTTATCGGAAGTGCCTATACCGTATATTTCAAGAATTGACGGAAGCAGAAAAACAACTGCCGCCATCAGAATAAATATCACCCACGTCAGCACCTGCGAAATTACGACAGATGTATGTTTTGACACTCTCAGTCTCATAAAGAAAATGTTACCTCCGTGTATTGTTTTGATATATTATATCACGTGTATTATTGATTGTCAATATTAATTTATCGTTTATCGATAAATTTTTATTGTTTTGCAGTTTCAAGCACAAATAAAAAAGACTTCAGAGAAGTCTTTTTTATTATTTTTATTATGAGAGATTTATTGATAATATCCGTTGATTTTTTCAAGATTCTTCTTGAGAACCTTTTCAATAGTTTTATATTTTGAAGCGAGATTCGGATTTTGTTCATACAGCATATCTCTGAAAAGATATGGAACTCTTGACATTACATCACCGAACTGGAATGAGAATTCAAATTTGCGTCCGGCCATAACGAGGTCAACGATTTCAGCGACTGTCGGGTCGGATGAATATCTGCTCTTGAGAGCTACATCATAATACTCTGGATATACTGTCTTGTATGTCTCGGCACAGAGTGCTTCGAAAATTGTGCCTATAAATTCATAGTTCTCCGAGTTTTTCGGAATCGCAAAAACCGTAAACTGATCCCACGCGTTTGTGTAGTAGCTTTCCTGTGCCGTATCCCATTTCGGAAGAGGGAGGATTCCATATGTGTTTTCCATATTTCCGAGAACATCAAACGCTTCTCCGAAGTAAAGCTGTGTGAACGCTATCGTTCCCTGTGAGAAAAGCTGCGGAGGTTTTCTCCAGTCAGTTTTTTCAATATAGCTTCCGTCGCTGTTGTATGCCAGATCTATGATTTTTTCGATGGCGGCAACACTCTTGTCGTTGTAAAATCCTACTTCAAGCTCTCCGTTCACTGTTGTTGTAACAGTCAGATCAAGCGCCGCAAGCCATACGTCAGACGGATTGAGTCCAAGATGGAAGCCGTATCCGTGAATATCGTTGTTATCTTTTTTACCGTTTCCGTTCAGGTCAGTATATATCGTAGATGTTATTTCCTTGAATTTGTCAACTGTCCACTCTCCGCTGAACACGAGGTCGTAAAGAGATTGTGAAGGATATCCGAAATCGTTTGCCAGATCAACATTATAGAACATAGCATATGTATACAGAAGCGACGATATGGAAAGGTCGCTTGTGATTGCAAGCAGTTTTCCGTTTATAGTCGCACTGTCGTTGGCAAGCTTGTTATGCCACGGTTTGTCAAAATCGATCAGCGGAACATCTCTCCAGTTTGAAACAACTCCCGCTGAAACCGGAGTGTATACCCTATAGTTCCAGAAGCCTGTTACTTCATATGCGGTATCTCCCGCAAGAACGTGAGTTTTCACATCATCGTACGGAGCGGCAAGAATTACTGCCTCAATCTCGGTGTTAAATCTCTCGTTGATTTTCTGATTTCGGTTGTAAACAGCATCAGATGTATTCTTTCCCGTGATTTCTTCCTCGTATATTTCATATGATTTGTCACTCGCTGTACCTATCCTGAACGGATTGCCTTTAAAATCATTCCCGGGGAGGTTGTCACTTATAAGCTGTCTCTGTTCATACTGGCTCAATTCCGCTGTTTCATCAGGAGCAGCGGCAGAATCTTCCGAAGCAGTTGTACCGCTTTTTGCCTTTGCCCCCGAGTCTTCTTTGTCGGAGCACGCAGCTACCATTGCGGATACTGTTAATAAAGCTAAAACAAACGAGGTTATACGAAGTTTGATATTCATAAAAATCTCCTTTATTATTTTATATATTCCGAAATATTTTTATTAACTATTATAACATATATCCGCATATAAATCTACCCAAACTATAAATATTTTTTCAGGGAAAGCGATTTTAAATCAACTTGCCGAGTTCCTCTTCCGCTATGATTGCATTGGCATATCCGTTTGTTTTTTTCATAACATATCCGATTATTGACTTTTTCGCCGATTCCTTTCCCTTTCTTATATCATCTGCAGCTTTGGGATTAGCTTCAACCGCTTCTTTTACTGATGACGCTATAATATCCCTGTCGTTAATCTGCTGCATTTTTTCGGCTTCAACAATTTCACAAGGTGTTCTCAGGTCGCCGGCATTCAGCATTTTAAGAAGCTTTTTAGCTGTACTGCTGTTGATTTTTTCATCTCCTGACATTTGGGCAATTTCTGAGAGAGCATCATATTTCACCGGAATCTCATCATCCTCTCCGAGATTTTTTATCATCTCATTGATTATCAGATTGGCTGTGAGTTTTGGATAATCTGTCATTTCAGCCGACTTTTCAAAGTATTCGGCAATCATTCGTGACCCTGTTAAAATCTCAGCATCGTATGAGCCTATATTCCATCGGCTTATATACATAGCTTTTCTCTCGTCGGGAAGTGACGGAATCATATCTCTGACTGATGAAATATATTCATCCGTAAGTCGTACAGGAGGAAGATCGGGCTCAGGAAAATATCTGTAATCATCGGCGTTTTCCTTTGTTCTCATTGTAAATGTCTTTCCCGAATCAGGGTCAAATCTTCTGGTTTCCTGAACTATCACCTCTCCCGATTCCACAGCGTCAACCTGACGTCTGAATTCATATTCAATAGCTTTTGCGGCAAATGCAAACGAGTTAAGGTTCTTCATCTCTGTACGTGTTCCTAAATTTTTATCACCCGATTTTCTCACGGAAAGGTTGACATCACATCTGAACGAGCCTTCATTGAGCCGACAATCAGAAATTCCTGTATACATCATTATCGCCCTGAGTTTTCTCAGATACCCCCTGGCTTCATCAGCTGACCTGATATCAGGCTCACTTACAATTTCAATCAAAGGAACTCCGCATCTGTTGCAGTCGATAAGGGTATATGCTTCCTTTCCGTCACCCTCATGAATTAATTTTCCCGCATCCTCTTCAAGATGAATCCTCGTAATACCGATTTTTTTAATCATGCCGTCACCCGATTCAATTTCAATGAATCCGTTTTCACATATAGGCATGTCATACTGCGAAATCTGATATGCTTTCGGAAGGTCGGGATAAAAATAATTCTTCCTGTCGAATTTTGAAAATCCCGCAATCCTGCAGTTTGTCGCAAGTCCGGCTTTCACTGAGTATTCAACAGCTTTCCTGTTGAGCACGGGAAGTGTACCGGGCATTCCCATACAAACCGGACAGCACTGGGTGTTCGGCTCCGCTCCGAATTTTGTCGGACATGAGCAGAAAATTTTACTCTCAGTCGAAAGCTCAACGTGAACCTCAAGACCGATAACCATTTCATATCCTTTGTAAAGTGTCATTTTATTTATCTCACTCCTCTCATACACTGTTCAAGCGCATATCCGGCTCTGTAAAGCAAAGCCTCGGAAAATGCCGGTCCCATAAGCTGAATACCTATCGGAAGTCCGTCAATTTCAGATTTTCCGCATGGCAGGGAAAGTGCGGGAAGTCCTGCGATATTCGCCGGAACTGTATATATATCTCCGAGATAGAGCCTCACGGGATCATCGTCATTTTCACCGATTTTATACGCTGTCGTCGGAGATACCGGAGATGCTATAATGTCGCATTTTTTAAAGATTTCATCAATTTCTTTTCTAATCTGCACTCTCACCTGCTGAGCCTTTTTATAATAAGCGTCATAATATCCGCTTGACAGTGCAAAAGTTCCCGTCATTATTCTCCTTTTGACCTCATCGCCGAACCCTTCATCTCTTGTTTTTCTGTAAAGCTCATCAATAGTCTCAGTGTCATCGGCTTTGTTTCCATATCGTATTCCGTCAAATCTCGCAAGGTTAGAGGACGCTTCAGCTCCGCTTATTACGTAATACGCCGGAAGTGCATATTTCAGAGACGGGAATGAAACATCAACAATCTCAGCTCCCATTTTTTCATACTCGTAAAGTGCGGATTCAACAGCTGATTTTACATCAGGCTGAATTCCGTCTGAGAAAAACTCCTTTGCAATTCCGATTCTCAATCCCTTAACTCCGTCCTCAATGCCGTCAGAAAAGCTTTTGCTGTACACTCCCCGTAATGATGTTGAATCCTTTTCATCGTGACCGCAGATAATATCAAGAACATCAGCGTTTCCCCTGACATCCGAAGTCATGGGACCGATCTGGTCAAAGGATGAGGCGAACGCAATCAGCCCGAATCTCGAAACAGCTCCGTAAGTCGGCTTCATTCCCGTGATTCCGCAGAACGACGCGGGGAGCCGTATAGATCCTCCCGTATCCGAGCCGAGAGTGAACACCGCTTCATCAGCCGCAACAGCCGCCGCCGAGCCTCCCGAACTTCCCCCCGGCACTCTGTCAGGAGATACGGGGTTTCTCGTTAATTTAACCCCTGAATTTTCAGTAGTCGAACCCATTGCAAACTCATCCATATTAAGCTTGCCGAGCATCACAGCCCCGGAGTCCCTGAGCTTTTCAATGACTGTCGCATCATATGGAGGAACAAATCCTCTCAGAAGCTTTGAAGCACAGGTCGTTGCGGCTCCTTTTGTGCAGATGTTATCCTTTATCGCCATCGGAATTCCGAGAAGCTTTGATTTGCCTGCTTTATTTTTATTCAAAAGGTCGCCGGAAGCAAAAATTCTGTCAGCTTCATCAGCCGATTTCATCGCCTCCTCCTCACATATGAGAAGATAAGCACCGATTTCACCGTCACAGTCAGCGATTCTGTCAAGATACATCCTCGTCAGCTCTCTTGATGAAATCTCACGTTTTCTCAGAAGCCGAGATGCTTTTTCAACAGTCAGCCTTTTTATATCAAGTTTCATATCATTTTCACCTCTATTCAAGCACTTTCGGTACCTTGATATATCCGTTTTCGGAGTCCGGAGCACATATAATGAGCGCATCTCTTTTATAAAAGCTTTTACTGATATCCTCTCTGAATACATTTTCAGATTTTTCAAACAGGGAAAATATCATCTCATCGGATTTTACAGTGATCTCGAGAGAGTTCATTTCCTCCGCAAGAGACACAATTTTTATCAGACTTTCTTTCATTGATTCCGATTCTTCCGGATTTTTTTCAGCGAGCATTGCAAGCTTTCTCACACTTCCGATATCTATGTCAATCTTGACATTTTCAGCCTTTTTTCTCCTCTCTCCGATTCTCTCAGCTCCGCCTTTTTTAAGAGCGTCACTGAGTCCGAGTAAATCAAGCTGTGATTTGTCGACAGCTGACGGAGCGTCAGTGAGAGGACATGAGGCGTCACCGAGCTTCGGAAAAGCGATTACGTCTCTGAGTGATTTTGATCCTGTGAGAATCATGACAAGTCTGTCAAGCCCGAAAGCAAATCCTCCGTGGGGAGGTGCGCCGTATCTGAATGCATTTACCATAAATCCGAATCTTTCTTCAATTTCTTCGTCAGTGAATCTGAGGGCTTTGAACATCATTTTCTGTATATGAGAATCGTGAATTCTTATCGAGCCGCTTCCGAGCTCAATTCCGTTGAGTACAAAATCATAAGCCTGAGCCCTGACTCTCTCCAGCTCTGTGAGCAGATACGGGATATCTTCCTCATACGGCATAGTGAACGGATGATGAGCTGCCACATATCTGCTTTCCGTTTCGGAATATTCAAACTGAGGAAAATCGGTCACTATCAGGAATTCAAATTTTTTATCCGATTTATCTGCTCTCAGTCTCAGTCCGAGCATATCGGCGGCAAATAAACGCATATTTCCTAAAACTTTTCTGACAACGGGAAGCTTATCGGCACAGAAAAATATGAAATCTCCGGCTTCCGCATGTGTTTTTTCGATTATTGACTCAATTTCACATTCACCCATGAATTTTGTCAGAATTGAATATATCTCATATTTTTCGCTCGCCTTCTCCGGTTTTCTCAGAGAAATCCACGCCATTCCCCGAGCTCCGAACGATTCTGACGCTCTTGTCATATCCTCAATTTCCGTTCGTGAAAAATCAGATTTTCCCTTGACGCATACAGCTCTTACAACTCCTCCTGATTGAGTGACATTTCTGAACACTTCAAATCCGCTTGTTTCTGCGATGTCCGTTATATCGTAAATCGGCATATCAAATCTTGTATCAGGCTTATCGGAGCCGTAAATATCCATCGCTTCCGTCCATGTCATTCTTCTGAACGGAGTTTTACTCAGCTCATAATGCGGCAACATTTTTTTAAAAATATGCCTGAAAAGAGATTCAAGATGTATTAAAATATCCTCCTGGGATATAAATGAAAGCTCCATATCAACCTGCGTAAATTCAGGCTGTCTGTCAGCTCTCAGATCCTCGTCACGGAAGCATCTTGCTGTCTGATAGTATTTATCAATTCCCCCAACCATCAGAAGCTGCTTGAATATCTGAGGAGACTGAGGAAGGGCGTAAAATGTCCCCGGGTGAATTCTGCTCGGAACTATATAATCTCTCGCTCCCTCGGGAGTTGATTTTGTAAGGTATGGGGTTTCGACCTCAATAAAATCTCTTTCATCAAGAAAATCACGTGTGACTTTCAACAGCTTATGGCGGAATTTGAGATTGCTTATCTGTGAATCACGCCTGAGATCTATGAATCTGTATTCCAGTCTCAAATCCTCGCGAACCTGACTGTCAGGCAAGTCATCCGGTTCAAACGGAAGTCTTGCACAGTCCGAAATCAATTCAAGCGATTCGGCGGCAAGCTCTATTGTTCCGGTTTTAATCTTATCGTTGTAAGTTTCGGCATCCCTTATTCTTATTTTTCCGAAAGCTCTGACAACTGATTGAGTGTGAATTCTTTCAGCTGTTTCAAATCCCTCAGAATTGATTATTGAAGCGTTGCAGACAACCTGAAGTGTTCCTTCTCTGTCGTGAACGTCGATGAAGATAACTCCTCCCATATCACGTGAGGTTTTCACCCATCCGCATACAGCTATGGATTTTCCGGTATCTTTTTCTGTCACCGCTCCGCAGTAATGTGTACGCATCATTTTTTATTTTCTCCTCTTACAGAAATATAAAATATAAAATTTTGGCAGAGAATAATAAAAACAAAAACAAAAAAATCTCCGCCGTGAGACTGCTGTTACTTTCAGCAATCACAGGGCGAAGATTATAATTTTATATAATTATATAAAAGATGAATCTCCGCGGTACCACCCGCCTTAACATATAAAAAGATTATTTCTGCAGCAATAAATTTTTTATACATTCTCTCAATTTTCCGGCACTCTTTGATAAAAAGATTATCAACATCAATGCCTCCCCGATATAACGTTCAGGTCACGTCCGAGCCTACTCATCTGTATAAAGATTAAAAAAGATTTTCGGTCAGAAGCTCCGGGGTGTTCTTCATCCTGTGTATCCGTAATGTACTTTCACCATGTGTATGCATATTTGCCAATACACCTCGTACACCTCTCTGTGACGTCAGACGCAAGGTTACTCTCCCCTTCATTGCTTTTGTTTTTATTTACAGTTATTATATCCGCAAAATAAGAATTTGTCAATAGATTTTATGCAATTCACAAACAGTTCATTATAATGTTAAATTTACATGTGAAATTTAATATTTTTATATTACCAATAAAGCTCTGTATACGTTGACAAAATATTAATTCATGATATAATTAAATGTGACGGTACAAAATTTAATAATACCGTTATCTGATTTTACATATTTATGCATTTATATATGTAAAATCTTAGTTTTGTGCGAAAGATGGTGACTTTTATCAAGTACGTTATAGAATATCTTAAACCGTATTATACGAGAATGGCCGTCGGGCTTACGATAAAGTTTGCGGGAACAATAATGGATCTTTTTATTCCGTGGATTCTTGCTTACATGATTGATGACATAGTTCCGACACAGAACAAAAACCTAATTATAATATGGGGAATGGTGATGCTGCTTTGTTCCGGAGCCGCACTTGCCGGCAATATTATCGCCAACAGAATGGCTGCAAGAGTTGCGAGAGATACGTCAAGAAAAATCAGATATGAGCTGTATTCAAAAATATCATATCTCTCGAACAGGCAGATGGACACTCTCACAATACCCTCTCTTGAATCCAGACTTACATCGGATACATACAATATTCACCAGATGATCGGCATGATGCAGAGACTTGGGGTACGCGCTCCGATTCTTCTTATCGGAGGGCTTCTTTTAACCTCAATGATGGAGCCTGTTCTGACACTTGTCCTTGTCTCCATACTTCCTTTTATCACAATAGTTGTATACCTTATATCAAAAAAAGGCATTCCGATGTTCAGCGAAACTCAGAAGGCTGTTGACGGAATGACAAGAGTTGTCAGAGAAAACATTCAGGGAATCCGCGTTATAAAGGCTCTCTCACGTGAAGAAAGGGAAACGGAGAGATTTACCGAGGAAAATGAAAATGTTGTAAATTGCGAAAAAAAAGCTTCGTATACAATGGCAAAAACAAATCCTCTGATGAACCTGTTTCTGAATGCCGGACTTGTTTTTGTTATTTTAGCGGGAGCTTACAGAGTGAATTCCGGAGTTTCCGAGCCGGGTAAGATAATTGCATTCATGTCATATGTAACTCTCATTTTGAATGCCATGCTTTCGATAACGAGGATGTTTACGAACCTCTCGAGAGGAACAGCTTCAGCTAACCGTATCGCCGACGTTCTTGACTCTCATGAGGATATGGAAACAGAAAAGAAAGATCTGAATGACAGTCGAAGTACAAATGATGTATCTCACATTGAATTCAAAGATGTCAGTTTTTCATATAACGGCATCAAAAACAATCTCACAGATATTTCGTTTAATCTGGAAAAAGGTCAGACTCTCGGGATAATCGGAGCTACAGGCTCGGGAAAATCCACTGTTATTTCATTGCTGATGAGATTTTATGATGTCACATCGGGTGAGATACTTATAAATGGGGATAACATCAAAACAATGTCTCCCGAGACTCTGAGAACAAAATTCGGAGCTGTTTTTCAGAATGATTTTCTCTTTGCCGATACAATTGAATCAAATATAGATTTCGGCCGTAATCTTGACCGTGATACAATAGAAAAAGCCGCCGTGATGGCTCAGGCTTCTTCGTTTATTTCAGAAATTCCCGACAGATTTTCACACGAGCTTACAATCAAGGGCTCAAATCTCTCGGGAGGGCAGAAACAGAGACTTCTGATATCGAGAGCTCTGGCGGCCGACCCTGAGATACTTATCCTTGATGACAGCTCAAGCGCTCTTGACTATAAGACAGATTCACTTCTCAGAAAAGAAATCCGTGAAAACTTCGGAGGAAGAACAACGACAATAATTGTGGCACAGAGAGTGTCTTCAATAATGTCATCGGATATCATTCTCGTACTTGATGAGGGCGAGATTATCGGCAGAGGAACTCACGGGGAGCTTATGGAATCATGTGAAATATACCGCAATATCAGTGAATCTCAGATGGGAGGTGCTCTCATTGACTAGAAGAGGAGACAGGCGTCCTCAGGGTTATGACGCTGAAGTTTCAACTCAGCCGAGAAAGTTAAGAGTGCTTCTCAGGCTCGGAATATACATGTACAAATACAAATTCACTCTTGCCGTTGCACTTGTTCTTACAATGCTGTCAAATCTTCTCGCACTTCAGGGTCCCAAGCTCTCGGGATATGCAATCGATGCAATTGAGCCCGGAGCCGGAAAGGTTCAGCTTGACACAGTTATCTATTACTGTGTTCTGATGCTGGGTTTTTATGTGGTTTCGTCCATTCTTTCATATATTCTGTCAAAGGTTATGATCCATCTTACACAGAAGATTGTAAAGCAGATGAGACATGATATCTTTGCCAAGCTTATGAAGCTTCCTGTCGGATACTTTGATATAAATCAGACAGGAGATATAATAAGCCGCATATCATATGACGTTGACACAATCAATGCAACCCTTTCAACAGACTTTATTCAGATATGCACAAGCATTATCACAGTTGTCGGATCACTTATAATGATGCTCAGCATTTCTCCGATGCTTTGTATAATCTTTGCCGTCACAATTCCCATATCCGTATCTTTTACAAAGTATATGACAACCAAGGTCCGCCCTCTTTTCAGAAAACGTTCGGCAAAGCTGGGAGAGCTTAACGGATATGCCGAGGAGATGCTTTCGGGTCAGAAAACCATCAAGGCTTACAACCGCGAGGAAATAATGATAGAGAGATTTGACAAAAGAAATGAGGAGGCCTGCGATGCGTATTACAAAGCTGATTATTACGGAAGTATAACGGGTCCGTCTGTAAACTTTATCAACAATATGTCTCTTTCTCTTGTAAGTATGTTCGGAGCTCTCATGTATCTTTCGGGAAGTATAACTCTCGGTAACATATCGACTTTTATTCAGTATTCACGCCGCTTCTCAGGTCCTATAAATGAATTTGCAAATATCATAAGCGAGCTTCAGTCAGCGGCTTCGGCGGCTGAGAGAGTTTTCAGGCTTCTCGACGCTGACGAGGAATCGGCTGATATTAAGGATGCTCATGTATTTTCACAGGTTGCGGGGGAGGTTGACGCTGAACATGTCGATTTCGGTTACAATCCCGAAAAGACTGTTATCCATGATTTGAGCATCAGTGTAAAGCCGGGAAGTACAGTTGCCATAGTAGGTCCGACGGGAGCGGGCAAGACAACCATTATAAGTCTTCTGATGAGATTTTACGATCCTCTCAGGGGAACTATATCCGTTGACAATGTAGATATCAGAGATGCTACACGAACATCTCTCAGACGCTCATATACCATGGTGCTTCAGGATACCTGGCTGTTCTCGGGTACTATTGCCGAAAATATAGCATACGGACGGGAGGGCGCAACTCTTGATGAGGTCAAGGCGGCGGCAAAAGCTGCGAGAATCCACTCGTATATTGAGAGGCTTCCCCAAGGGTATGATACAATTCTCACCGACGACGGAGTAAATATATCAAAAGGTCAGAAGCAGCTCATCACTATAGCGAGAGCTATGACATCGGATTCCCCTATGCTTATTCTCGACGAAGCTACGTCTAATGTTGACTCACGCACAGAGATACTGATCCAGGAAGCCATGGCCAAGCTCATGGAGGGAAGAACGTGTTTCACTATAGCGCACAGGCTTTCAACTATCAAGAATGCTGATATTATTCTTGTCCTCAAAGACGGACGTATAATTGAAAGCGGAAATCATGAATCACTTCTCTCGGGAAAAGGATTTTATGCGTCGCTCTATAATTCTCAGTTTGATTAAAAAAATGTAAAAAAGATAAAAAAGCTTCTCATTCACTTGAAATGAGAAGCTTTTTTCATTTAACTCACATTAAGGCTGCCGCTCTTTTGTGTCTGATCTTCCGACAAGCCAGTCGAGAGATACATCAAAATAATCAGCGAGAGCAATCAGAGTATTGTAGTGAGGAGTTGAACCATCGCTCTCATAACGCTGATATGCCCGCTCTGTAATTTTAAATTCTACAGCCATTTGCTTTTGAGTAAGGTTTTTGCTTGTTCGCAGTAATTTTAAACGTTCGCCGAAAGTAACCATTTCATATACCTCAGAAATATTTTTAAAAATTTTAAATAACTACTTGACAACGACAATAATTGTCTGTATAATAAAACATGACGACAATGATTGTCGTAAAAAGGAGTGGTAATTCTATGTATCCAGAATACAAAATATTTTGTGAAAACGTAAAAAATCTGCGGATATCTCATAATCTCAGTGAAAAAGAGATGGCTGAAATCTGTGAGGTCAGTATGAAAACATTGGTGCTGATTGAAAATTCTGAGCCGCCGAAATGGCTTTCAGTCAGGATTATCTATTTGCTTTCCGTATATTTTCATGTTACACCATCTCAGTTGTTCACTGAGGGAATGAAGAAAAGCTGAAATACAGATTTATTCTATTTCTTCCATATAGACGGGGAAAAGAGTATAAGGAGAGGGAATATTTCAAGTCTTCCGGCTAACATATTAAATGAGAGTACGATTTTTGAAAGCCCCGAAAATTCCGAGAAATTTCCGATAACTCCAATCTTTCCGAGTCCGACTCCTATGTTGTTCAGACATGCCACAACAGCTGTCACCGTTGATGTAATATCAAATCCGTCAAGAGTTACAGCTCCCACAGATGTTATAAAAAGCAGCATGTATACAATCAGATATGAGCTGACTCCCGTAAGAGTGCTTTGGCTGACAAATTCACCGTCGCATCTCACAACCCTGACTTCTCTCGGATTTATCATATAGCGGATTTCCTTGAATGCTGTTTTTATAAGTATTATAATCCGTGAAACCTTGATTCCTCCTCCGGTTGAGCTTGCACATGCTCCGACAAACATCAGCATTATGAGAATCATCTTCGGAAATGTGTCCCATAGGTCAAAATTTGTGCTTGCAAATCCGGTTGTCGTTATTATGGATGACACTTGAAAAAATGAATATCTGAATGCGTCAAATAGAGCGTATCCGGTTCTTATCAGGCTTATCATAATCGAAACCGTCGAGACAGCTATTATTCCGAGATACCATTTCAGCTCTTCGCTTTTTAATATTTTCGAAAATTTTCCCAAAAAGAGAAAATAATATATATTGAAATTCACTCCGAACAGAAGCATGAATACACCTATAACTATCTCAATATACGCATTGTCGTAATGTGAGATGCTTAAATTCTTTATTGCATATCCTCCCGTTCCCGCCGTTCCGAATGAGTTGACTATACTGTCAAACAAAGGCATCCCTCCGATAAGCAGAAGGATTATTTCAATGACTGTCATAAAAGCGTATATTCCGTACAGAATCCGTACATTGCGGCGAAGCTTTGACACAAGCTTTCCGAATATAGGTCCGGGGGTTTCGGCTTTCAGAATGTACACATCTGAATTTCTTCCCATCTTTCTCTCACTCTCGCCGGGAAGAATGGCTATAACAAGAGCAAGAACTCCCATTCCTCCCACCCAGTGAGTAAAGCTTCCCCAGAAAAGCATACTCATCGGAAGAGCTTCAACATCTGTAAGGATGCTTGCCCCTGTTGTCGTAAACCCCGATACAGATTCAAAAAATGCGTCAACGAATGACGGAACACATCCGCTTATGAAAAACGGAAACGCTCCGAAAAGCGAAAGAGCTATCCATGTTAAAGCTGCGGTGACAAATCCTTCCTTTGCATGATATCCCTTACGCTCGGGCTTGAGCAGCCTTCCTCCGGCTCCGAAAAGAAACATGAACGCCCCCGGAATTAAAAAGAACAGTACACATTTATCTGAATATATAACTGACACAACCGCCGGAAATACAAAGAGCAGGGAAGACACGGTCATTATCTTTCCGAGACGGTAAAATATTAATCTTTTATTCAATTTATTTTCTCACCCTAACGCTTTACAGCAATATTTCATCAAGGTCTCTCAGAAACATGTTGGTCGTAACCACTATAACGCTGTCCTCAGTTTCTATCCAGTCATTACCGCTCGGAATTATTACTTTTCCTCCGCGGATAATCCCCGATATAAGAAGATTCTTTTTAAGCTCCAGCTCTTTTAACGGAATTTTTACAACCCTGCTTGTCTTCTTTGCAACAAACTCAATTGCCTCAACCTTGTCATCAACAAGCTTGTAAAGAGTTGAGATATTGCTTCCCTTTGTATTTTCCAAAGCTCTCACATACTGAACTATCATATTCGCTGTAAGAAGATTCGGGGAAATAAGGCTGTCCAGTCCGACGCTCTCCGTCATTTTTTTGAGAGTAAGCTTGTTTATTTTGGTGATAACTTTACCTGTATCCTGAAGCTTTGCGAACATGGATATTATGATATTCTCCTCATCAATTCCGGTAAGCGCAACGCAAGCTCCGGAGTCGCTTATATTCTCTGATATAAGAATATCCTGATCAGTTCCGTCAGCATGTATTATCTTTGCCTTGGGAAAATGTCTGCTCAGCTCAATTGCACGCTCTTTGTCGATTTCAATTATTTTAACTGAGATTCCCATATCAAGAAGCTGTCGTGTGAGGTAGTAGGAAATACGTCCTCCCCCGATTATTACGACATCTCTGATTCTCTGGATAACCACGTCATGCAGTTTGAAAAACGATGACAAATTATTGTGGCTTGCTGTAACGTGAAGTCTGTCTCCTCCTTTTACGACAAAATCGCCCTTTGGAATAAAAACATCATCATCTCTTGCAACGGCACATACGAGAACCTTTGATTTTAGTTTATCGGGAAACATACTGAGAGCAAGTCCGTCAAAGATTCCTCCGTCCTTGACCTTTATCTCGGCGATATCTATTCTTCCCTTAGCAAAAGAGTCAATCTGTATCGCCGACGGCATTCTGATTATTCTTGCAATTTCGTTTGCGGCATATGATTCGGGATTTACCATCATATCTATTCCGAGCTCATCTCTCATAAACGGAATCTGCTTTGAATGTTCGGGATTTCTGACTCTCGCTATACAGTATTTTGTACCCATCTTCTTTGCAATAACGCATGAGAGAATGTTAATCTCATCATCCGAAGCTGCGGCAACTATCAGATCAGCCTTATCAGCTCCGGCATTATGAAGATCGTCAACACTCATTCCCGAGCCTTGTATTGCGATAACATCATATTTATCGGAAACATATTCAATAACTGAAGAGTCAGGGTCAATAAGCGAAATATCGTGATTTTCATCAGTCAGATAATCAGCAATGGTGAGTCCGGCCTTACCTCCCCCGACAATAATTATGTTCATCATCCATCTCCTTAATAAATATGCAAAGACGCCTCAAAAAAAGGCGTCATTGTAATTATTTTTGCAAAATCAAAAGTAATTTTGATTTGATTTATTTATCAATATGTACTTCAAGCTGAGGGTAGGGAATTACTATATTGAACTGATCGAATGCTTTTCTTACATCTTCCGTGAGATCGAAGTATACCGGCCAGTAATCCTCTGATCTGCACCACACTCTCAGTGAAAGCTCAATGGATGCCTCCTTGTGACCTGTCACGTATACCACTGACGGAAATTCCTCGTTATCGGTGATTACGAGAGAGTGATTTGCCGCAGCCGCAAGAAGAACTTTTCTTACAAAGTCGATATCTGAATCATTTGCAACAGTGAACTGAAAATCAACTCTCCGGTTCGGCTCCGACGTGTAATTTGTAACTGATGAGTTTGCAAGCTCACCGTTCGGAACCGTGATTTTCTTTTTGTCGAATGTGACTATAACTGTATGGAAAATATCAATTGAACGTACAATTCCGGAAACTGATCCTGATTCTATATAATCTCCGGCTTTAAAGGGTTTGAAGACCATAAGTATCAGTCCTCCGGCGATATTTGCAAGCCCTCCCTGAATTGCAAGTCCGATTGCAAGTCCGACAGAGCCGACAGCAGCTAACATTGTAGCATCTGGAACTCCGAGTAATATAGCTGCACTTATAAGAACAATCACTTTAAGGAAAATGCCTATAAAGCTCTTGAAAAATGACTGTACAGTGCTGTCGATTTTTAAAAACCAATTTGACTCGGCAGTTTTCTTAACGATGATATTGGTAATTTTAAATCCAATAACAACAACAAGCAAAGCACCGATAACTTTAACTCCGGAGCTGACAATAAATTCTCCGATAAAGTTAAAAAAACTTGATAACATATCCTGAACCATTTTTATACTCCTGTATTATAAACTTCCAAAATATTATATCATATCAATATGAAGTTGTCAATTGAGTTTCCTGATTTGATTTACACATTCTTGAGCTGCCACTTTCCGCTGTTGAATCTCCGGTACATCAGGTACAAACGTATTATCATATCAATAAGCGATGCCAGCCAGGCTCCGTAAATACCGAATCCCAGTGCATAGATTGCAATAGAACACATTATCGGACGTAAAATAGTCACGCACAAAATCATGACCATTGCAACATGGAGGTTATCCCCCGCACCTCTGAGACATCCGGATATGATAACCGACGACATCTGAAAAGGCTGGAAGACAGCTACGATAAGCAGTAACCGAACGGCAATTTTATATGGTTCTGCATTTGCCGGTATACTTGTGTCGAGGAATATTTTTATCAGCTGACTTCGGCACAGAACGATACTTCCGGCTAATATTAAACTCACGCACACGGCGAGCCGCTGACTGCATTTTCCGTAAATCGTCGCCATGTCAGGCCGGTTTCGTCCGAGCATCTGACCGACGAGGGCTGTTCCCGCAACTCCGAGTCCGTCACCGAATGTGAAAGATATGTTCATAAACTGCATTGCCACCTGATGAGCGGCAAAAGCTTCAGTCCCAAGATTTGCGACTATTGCCGCATAAATGAAAAAACCTATGCGCAATGCCACTTGTTCTATCATGGCGTTGCCGCCGATTCTGACTATAGGCAATACAATTTCTTTTCTCAGTCTCCAGCTCTTGCGGAATGAGAGCTTTAAAAAGTTATCGCTGTACCGTTTGCTTAACAATGAGATAAGGCAGAGAGCAAATCCGACGCAGAATCCGATTCCCGTCGCCCATGCATCTCCCGCAACTCCGAGTGCGGGAAATCCAAAAGTACCGTAAATTAGGAAGATATCAAAAATTACATTGACAATATTGGATGTAAGATTTACAGCCATGGTTGTTTTTGTATTGCCGACTCCCCTCTGAGCGGCGTTGATACACATAGTCAGTGCGTTGACAGGAAGAAAATAAATCATAATCCGGAAATATTCGTCAGCCATATCAATCGTATCAGGCTGTGCTCCGGCTAACAGCAGCAGAGGACGCGACCATATCAGGGTAACTGCCGTAACGGCACCTGACAGAAGAAGAATTATAACTATTGCATTTCTGAGGGTGGCATTGGCATTTTCCTGATCTCCCTGTCCCTTACGGCGTGATATAATAGCTGTTACCCCTACATTCAGGGCAAAAAAAAGGCACAATGCGATCATGCGCGGCTGTCCGGCCAGTCCGACAGCAGCTATCGCCGCCGACGGATTTTCAAGTCCCCTGAGCATAATCATGTCAACAGAGCCGATGAGGGACATGAACACCATTTCTATAACCGATGGTATAGCAATGTTAGCAAGGGTTTTATAGGCATCCTTTGATTTCGGCAATTCGTCCACAGCATTCCCTGATTTAACCATATAGTTGACAGAGAAAAGTTTACGCACCATTTCCTTGAATATAGCAGAAAAATTATGTAATCTGTTTTTATGCAAGCTGATATCACCCACTTATCATTATTTTCTTGTTGATATTTGTTGCTATTTAAATATATTTGTGTTTTATCAATTATAACACTTCCACAAAGGTATGTCAACAAGGTATCACAAAAGAAAAAGCCTTCTCATCTCGAAGAAATGTATTGAAAGAAGGCCTCCGCGGGAGACAAATTATATTATAATTTTTTGTTTAAGCAGACTGTGAATAATACAAGGCACAGAACAGATAAAAACCGTTCTGTGCCTTGTATATTTTGCATTGTATTGTGATCTGCCAACTTCGCATAATGTTTAATTTGTGCATTCGTTGGTTACTCAATTTTTTAGTTCATTACATTAAATAACGCTTTGAACGCAGTATGGTTGGATTATTAAGACAGACGATTTATATTTCGCCCGATGGTTGAAAAAAACTCACTCAATGAGATGTGGACTAATGATGTTAAATAATATATAATACTTGCAAGCGTGTTAAATATTATTAAATTTATCGGAGGAGTTGAAATGTTGTATATTGCTGAAAACTTGAAAGACCTGCGTAAAGGCAAGGAATGGACACAAGAAGAAATGGCTGAAATGATTGGAGTTTCACCTCAAAGTGTAAGCAAGTGGGAACGCGGGGATACTTATCCCGACATCACACTTTTACCTGCACTTGCGAACTTGTATAAGGTAAGTGTGGATGCCATAATAGGCATGGACAAAATCAATGAAGCCGAAGCACGAAATGCTGTATTCACATCTGCCCATGACCATTTGCGCAGCGGCGACGGAATAGGTGCTGCAAAAATACTCACCGAAGCCTTAAAAACATTCCCCAACGATGAGAGTATCATGTCTGAACTGGCTTTGGCTTTATCTATGGAAAGTGATCCGGAAAAGCTGAAACAAGCTGCGGATTTATGCGAACGTGTGTTATCCGGCAGCCCGACAGAGAAGGTGCGCCACACCACCCGTGCTGCGGTATGTTTCATTTATTTCAAGCTGGGTGAAAAAGATAAAGCGATGACCGCAGCCAAAAACCTTCCCCACAGCAGAGAAAGCCGCGAAAATGTTCAAGCAGAGCTTCGGAATGAACCCAGAATGGTTGATGTAAATGCGTATCTTAGGTTTATTGCTTTAGGCGAAGAAACGCACACGGAAAAAATAACAATCATTTATGAACGCGGCATGAGCGATATGTTTACTCATCATAATTTATTCGGAAGAACCGACGAGCTCATGAAGGAACTTGCAGTGCTGTCAAACGGCGACGATTCAGGAAAACTTCCCAAGATTATGTGTCAATGTTACGCTGGTATTCCACTCGGCAAAGTAAAAGTCACCTACTGTGCCGAAGATTTCTTGGATAAAGAATTTTCCGACCCCGGTATTGCGGTGGAAGAAGTGCTTCTTGCTTTACGAAAGATAGTTCAAAGATAACCGAAATGTCTGTAATTTTTTCATGTGTTATATTATAGCGAGTTAAAATGATAATCTGAAATCATGCTGTAGGGTGTGACGCCCCTCTGCGGAGGTACCCCTCTGCGGAGATACCCCTCGGCACACCCTACACATACACATACAGGATTTTATTTTCTTAACTCAACACGTCTTATTTTTCCGCTTATTGTTTTCGGAAGTTCATCTGTGAATTCAACAATTCTCGGATATTTGTACGGTGCGGTGTGTTCTTTTACATAGCTTTGAATTTCTTTTTTCAGAGCTTCAGTTTTTTCTGTTCCTTTCACAAGAACTATCGTTGCTTTTACCAACTGACCTCTGACTTCGTCGGGAACTCCCGTTACCGCACATTCGAGAATGTACGGAAGCTCCATTATCACACTTTCTATTTCAAACGGACCGATTCTGTAGCCTGATGATTTGATGAGATCGTCCACTCTTCCCACATACCAGATAAATCCATCTTCATCTCTCCATGCCGTGTCACCCGTGTGATACATACCGTTATGCCATGACTGCTGTGTCTGCTCCTCAGCTCTGTAGTAGCCTTCAAATAATCCGAACGGGATGTTTTTGTCCGTTCTTACCACAACTTCACCGGTTTCGCCCACTCCCACACTTATTCCGTCAGAGTTTACTATATCAACGTCGAAGAGAGGGCTGGGTTTTCCCATTGATCCCGGCTTCGGAGCTGATCCTACTGTATTGTAGGTGAGAAGTGTTGTTTCGGTCTGACCGAAGCCTTCCATGAGCTTTAATCCGGTTGCTTTATACCATTGCTGGAACACCTCGGGATTGAGAGCTTCTCCTGCTGTTGTTGAGTATTTGATTGATGAAAGGTCGTATTTTGCGAGATCCTCCTTGATGAAGAATCGGTACATTGTCGGAGGCGCACAGAATGTGGTTATATTGTATTTTGCGAACATCGGGAGAATATCAGATGAGTCAAATCTGTCAAAATCATACGTGAACACAGCCGCTTCACACAGCCACTGACCGTATAATTTTCCCCAAAGGGCTTTTCCCCATCCTGTATCGGAGATTGTGAAATGGATTCCGTTCGGGTCAACGTTGTGCCAGTATCTTGCCGTGATATAGTGTCCCAGGGCATAGGTGTATTTGTGTGACGCTATTTTCGGATAGCCTGTTGTTCCCGAGGTGAAGAACATCAGCATTATGTCATCACTGGTCATTCCCTCATCTCCGGCGGGGCGTGCGAATTCATCTGAGAAGTTTTCGATATCTGCGTCAAAATCGTGCCAGCCGTCTCTTTTTCCTTTTGCCATAACGAGAATTTCAACGTCAGGGCATCTTGGAGCCGCAAGCTCTGCCTGATGTGCAACGTCTCCGTCGCCTGTGCAGATTAAGGCTTTTACTCCGGCAGCGTTAAATCTGTATTCAAAATCCTTTTCTACAAGAAGATTTGTTGCAGGTATCGCTATCGCTCCGATTTTGTGGAGTGCAAGGATTGAGATCCAGAACTGATAGTGGCGTTTGAGTACGAGCATTACTCTGTCACCCTTTTTGATTCCGAGAGATTTAAAATAGTTGGCTGTTTTGTTTGAATATTTTTTCATATCGCCGAATGTGAATCTTCTTTCACTTTTCTCACGGTCGATGTGAAGCATTGCGAGCTTATCGGGATTTTTGTCGGCGATTGCGTCCACTGTATCGAAAGCAAAGTTGTAATTTTCACAGTTTTTGAATTTTATATCGCTTAAAAGTCCGTTTTCGTCAAAGAAAGTATCGATGAAATTTCCCGCTACGGTATCTGACGGAGCTTGTATCTGAATATTTGTCTGTGATGCTGTTCCCCTCCGCAGAGACATTTCTGTGAGTGCATCAGACGGATACTCGTATGCACTGCCGTCCGAATCAATTACAACAGCAAGGAATTTGCAGTCTTTTCCGCCGGCAGCTATCATTCCGTGAGGAGTTGAACTGTTATAATAGATAGAATCACCTTCGTTTAAAATTTCCGTGTGACCGTCAACCGATATTTTAAGTGAGCCTTCAAGAATAAGATCGAATTCCTGCCCGGCATGTTTGCTGAGCTTTATCGGAGCTGCCTGTTCTTCTTCGGAGTATGAGGCTGTGACATAGAACGGCTCGCCGATTTTATCCTTGAAGAGAGGAGCGAGATTATTATATGAAAATCCTTTTCTTCTTGCTATCGGAAGACCTCCGCCTTTTCTGTTCACGCAATATGTCTGGAGAGTCGGGCTTGATCCTTTTAATAAATCAGTTGCGTCAACTCCGAATTTTTTTGCACATTTGTGAATGAATGTGAATGAGAAATCTGATTTCCCCTCTTCAAAGTTTTTGTACTCATTGACTGATACCGATGTATATTCAGCCATTTCTTCGACTGAAAGTTCGAGAACTTCTCTGAGTTCTTTTATTCTCTGAGCCACCTCGGCTATTTTTTGTTCCATCTGCTGCATCATGATAAAAATTCCTTTCATAAATATATAAATATATAATTTTTGTGTTTTTTATAATTGATTATCGTCTTTGATGACATGTGCTTATTCCGAATTTCATAAAAATAGAATATATAACAAAAAACACCCGTCTCAATGACTTACATTGAGACGGGCGTATAAAAATACAATCCCGCGGTACCACTCAATTTGCGCCGGTATTTCACAACTCATAATTGATGAAATACACGCACGCCACTTTACAGACTCTAACAAGTCTTATGCAGTTACGTTGCATATACGGAGAGTCTTAAACTTTTTAAAAAAGAACAAAAAAAGATTCGGACTCCCGACTCAGAAGTGATCGGTTAAATCCGAGAAACAAAATTCCGCCCGCTCTCACCGTACACAGGCTCTCTGTAAGAATTTGCACCTCAACCGTCTTCGTCACAGTCGTTATTGATTCAATTGCGGATATTATATCATCATAAAATTTATTTGTCAAGGGGTATTTGAAAAAATTATATTTTTATAAGCAAAAAACACGGAAACACGGAGAGGTAATTTCCGTGTTATTTTTTTGCATTCCATTGACTGTGGTCAGGAGATGCGGTATAATATATAAAAAGAGAAATCTCTCGGACAAAAAGGATTTGATTTTGATATAGTATGGCTGAATTTATTTTTGATAAAACCGAATATTCGGGAGAGGATTTCAGGAGTGAAATTTTTTCCGGAGACATTAGGAAAATTACATTTTACAGCTGTAATCTTAGTTCATGTGATTTTACGTGTGCCGATATTTCCTCATGCAGGTTTGAAAACTGCCGTTTTCAGTTTTCGATATTTTCCGGATGCGATGTAAAAAGCTGTGCGTTTCTCAATTGCGACATGACTGACACAAAGCTTCTGGGGACTATTTTTGACAATTGTAAAATGACTGGAAGCGACTTCACCGGAGCTGACACGACAGGGCTTTCACTCATCGGGGGTGATTATATGTACACTGTTTTTTCGGAAGTTGAATTTTACAAACAGAATCTGAGTGATATTTCCTTTGAGGGAGCGTCGTTTTTCAAGTGTTCGTTTGAAAAGACCAAAATCAGTGCGTGCTGTTTTGACGATGCAGTGATGAGGGGAACTTCATTCACAAATTGTGATATTAAGGATACGACCTTTTCGCTTGTTGACATGCTCTCGCTGAGGTTTAAATCTGTTACGGGCGATTTGGCTCTGTGCGTTGACGCCGCCGCTTCCCTTGGAATCAAATACAAGTGAGCTTAATTTTCGCCCATTCCCTCTGCAAAAAACTCGCTGGATTTATATTAAAGTGCAGAGACAGACATATAAGAATTCTCACCGACAGACTTTTCGGCGGATCACATTTTTCGATTCGTTTCAAAGTCCATTCGCTGATTTCAGCGATTTCCGCCATCTCCTTTGTCGTGAGATTATGCGATAGACGCAGTAACTTTACGTTTTCGCAGAATATTTTATATTCCGGTAACATTCAATACCCCTCCATTTTAACGCCTTTAAGTTCGTATAATTATTATACACGCCTTTGCGTTCGTTGTCAAGGGGTTTCTTGAAATTTTTTTAGGAGAATTTTTGTGGAAAAATTAGCAGATAGATTAAGACAATGCAGAATGAATAAAAAGAATACACAAAAAGATATGGCTGTTTTGCTAAATATCTCTGAAAGAGCTTATCAGCATTATGAATTAAACGATAGAGAACCGCCGATAAGCAATGTTTTGATTATCGCAAACTATTTTGATGTTTCAATAGACTATCTCGTCGGGAGAACGGACAATCCTGAGGTTAATAAATAATTCACGGAGGAATATATATCATGAAATTTTCAGATGGATACTGGCTTAGCAAAAAATACTTTGACGTTAAAAACGTTGAGCAGGGATATTCGTGCGAGGTTACTCCTGACGGATTCAGGGTGATTGCGACGTCATCACGGATTTACAACAGAGGGCAGACGCTCGGAGGTCCGAACCTTATTGTTGATTTCTTTTCTCCGAGACGTGATATCATCGGAGTGAGAATCACACATTTAGGAGGAACTGTGTATAGTTATTCTCCCTCGTTTGAAATCGAATACGATGAAAGATTCACTCCCGAGGTGATAATTGAAGACGACCTCGCAACTCTTGTGTCGGGAGATACGGAGGTTCAGGTTGAAATCGGAAGAGGATGGAACGTCAGATTCTATCATAAAGGAAGATTCCTCACAGGAAACGGATGGAGGACAACCGCATATATCCGTGAAAACGTCAGGCACTCGGAAATGATGGATGCCATCAGGGACGACGACTACGCATGGAGTCCCCCACTTACTGGAAGTACACTTACTGGGAGTACACTTGCCGGGAGTGCATATATACGAGAACGCCTGTCGCTGGGAGTGGGAGAAAAAATCTACGGCTTCGGAGAAAAATTCACGCAGTTTGTCAAAAATGGTCAGACGGTTGATATATGGAACTCAGATGGGGGTACATGCTCAGATCTGTCATACAAATCAGTTCCGTTTTATGTTTCATCAAACAATTACGGAGTGTTCGTAAATCACACGGGAAATGTCTCCTTTGAGGTTGCAACAGAGGTTGTAAATGCGGTTTCTTTCTCCGTATCTGGCGAGAACTTGGAGTATTTTGTAATAGGCGGAGAGTCGGTTTCTGACGCTGTTTCAAATTACACATCACTCACAGGACGTCCGTCGCTTCCTCCCCCTTACACGTTCGGATTGTGGCTGACAACCTCATTCACGACAAAATATGATGAGGAAACAGTGACTTCATTTATTGACGGAATGGCCGAACGGGATATCCCTCTGTCTGTATTTCACTTCGACTGCTTCTGGATGAAGGAATTTCACTGGTGCGATTTTGAATGGGACAAGCGTCAGTTTCCCGATCCCGAAGCGATGCTGAAACGTTTGAAAGCCAAGGGACTCAAAATCTGCGTATGGATAAATCCATATATCTCACAGCACTCAAGTCTGTTCGATGACGGAGTGGAATTCGGATATTTTATCAAAAACGAAGACGGAACAGTGTATCAGTCGGATGACTGGCAGCCGGGCATGGCTGTTGTGGATTTTACAAATCCGGAAGCGAAAGACTGGTATAAGGAAAAAATAAAATCCCTCATAGAGAGCGGAATCGACTGCATAAAGACAGATTTCGGAGAGAGAATTCCTCTCAGATGCGTATATCACGATGGCTCTGATTCCGAGAGAATGCATAATTATTACTCGTATCTGTATAATAAAGCAGTGTTCACGGCGATTGAGGAGGTCAGCGGAAAAGGCTCGGCCTGCCTGTTTGCGAGGAGCGGAACAGCCGGTTCACAGAAATTTCCTGTTCATTGGGGAGGAGACTGCTCGGCTCAGTATTCATCAATGGCCGAAACTATAAGAGGGGGCCTTTCCCTCTGTTCATCCGGATTCGGTTTTTTCTCGCACGATATAAGCGGATTTGAATCAACCGCAACTCCCGATATTTATAAGAGATGGTCAGCGTTCGGACTTCTGTCAACCCACAGCAGGCTTCACGGGAATTCAAGCTATCGTGTGCCGTGGCTCTTTGACGATGAATCGTGCGATGTTCTGAGACATTTTGTCAATCTCAAGGGAAAGCTTATGCCGTATCTCTTCGCTCAGGCTTCAAAAACGTCAAGAACCGGAGTTCCGGTAATGCGTCCGATGGTGATGGATTTTTCATCCGATATCGTGTGCCGTGATATTGAAACCCAGTACATGTTAGGTGAAAACCTCCTTGTCGCTCCGATACTGAATGACAGAGGGGAAGCGGTGTTCTACGTTCCGGTCTCTGACGGAGTATGGACTGACATTCAGTCGGGAGAGACGTTTGAGGGAGGAAAATACTATACAGGAAAGTACGATTATTTTTCACTTCCGATTCTTGCAAAGCCGAAATCTGTCATAGCATTCGGAGATTTCAAGGGAGATTTTGAGTATGACTATCTCGACGAAACTGAGTTTGTGATATATGCTTTGGAAGACGGAGAATCGACATCATGCGAAATCACATCATCGTCGGGAAAAGTGATATTCAGGCTTACAGCCGAGAGAACAGACGATGTAATATACGTTTCGCAAACCCCCGATGAAGTTGCACAGACATTTTACGTAAGCTCCGCTGACGGGCTTGAAATTGTAATTGAGTAATGTGATATAATCCTGTGATTGGAATAGCGGACGCCATATATGGCGTCCCTACTCATTCATATAAAGTTGATATATAGGAGGTAACGTTTTGAATTTAATACTGTCTTCGTGTGACTTCAGAAATAATTATTCAAAAAAATGCATTATTGATAACCTGAAAATGCCGATAGATAAATGCAAGGTTTTGTTTTTTCCGAATGAGAAAGCGACTTTGGACGCTATACAAAGTGAGCTGTATTATGACAGAATGCAGGAGCATGGATTTCAAAGGAAGAATACGTTTGTATTCAATCGCTATGAGCCGGAAGTTTCTGCTGATTTGGATATTGATGCGGTATATATCAGCGGTGGAAACACATTTCAGCAACTTGATATTTTGAAAAAATGCGGATTTGATAAAGTTATTATTAATTATGTAAACAAGGGTGTAACTTATATCGGAGGAAGTGCCGGAGCGCATATTGCGACAAAAAACGTTGAGCATGTTATAGCATTCGACGGAACTCCGACCGGAATCGCAGATTTCTCTGGACTTGGCTTGTTTGACGGGATAATATTTTGTCATTATACAGATGAAAGACGAAGATATTATGAAAAAGCTCTCTTGGAGGGCAAGTATAATGTATACGCCTTGACTGACGATGAATCTATTGTCATAAATAATTGAGCTGACAGGAGAAAACAGATGAATGAGCATAATAAACTGATATTGAATCAAGCTGAGTTGCTTTATAACGCAAAGGCGATTTGTGAAAACACTCTCGGAAATTCCGCAAATTTAATATTTGAAGTGGAGATAGAAAACACTCCTTTTATTTTGAGAGCGTCCGAATACAGTGAGAAAAAGAAATCTCATGTTGAGTTTGAATTAAACTGGGTAAATTATATGGCTCAGATGATAGATAATATTGTCAAACCTGTGAAAAGCTTGAATCACAATTTTTATGAAATCATCGAAGCCGACGAGAAACGATATATATTATGTTTATTTGAAAAGGCGGAGGGGAAAATCATTGACCATAATGATCCGTCGGAATACAGCGAAGATTTGTTTTTTAAGCTCGGTGTACTCATGGGGAAAATGCACAGGAGCACATCAGAGTACATCAGAAATATTACAAAACCGCAATTCGAGTGGTTCAACAATATATTTTTCAATGAAGAATATAACGTGATTACAGATGAAGAAATTCAGCCGTTTGAGAAAAAATATATCAGCGAGCTTAACGCTTTGCCCAAGGCCGAGGATTGCTACGGAATTATTCATGATGATGTACATATACACAATTTCTTTGTAGATACGGATAACGGGCATATCAAATTATTTGATTATGACGACTGCCATTTCAGCTGGTACGCCTGCGATATAGCGACTGCGTTGCTGCTTATGGTGCAGTGTTCGGGAGCTGAAAGCGAGGAATCACGCACAGAATTTGCCGAGACTTGTCTGCTGGCTTATTTAAAAGGCTATATTCAGGAGAATGAAATCAGCGGGTACTGGATTTCTAAAATTGATTTATTTATGCGATACCGCATGACATGTATACATAAGTTTGTTTTAAATAATTGGAGAGATGAGCCTGTTCATCCGCATCAGGGATATCTGGACTGGCACAAACACAGAATATTAAACAATTTGCCGTATGTTTTTATTGATTATGAAAAAATCATCGGCAGTCTTCGAGTGACATATAAAAATGTATAGGAATGGAGACGATTGTATGTATTTATATCATTATTTTGATAAAACAATCGGTGCGTTTATGGATCTGTCCGATATCTCAGTTAAGGAGCGATATTTTGAAAAATATAATCACAATACAGCATACGCAGTCCATGCAGCATACAAACGGAATGATCGGCTCATGGAGAGACTGGGATTTGACTGAGCTTGGAGCCTGTCAGGCTAAACGAATCGGAGAGCGGCTTTCTCTTGAGATTCGGAATAAACGTTATGTCATGTATTCATCGGATTTGCTCAGAGCAAAACATACAGCGGAAATTGTATCCGTATTTTTAGGAATCAGACCGATATTCACTGATGCTTTGAGAGAATTCAATTTAGGCGAAGCGGTTGGAAAATCGAAAGAATGGGCACGTGAAAACGTGAAATGCAAAGTGTGGTCTGAAACCATTGACTGGGCGGATACCGTTGACGGCAAACCGTTTGCTGGAGCTGAATCTAAAAGAGATGTCTGGAATCGGCTTTTAGGTTTTTATAATCAGATTACGGCATGTCCCGATGAAAATCTGATAATTGTATCGCATGACGGAACTTTGAGTATATTTTTTGCGATGTGGCTGGGATTGGATGTTGCCATGCTTGATAAATGCAATCTCTCAGGCAAATCAGGGGGAGTATCGTTTATGCGTGAGGATTCGTACGGGAAGAGAATTATATCACGTCTGAACGATCTTTCGTATATTCGGGAGTAGAGAAAATTTATTATTGAAGATATGAATACAGAGAATTAATACAATCCACAGGAGAATAAGTTTATGAAATTTGTATTTCCATGTATGGAATATGAGCGGAAAGCCATTGAGTTTATAGAGGAATTTCACACTCATTCATCTGAAATACACGGTACAGGTTCGCTCGACCGATTTTTGCATGAAAGCACTTATCAAGAGTGGGTGGTGAAGATACAGAAAGATATTGATATAGCAAATATATCTGAGGGAAAAGTTCCCGCTCTTACATATTTCTATGTTCGTGAGAATGACGGCATAATTGTCGGTATGATAAATATCCGGTTAGCTCTGAACGATTTTCTGAGAAGAGAGGGAGGTAATATTGGTTACAGCGTCCGACCGACAGAAAGAAAAAAGGGATATGCGACAAAAATGCTGTCCGAGGCTTTAGATTTTTGCCGTGCGATTGGGATGAGTGACTTTCTTATCACCTGTCATAAGGAGAATCCCGCATCGGCAGGTGTGATAAAAAACTGCGGAGGAGTTTTAGATGAAGAATTTTTCAGTGATACATATAATCAGGTTATACAAAGATACCGCATTCGGTGAATTCTAAGTATTTTTAATACAATTTATTGTGGGGATGTTACTTTTTCTTTTTTATAAAAGAAATCAATCAAGCTTGCTTGATTGCGTAACCAAAAAGAAAAACCTTGTTCGTTGAAACAAGCTTGCTTGTTTCCGAATTGCGACTCTAAAGAGTCTCCATACTGACAATGAAGTATGTTGGTTTGAATACGCGGAAGAATTCCTCACTTCGTGAGTTCATACTTCCAACTCACTTCATTCGCAGATATAGTATAAATATACAGCAATATTTAAATTTGTATAGGAGACTGAGATGCAATTTATTGAAATTATCTTTAATTGAAAAATTCAAAAATGACAGAGAAGCGTATACTGCTTCAAAAAAAAAATTTATTGATTATTATACATCAATAGCAGTCAGAGAATATTCAGATAGTAAATAACCCCTTGATATTGTCAGCAGAAGATAGTATACTGAATGGAGATAGATATATGCACAAAATAAAACCTTCAAATGAAAATGAAATGATTTATGAATTTTTGAAAATGGAGTTTGATTCTGATCGTTTCAGAAACGATATTTCTGATGCTCTTGAAAAATTTCAGGTTGACAGCAGTGTTATTACTAACGGAAATATAAATTCCGAGTATGAGAATGGTTTGAGAGCTCAGATATTAAAGCATTTCAGAGGTTGGAGAGATGAAGGGATGTTTGAGAGTTTTCCTGAAAAAATTGATTGGGTATGGACTGTTTTTCAGGGAGAAGATATTTCAAAAATATTCTACATAGTGTACAGCTACTGGAATGAGCTGTCAGAGTATACAGGCTCACCTCTTGAAGCGGCTAAAACTATTTTATCGGGAAAGATGATATATGATATACCGAATGACGGTTTTATTGAAGGCGCAGAGAGAATAAAAGAAGGCTGTACATTTCCGCCGCTGATATTTTTGACAGATAAAAATGAAAGCCGTTTTATTATTCTGGAGGGACATTCAAGAATGACCGCATATGGGCTTGTTCCGGAATTGTTTCGGAATGTATCTGTGATACTCGGCTGCTGTGAGTGCGATGAATTAGCACGATGGCACGGAAAAATGCCCGCTCGTCCGTGAGAGGAGCTGTCTGTGTCAGCAATGAATGAATGAAATAAATATGAACAAGGATATCAATTTATCAGACGATGATATATATGATGATATATATTTGGAAACAGACAGATTGTTTGCAGGAATATTAAATAACATTTTAACATTTAATGAGGAATAACTATGATTCTTAATATTGCAAAGCATGAATCCATCGGAGGAATTGAACGTGGAATATACTATTTCAATTTATCGGATTATCCGAACATCACAACATCAGCGTTGAAATATATTATAGCATTTATAAAATATGAAAAATCGTACGGACGAGAGACAGAAATTGTATGCGGCGACGAACAGCTTTCGGCAATTGTCAATGATGCTGCTGCTCATCCTGAAATAATTGAAAATCTCATTATTCCTCTTGATTCGGAGTTTGTTTATCACGCAACAGATTTAAATGGTGCACGGGAAATATTATCTTCGGGGAAGCTTCTTTCGGCTGTGAAAGTCTACGGAAAAACAGCAGAACAGCTCTGTTATGAAAAACGTGACAGTCCCTGGAACGATCCTTCCGATTACTTTGAATATATAATGTTTTGCTGGGGAGAGCATATGACGGGAGATTACGTTGTATTATCGGAAAATTTTCCGAGCGGTGAAGATCTGGAGAAAGGAAATTTCAATGCCGGAGTGCGTTTCTATTTTCGGTATGATGATATTATCAGACATCCGGGCCATGTGTTTGACGGCTATCACGCTGTAAAAGTAAAGGATGAAATTCTGCTCTCTGATTATCTCTATGCCTGTATTGTTCCTGAGCAATATAAAGCTGAGCTGGAGAATGTGATTTTACCTGAGATTAAATCAAAGGTATATTATCTGTCTCAAAAAGATATCGGCTTATCCGAGTGGAATGATAAGGTCTGTGATTTTGTAAGCAGTTACAATATACATTATACGCATTATTTACATAATTTGAAGTAAATATTAAACACAGTTCTTCTGCTTTACATTACAGTATTGCAATATGGAGGTAGCTTATGAAGAAGATTGGATTATTTGTTGCATTCATGCTAATTGCTGTCTTATGTTGTTCGTGTGCAAAGTATTTCGAATTGCCGGATGAAACCGAGATATCATCTGTGATGCTGGAATGGTTTGCAGATGGTAAAAGTAATGGTGCGGCGATGTTTACCGAGCGGTCGGAAATCCGGGATGTGCATTCCGCACTGTCCGGTCAGAAACAGGTGAAGAAATCTGTGTCTGAAATACGGATTACGCAGGATTATATGAAAATTTCATTTAATACCAAAGATTCTGACGCACGGATCGTTTTCCTGTATGCTGATGAAGACCGCATATATATGGAGGAACCATATCTCGGTATTTATCTTTTAAATAACGGGGACAGTGTTTATCCCGCGCTGTATAGTTGGTGGAATACATCAACCCGAATTTCATTTTACGCTGTTTTTGGCGACATGCTGAGAAATGAGCAATTCACACTGCCGAAAAATTACTCAGGTGCAAATAAAGCGGCGGCGGTTTTCACAAACATGTTTGGTGATGAAGGTCTGAATCATTACATCTTGTCGGAGAATATGAGAGCAGGATCGCCGGAAGATGTGCGTTTTCTCGTTTTGGGTGTTCAAAAAGAGGAATATATAGGTCAATATACGTCAGGAATAGGTGAAAACGTTACGACGAATGCATACGGGATTGATGCATACAGAATTGATGAATACGTATCAATTTACGATTTATCAACCGGACAGATTATCGCACAAAATACTTTTATGGGAAGCGACCCTCCGGAAAAAATCAGCGGCAATAATGAAAAAGCTATATATGGTTCCGAGCCTGATAAAGAGGAAATCGAACGCTGGATTAACGGAGAGCTTGCATCTGCAATGAATATGCAATGAGTGCAGAGTAAATGAGAGGTATACTGAAATGAATATACATATGATTGAAAAAACAAACTCGCTCTGGCTTCCCGTTGCCGAATATGCCGATACATGTTCATGGGATGCCTGTGCAAGAATGGCGGCATGTATGAGAGAGGGCAAATTCAATGATTGGGAACGGATTTTTGTTGCAGAAGAAAACGGTGATTTTATGGGATTCTGTGCGTTGATAAAACCTCGGGGATTTCCCGGATTAGAAAACACTCCTTTATTAAAGTGGCTTTTCGTGGGTGAGAAATACCGAGGTAAACGTTTAAGTCAAAGGTTGATTGAAGCAACTGCCGAGTATGCGAAGAATCTTGGATACGACCAGATATACCTCACTACATGGCATAAGGGTCTGTACGAAAAATATGGCTTTGCGAAAATCTGTGATAAAGAAGTACGCAATGGTTATTTTGAAGGAATATATGTAAAAAAGATGTAATGTTTTATATATCTCATTTAAAATTTTGAGAGGTGATATTTTGAACAGAAAAAGATACTTGAACAGTGTTGGAAAATGGTGTGAAAAATATCGTTCCGCAACAAAATATATTCAGGATATTTATAATGGATATGTCTCAATGATTCACATTGATAAGGTAAACGAACGATTAACTTTTTCAGTTGAGGGCAGAGAACTTTGTTTGGGTAATAACGGTTATACATGGCTTACATTTTTACCTGACAATAGTAATTGGTGCATGACCGCAATGTATGATGATACGGGAAATATCATAGAATGGTACTTTGATATTTCCAGTAAAAACGGTGTTGACGAACAAGGAAATCCGTATCAGGATGATTTATACCTTGATGTAATTTTGCTGCCGAACGGCAGTATATTTACACTTGATGAAGATGAATTAGAGGAAGCTTTTAATAACGGAGAAATCACCAAGCAGGAATTTGATATGGCTTATGAAGTTTGCGAAAATCTTATAAATGAATTTCTGTCTGAAGAAAACAAGGTGAATTCTTTTTGCGAAAGGTGCTTTTTAATATTTTAATATTAAATAAAAATTCTTAAATTTAAAGGAAAACATATGAATATACAGAAAATCTTAGATACAGTCAGGAATTGTTCATGCGGGAAAACACATACGTTTGATGTGCGTCGGGTCGAAATCGGACACGATATGACTTCAAGTGCAGGTGAAATTTTGCTCAGTGAAAATTTCGGAAAAAAGCTTCTTCTCGTCGCTGATGAAAACACCCTCGGAGCATCAAAGAATCTTACGGATATATTGAAAGCATCGGAATTTCAACTCACAAAGCTCATTTACTCAAATCTTCTTGAAGCGGCAGAGAGCGGAGTGAAAGATGTTCAGGCACTGCTCGCAAGCTGTGACGCTGTAATCTCAGTCGGCTCGGGCTCGCTCAACGACATCTGCCGTGTTGCCGCATACAATTCCGCAAAACCCCTCGCAATATACGCTACCGCTCCGTCAATGGACGGATTCGCTTCAGATACCGCTCCGATTATCAAGGACGGATTCAAATCGTCGTGGCAGGCAAAACAGCCTGAGGTCATAATCGCCGACACTGAGGTTCTGGCGTCAGCTCCCGTGATTCTCAAATCAGCCGGATTCGGTGATATGATAGCAAAATGCGTGGGACTCGTCGACTGGAGAATTGCAAAGCTTCTCATAAATGAATATTACTGCGAAAACATCGCAAACATAACCCGTGAAGCGACACGGCGTATAATTTCGCTCGCTCCACAGGTAACATTCAATGATGAAGAGACAGCCGGAGAAATCATGGAAGCTCTCGTGCTGACAGGACTTGCAATGAAACTGGCAGGATGCTCACGTCCGGCGTCGGGAACTGAACATATAGTATCGCACTACTGGGAGTGCCAAAAACTCATGAGAGGAATCTGGCCCGATTATCACGGAAGAAAAGTCGGAGTTGCGACAGTGCTGATATCAAAGCTGTATCACGGACTTGCAAAGATTGAGGAGATAAATCCGATCCGTGAAAACGTTGACTGGAACAGGATTTATGAAATGTACGGTTCGATTGCGGATGACGTTAAAAATCTCAACAATCCTACAATCACAGATAAAGTTGATGTGAATCTTCTCAAAAGCTCATGGACTGAAATAAGGAAAATAATAAAAGAAGAGCTTCCCGAACCTCATGAAATCATAGCTCTGATGAAATCAGCCGGAGCTGCGACAGAGCCTCATGAAGTCGGAGTTGACAATCAGCTTCTCACAGACGGAATAATCTATCACCCGTTCATGCGTTACAGACTCACTCTCGCCCGTCTGATTCCCATGCTCAACCTTGATATGGATGAGATTTATAAGGTGATCTTTTAGGTTGAATAATAATTCACAGGAGTACATATAAACACATGAAAAAACTATATTTGTCAGATGTCGGATTGATTCCCGATACATACACGGACTGCACTGCAAAGTTAATCAAAATATTCGCTGAAAATCCGTCGGATACCGAATTTATCTTTGAAAAAGGAAGATATGACTTTACGGCTTCGATGGCTACAGAAGCTGAATATTTTCTCTCAAACAGCGATGTTATGCCGATGAGAAAGCTCGCTGTACTTATGAAAGAGATGAAAAACGTTGTCCTTGACGGAAACGGATGCGAATTTTCATTTCACGGACAGCTTCAGCCGATCACTGCTGACAGATGTGAGAACATAACTCTGAAAAATTTTACAATCGACTGGGAGAAACCGCTTGTATCCGAGGGAACAATTGCAGGGCGGGGAGACAACTTCGCCGATGTCAGAATTGACCAAAATCTTTTCCCCTGTGTTTTTGACAATGACTGGCTTTATTTTGATATCGGAGACGGGCAGCTTTCACCGATAGTAAGAGGCTGTCACATTGAGTATGACCGTGCGTCAATGAAGGTTGCTCCGAACACCGGAGATTATTTCAGTATAAAATCGATTGAGAGAATCGACGGAGAAACGTTCAGATTTTATACATACGGAAATCCCGGCTCAAATCGTGCATTTATCGGAAACATTCTTGTACTCAGGCACAATGCGAGAATTCACGCCGGAATTTTCGCTGAAAAATCAAAGAATATGAAGATTGAAAACATCACGGTTCACAGCTGCGGAGGGCTTGGATGTCTCATGCAGTTCTGCGAAAATGTATCGTTTGACAAGGTTGATTTTGTTCCCAACACAAAAAAAGGACGTCTTATATCATCAGGGCGTGACGACGGTATGCAGATCTCAAACTGCTCAGGTGAGGTTGTTATCGAAAACTGCACATTCAGAGGACTGATGGACGACCCGATAAATGTTCACGGTACAAGTGTTGAAGTTGCTTCGTGTGAAGATGATAAAACTCTTATATGTACATATACTCACGGTCAGAGCGTCGGATTCAGGTGGTGGGGTGACTCAGGACACACAATTGCAATTCTCGGCAGAAAATCCATGACCCGTGATTTTGAATGTGAAATTGAATCATATGAGAGAATTGATATGCGTTCATTCAGATTGAGATTCAGAAAAAACATTCCTGAAAATATTCTCACATCACTCAATTCCGACGGAGGCAGCAAGCTTTTTGCCGCTGAAAACATGACAAACTCTCCGTCATTTATTTGCAGAAATAATGTATTCGGAAGCTGTCGTGCGAGAGGGATTTTAGTCTCAACTCCGAAAGATGTTCTCATTGAAAAGAATGTTTTCGATTCATCGGGATGTGCGGTACTTGTTGCAGGAGATGCAAACGGATGGTTTGAATCCGGAGCTTGCGGAAATGTACTGATTTGTGAAAACTTTTTCACTGATGCATGTTTGTCATCGATGTATCAGTTCTGCGACGGAATTATCAGTGTATGTCCCGTTGTTCCCGAACCTGACATTGAAAAACCGTTTCACAGGGAAATAAGAATTGAGAAAAATGTATTTTATACTCCGGACACTCCTGTACTGTATGCATTCAGCACGGGTTCATTGATTTTTGAGCATAACCGTATTTATCACAGCTCATGCTGTAAAAAGTGGCATCCGGGAAATGAGATGTTCAGAATTGAATATTGCAAGCATGCAAAAATCCATGATAATCACATTACAGGTGAATTTTTGCTTGAAAAATAAAATAATAAAAAATAAAAAACTGAAACTGAAAAGGAGAAATTGTTATGGAATTAATGGAAGCATTATTAACGAGAAGGAGCGTCCGCTCATTTGAGAAGAGAGAGATTCCGAAATCTGACCTTGAAGTTATAGCGAAAGCCGGAATATATGCTCCGAGCGGCATGAATAAGCAGACATGGCAGATCACTGTTCTGACCGGAGATAAGATCACGGCTCTTGCTGAGATTATGGCGAAAAATCTCGGCAATGACGGATATGATTTTTACAGGCCTGCCGCTTTGATGATTATGTCAAATGAAAGAGAGAACAGAAACGGTGAAGCTGACTGTGCGTGTGCGATTCAGAATATTTTTCTCGCCGCACATTCGGCAGGTATCGGCTCGGTTTGGATAAACCAGCTCAAGGATTTGTGCGATGTTCCCGAAATCCGTACGATGCTTGACGGGCTGAAAATTCCTTCATCTCATCAGGTATACGGAATGGCAGCTCTCGGATATCCGTCTGCCGCAGGACGTGAGCCGAATAAAAATCCTGACAGGATCGTGTTTATTTAACAGAAAAAAGGCTCCGCATTTTCGAAGAAATGTGAAGCCTTTTTTATCCTTATCTCAATAATCTCAATATTGTTCTATTCACTTAAATATACAGATATACGGCTTTGGATGATTTTCGCTGCCTCAGATGATGATTTTATTCCTTCGTATACAGCGGATATTTCTTCGTTTATAACACTCAGTATTATTTCGTCATATGCATATTTTGATGTCACTGCGGTCAGTAAGTTACTGAATATGTTAAAATCTTCATCGTCCACTATATGAAGCTCCCCGTCAACTCCGTCTGCATATTCCGAACTCATATTTGTTTCTTTTTCTGTACCGGCTGACCATGTGATTCCCCTTCCGTCGTAATAATTGAACATGTATGTGCCCGTTACACTGTTTTTCACAGCTTCGAGACCTTTTCGGGTAACCGGCAGTTTTGAAAACATCATGTCCGCTGACGGCTGAGAATCACGGGACAAAACATATTCGAGAAAATTCCATACTTCACTTTTCTTTTCGGAAGCATCCATAATACTATAAGCTGATCTCGGGGTTACCACTGTTCCGCACCCCACACTGTTAGGATATCCTGCAAACGTTATATCCTCGTATCCGAACATATTGCGTATCGTCATGTATCCTCCGAACGTACTTATTGAATTCTGAGTTTCGTAGAGCATGATTTTATTGTTTCTGTACTTGTCCGTGACAAAAAGCTCACTGAAAATACTTCTGTCATACTTTGAATTGAGTTCTTTGAGAAAGTCAGTCAATTTTACAAAGCTGTCACTTTCAAAAAAGCATTCGGCATTTTCCTTATTTACGTATTCACTGAATCCTCCGTATGACATTTTTGTGACAAACATCTTCGGATCTGCAGATTTATCATAAAAAAGTGACACTGATTCATCAAGGGAACTTTCGATATTCAGCATAGCATCTGTTGTCATCGATGTTATTCCGTTAAGATTTGAGGTCTTTCCCGCAATACTGTCTATTGCATATCCGGATACCAAATATATGAGATTTCCGTCGATTTCAAACGGAGATTTTACACATTCAAGCAATGAGTCTCTTGAAAATCGTTCGGACTCATCCAGAAAATTGTATATATCACAAAAGGCGTTCTGCCTTGCCAGACTTCCGAAAACCTCCGTATTGACCGTAAATATCATATCGGGACTATCGCCCGCCATTATATCATTTGTCAAAACAAGATATCCTTCACTTCCTCTTTCGGACAGATTATACTGAGAATAATCTTTTATATTAACCTGATAAATATCACTCCGCAAATTGTTATATGCCATGACCGGTTCTGTGAGACTCAAATCAGTTCTGATACATGCGATCGTAATTGATGACGGAGAGCTTTCCTCATTTCTTGCCGAAAGGATAACCGGAGTATACAGATATGATGACGGATTGAAGATTGTACCTAAAAAGCTCTTGGTGTCTATCTGAACAATTGAGGAGAATTTCATTCCGGCAATTCCCGACTGTTCAAAATTCGCTATCTCAGTAAAGGAGTTTGCCAGATCCCATCCGTATATTGCCGTATCATTGAGTATATACAAATCGAATTCACTTCCGGCAAATATGATATGGCTTTCTTTTCCGATAATCTCTTTCGGTATTGTAATCTCGGAAACTACCGTACTTGATGTGATATCGAAAATTCCTATCGTACTGCATTTTTCCGAGTCATTATTTTCAGAAAATCCCAGCAATATCTTTTCACTTTTTATTTGTGATACAAAAACAATTTTATATTTCGCTAATATTTCAGAAACCTGTTCTCCGTTCGGTGAGTACACATATAAATATTTATCGCAAGCTATATAAATATTTCCCTCTTTGTCAAGTGAAATCAAGGTGTCAGATGAATCATAGGCTGTAAGCTCATGAAAAGAAAATACTTGATTCCCGTCAGCGTCAATTTTATATATCACATTATTTGTATCAATATATATTTTTGATCCGTCGGGAGAAAAAAGACAGTCAATGTTCTTTTCATCAACGAATGAATATTCCGAAATCATGGTGTCTGCGCTGAAAGACCATATCTCCTTCGCATTCTGCCCTGTAACCGAGCAGATTATATGTATATCTCCGCTGTCCGTGCATCGAACTTTTGAATAATCTGCTGACCATCCGACAGGAAAATCCACGTAATTTATTTTATATATATTTGCCTGTGATGAATCTATTTCTACTCTATCAGCGGATGTACAGGATGTACAGCAAGATAATATGCACAGCATAAGTGCAATAATTCCGAAAATGAATATCTTTTTCATAATACACACTCCATATGCATACGTATATGCATAATGCATACGCATATGCGGTACTGAATATATCAGCATTATACAGAACTCAAATGTTTTTGTCAATATGATAAAAAGGGATTGATATTTTTAAATATATATGCTATACTATATAAACAGTAACAAATTAAATATAACAAAGGCAATGACGAGAGAGAGTATATTTATTCTGAAGCGCAGAGAGGAAGTGGCTGGTGTAAACTTTCGTGAGGGATATTTTGAAGCAGTCTCCGAGCTGTGAACTGAACAAGGTATATATATTTTATTATACTTATAATAGGCTTCAACGGAATTTCCGCCGTACAAAGGGAAAACGGTATAGATTTTGTACCGGCAGAGTGCGGACTTTTTTAAAAGAGTCTGAATTTAGGTGGTAACGCGGATTTGGTTATTTAAAAATTCGTCCTAAGTCGAAGGTTTTCGGCTTGGGGCTTTTTTATTTTCATTTTTCATTTTACAATCTACAATCTTACAAATTTATAAATTATTTAATCAGGAGGAACACAAAATGACAGCAAATGAAATGAGAAAACTTTATATCGATTATTTTATCCAAAAAGGACACAAGGAAATAGCCTCAGCTTCACTGATTCCGGAAAATGACTCAAGTGTATTGTTCACCACAGCAGGAATGCATCCGTTGATTCCGTATCTTCTCGGAGAAAAGCATCCTCAGGGAAAACGACTTGTCAATGTTCAGAAATGCCTGAGAACAGACGATATCGACGAGGTCGGAGATGAGTTTCATCACACATATTTTGAAATGCTCGGCAACTGGTCACTCGGAGATTATTTCAAAGAGGAAGCAATTTCTATGAGCTTTGAGTTTCTCACATCAGTGCTTAACATTCCTTCAGATAAGCTTGCAGTTACTGTTTTTGACGGATATGAGGAAATTCCGAGAGATACGGAAGCTTATGAATGCTGGAAAAATGCCGGGCTTAATGAAAGTCAGATATTCTACGGAGGAATGAAAGAAAACTGGTGGGGTCCGACAGGTACCCTTACAGGGGGAAAAGGACCGTGCGGACCTGATACAGAAATATTTTATGATACAGGAAAAGAATCGTGCGGAGATAAATGCGGTCCACTCTGTGACTGCGGACGGTTTGTTGAAATATGGAACAATGTTTTCATGCAGTACAATAAAGATGCCGACGGCAATTTCACACCTCTGAGCCACAAAAATGTAGATACAGGAATGAGCCTTGAACGTATACTTGCCGTGTATAATCACCTTTCAAATAATTACGAGACAGAGCTGTTTACTCCCATAATTAAAAAAATCGAGAAATCAACAGGCGTATTGTGTTCACAGGAAAATGAATCAAGCTTCCGGATTATCGCCGACCATCTGAGAGCGGCTGCGTTTGTTATGGGTGATCCAAAAAAAATTGCACCTTCAAACACAGAGCACGGGTATATAGTCAGAAGGCTTATCAGACGTGCTGTCCGTAATATCAGAAAAATAGGAGGAGCTGAAAATATTCTGTGTGACGCTGCAGATACAATTATTGATATAAACTCACCAGTTTATCCGGAGCTTATGATAAACCGTAACTTTATCCTCGAGCAAATTGAAAAAGAGTATATGATGTTTATTTCAACCATTGATAAGGGAACAAAAAAAGTTGAGATGTTTTTCAGTGACGTTCCCGAGGGCGGATGTATGCCGGGAGAATCAGCATTTAAATTATATGATACCTTTGGATTTCCGATTGAATATACTGTTGAGCTTGCGGCTGAAAAAGGTCTTTCGGTGGACATCGACGGATTCAATCAGAAATTTGCAGAGCATCAGAAAAAATCGAGAAGCGGAGCTGAGGGCAAATTCAAAGGAGGTCTGGCTGATAACAGTGAGCAGACTGCAAAGCTTCACACAGCGACACATCTTTTAAACGGAGCATTACGCAAAATTTTTGGAGATACGGTTTTTCAGAGAGGAAGCAATATCACACCTGAGCGTCTCAGATTTGATTTTTCCTTTGACAGAAAACTGACTTCCGATGAAATCAGGAATATAGAGGATACAGTCAATGATGCAATAAAGCTGAACATTGAAATTGTTTGTGAGGAAATGACTGTTGACGAGGCGAAAAATCACGGAGCGGCAGGAGTTTTTGATAATAAATACGGAGACAAGGTAAAGGTGTACACAATCGGAGATTATTCAAAAGAGATATGCGGAGGTCCTCATGCATCAAATACAGGGGAGCTGAAATCTTTCAAAATACTGAAAGAGGAAAGCTCATCCTCAGGTGTAAGAAGAATCAAAGCTGTTATAGAATAAAGAAAATCCAACCGTCAGTTGACATCCGATATCTGATTGTTATCTTCAAATTTATAAACTTTCCTGTTAAACTATAGATACGGTATCGAAAAAATATTAAAAATATTACGGGGGTAAATATATGTCACATTCAATAGGACAAATCATAAAAAAATTGCGTAAGGAACGCAACTATACGCAGGAAGAGCTTGCGGAACAGCTCAATATTTCATCGCAAGCCGTGTCTAAATGGGAAAATGAAACAAGTATGCCTGACATTTCACAGATTGTCCCTCTCGCAAGTGTATTCGGAGTCAGCACTGATATATTGTTCGGCACATACGGAACGAGTGATGATGAAGAAGTCAGAAATATTATCAGAAACGCATGGAGCTTACGCAGGAATGAACCGGAGCAGGGAAAACTTGCATACGACATATTGCAGGAAGGATTGTGCAGATATCCGAATAACATGGCATTGCTGATGCACAGTCTTGAATGCGGTATTGCACTTGCATATCCGGAAAACGACTGCTATGACGAGGTTCATGGAAAAGAAATTTATCAGGAATGCATACGTCAGGCGAATATTGTGACTTCTTACGGAAAAAATGCCACGGACGTGTTAAGGGCACACATGATTATGGTTCTTCTCCACTCAGCATACGGAGACATTCACAGAGCGCGGGAACATGCAGAAAATTTTCCCGGGCGTTCTGATATGACGATACATCAGATGTCAGCATACATCTCTCATGCTGAGAAAAATTACCCAAAAGAAGCGATACATTGCCAAAGAGATTTTTTGTATCACTTTGAGTCGATGTTTAATACCATAGTCCAATTAGGCGACTCATACCGCTGTATGAAAAAATATGATGATGCATTAAAAATGTTTCAATCAATATTTTCAATGGCCGAAATTATCTATGAAGATGAAACCATCATGCCGCCGGCACATTTCAGGGAGAGAGGAGATGTTCACTCTCTGATTGCACAAACATATCTGGAAATGGGAGAGACTGAAAAAGCTCTCGACTGGCTTGAAAAAATGGTTGATTATGATATAAATATCCGCACTCAATTCAAAAATGATATGCATGTAAAAACCCCATTTATGCGTGATGTGGGTGAGGGCTTCACATTTTACCATATATCAGACGACAATAAAGAGAGGTTATTAAACAAATTGAACATCACAGAATTCAACTGCTTAAAAAGCAAAGAAAGATTTGCAAACCTGCTCATCAGAGCAAATAATATAAAATAACTTCAACAGCATACCAAACAAATCAGCCATCAGAGAAAAAACAAACAAATTAATCTCTCCCGACAGTGTGATGATTTGTATCGTCTGAACTGTTTGAGCAATTTCATGCTTATCACTGTAAGACGATCCAAATCGAGCCCTGCCGGTATCAATTCAAACTGACTAACGCAAGATTCTTTTCTTTTTGCTTACTTTTTCTTTTCTATAAAGAAAAGAAAAAGTAAGACCCCGTTGAACTGAGCAAACAAAATAAGCTCTAAGCGTCAGACTGCTAAAACGCAATCTGCCGCTTTTTATATTGACAAAATCAGCAGGATTTCACATTATATAATGTGAAAATGTGAAAATTCACATAATTATTTTATTTATCGCTATAAATTTTGACTATCTGACAAATTGACAAGATATTATATAAATGATATAATAATATCGATAAAAGAATATCGGTATTTGAGCGGAGGCATATAATGAAAAATGAAGCGTCATTCGCGAATGGAACAGAAAATATTATAGAGATATCAGCGCAGGCGTTCAGGCGGATGCCTTATTACCTTGAGTATCTCAAAAGACAGAAAGAGCTTGGGCAGGATGTGGTATCAGCATCGGTGGTCGCTTCTCATTTCGGCTTCACAAGCATACAGGTGAGAAAGGATTTTGCGGCAGTCAGTCCGGTCAGCGGTAAGCCGAGAGCGGGGTTTCAGATTTGTGAGCTTATTGATAATATGGAAAAAATCCTTGGATGCCACAGTGTCAACAATGCGATACTTGTCGGAGCGGGACAGCTCGGAAAAGCACTTCTTGCATATAAGGGATTTATAAACTACGGACTGAATATAGTTGCGGCATTTGACAATGATCCCGGTAAAATCGGAACAAAAACCGGAGGATGTGAAATCCATGCTGTTTCTGAAATGAAGCGTATATGTAAAGAGCAGTCAATCAAGCTCGGTATAATCACCGGCCCTGTGGAATCAGCACAGGATATATGCGATATGATGGTTGCGGCTGATATAAAAGGAATCTGGAATTTTGCACAGACACCGATCGTAACACCTCCGGGAATTATCGTGCAGTATGAAAATATGGCAGCATCGCTTGCGTTACTCGCAAAAACAATTGACAAAGATGCAAAACATCGTGTGCGATGACATACATGACGGCAGAGGAATTTTAATATTTTTAAATATTCAATAAAAATAAAATTAAATGAAAGGTTTTTCATATGTCAAAAATTACAATTATAGGAGCCGGAAGTGTGGGCTCAACTATCGCTTATACGATAGCTGTTACAGGAATTGCATCTGAAATAGTTATGCTTGACATCAATCAGGAAAAAGCACTCGGAGAAGCTATGGATATCAGACAGGGCACCCCGTTCTGCGCGTCAGTCAACATCTATGCCGGAGATTACAGAAGTGCGTCAAAATCGGACATTGTCATCATCACATCCGGAGTTGCGAGAAAGCCCGGTCAGACACGTCTTGACCTCGCTCAGACGAATGTAAACGTATTAAAGGATATCATTCCGAAGATTACAAAATACGCTCCTGATGCAGTGTATATTGTTGTAAGTAACCCCGTTGACGTTCTTACATATGTTTTCAACAAGATATCGGGAATTCCGGAGCAGAGAATCATCGGCTCGGGAACAATTCTCGATACAGCGAGACTCAGATCAAGACTTTCCGATTATTTTGCAATAAGTCAGAATAATATTCACGCATATATTTTCGGAGAACACGGGGACACATCCTTTGTTCCGTGGTCGATTTCAAACCTCCCGAGCATAAGAATGAACGAGTATTATGATGGTGCGATAAAGGACAACAAACTCCGTCCGAAGCTTGACAGAGAGGAAATTGCAAAGTATATCAAAACCTCGGGAGCAAAGATCATTGAGAGAAAAGGGGCGACTTATTATGCGGTTGCGGTTTCCGTATGCCATATATGCAAATGTATTTCAAGCGGAACCGAGACAGCTATCACTGTTTCAACAATGATGCACGGAGAATACGGAATTGATGATGTATGTCTCAGCACACTCAATCTCGTCGGAAAGGGAGGAGTCAGAGGAAAAATCATGTCTCCCCTGAATGATGAGGAAATCGGACTCCTTCACAAGAGTGCCGAAAGTCTCAAAAACGTTATCTCCAGTATTCAGATATAAATTTTTATACATACGAGGTAAAACACACATGGAATACCGTACAGAAAAAGACTCAATGGGTGAAATGAAGGTTCCTGCAGACAGATATTGGGCGGCTCAGACTCAGAGAAGCTGTGAGAATTTTCAGATCGGCGTTGGAATTGAGACGATGCCGAGAGAGATAACACACGCTTTCGGAATCCTGAAAAAAGCTGCGGCGATGGCAAATCACAAATTAAAGCCCGAGAAAATGACCGGTGAAAAGCTGGAATACATATCAAAAGCCTGTGATGAGGTTATAAGCGGATGCCTGAATGACCATTTTCCTCTTGTCGTATGGCAGACAGGAAGCGGAACTCAGTCGAATATGAACGCTAATGAAGTAATTGCGGGAAGAGGGAATGAGCTTGCCATATCCCAGCGCGGGGGAGTATCCCAGCGTGGGGGAGTATCCCAGCGTGGGGGAGTATCCCAGCGTGGGGGAGTATCCCAGCGTGGGGGAGTGTCCCAGCGTGGGGGAGTGTCCCAGCGTGGGGGGGGCAAAAATCTGCTTCATCCGAATGATGATGTAAATATGTCGCAGTCGTCAAATGATACATTTCCGACAGCTATGCATATTTCGGCTGTAATTGCAATTGAAGATAAACTAATCCCTGCCGTTGATTCGCTTATTGAAACATTTAAGAGACTTGAAGCCGAAAATGAGGGAATTGTAAAAAGCGGACGCACACACCTTCAGGATGCTACTCCCATCACATTCTCACAGGAGATAAGCGGATGGCGTTCATCTCTTGAAAAAGATAAAAAGATGCTTGAAATCTCACTTCCCGAGCTTAAAGAGCTTGCTCTCGGAGGAACAGCCGTCGGAACGGGGCTTAATGCACCAAAGGGATTTGATATATTGGTGGCTGAAGCAGTTTCGGAGATTACAGGAAAGAAATTTATAACAGCTGAAAATAAATTCCACGCTCTCACAAGTAAGGATGAGCTTGTGTTTGCGCACGGAGCTATAAAGGCTCTTGCGTGCGATATGATGAAGATTGCAAATGATGTGAGATGGCTTGCGAGCGGACCGAGAGACGGACTCGGTGAGATATTCATCCCTGAAAACGAGCCGGGTTCATCGATAATGCCCGGCAAGGTAAACCCAACTCAGAGCGAAGCTGTGACAATGGTTGCCGTCCAGGTTATGGGAAATGACGTAGCTGTCGGAATGGCGGCGTCTCAGGGAAATTTTGAGCTTAACGTGTTCATGCCTGTCTGTATATATAATTTCCTTCAGTCAGCGAGACTTCTCTCTGAGTCCATTGACTCGTTCAATAAAAACTGTGCTGTCGGAATTGTTGCAAACAAAGAAAAAATGCATCACAATCTTCATAATTCACTTATGCTTGTTACCGCACTTAATCCATATATCGGATATGAGAATGCGGCTGAGACAGCGAAACTTGCTCATAAAGAGGATATTTCACTGAAAGAGGCCTGTGTAAAACTCGGCTTCCTGACAGCGGAAAAATTTGATGAGGTTTTCCATCCAGAGGAAATGGTGTAACATTAATGACAAGAAGGATAGAAATTTAATAAAAACGTAAAGTAGCACCTTTACGTTTACGTTAAATTAATAGGATGTGAAAATATGCGTGAAATTGATAACATGAATGGATATGATTTTGAAGAACTTATCGGAAATTTATTTCGAAAGATGGGTTTTTCAGTCGAGCATACCGCACTTTCCGGCGATGGTGGTGTCGATATTATTGCTTATTCAAATGATGTTATATTTAAAGGAAAATATCTTATTCAATGCAAAAGATATTCAAGTTCTGTTGGCGAACCTCCGGTTAGAGACCTTTATGGAGTAGTGTTAAGTGAAAATGCCAATAAAGGCATTATGATTACTAATTCTTACTTTACACAGCAAGCAAAAGATTTTGCTGAAGGCAAAAACATTGAGCTTATAGATGGTAACAATCTAAACATATTATTAAGTAAGTACTTAGATATAGATAGTAAAAATGTGACGACTGATAATTATATTGAAATGAATGATTTCGATTCAGAGAAATATCAATATCTTAAAAATTTAGTTGATAATGATATCCGTGAAGCAAAATATCATAAAAACTATTTTAAGTTTTTATATTCATATATTGAGAATAAATCAATAGATATTATGTATTCAGGTTTATTACATGAATGCGTGAGAGAAGTAAATGATATTATAAGAAGATTTGGTAAGCGAAGTAAAGCGGGGCAAAGTTTAAAGGAAACTTATTCATATATTGATTGCTGTTTTGATATATTGCTCGGTAGCATTGATAAAGTTTTTGAAAAAACTAAACTATATGGAATACATAATATTTCTAATGAGTACGCTTCGTTTACTTCAAGTATATGGAAAGTCATACACAGCATTTCATCTCCGTTAGATAGCACCATTGAAAAAAGGAATGGTGGAACACACCATATATTACTAATTAACATGTTAATTATTTTAAATAATCATCGTGAATTTTTTAATATATTAAATATAAATGATTATATTGTTAAGCTATTCTCTGATAATTTTGAATATCAAAAAAAGAAATTTGAGGATGAAAAACATCACCCGATAATAGGTAATTTTAGCCATATTTTAAGGGAATATGAAAAACATATTGAGTGCATAGAAAAAAACAACGATGATTTTAATGCGAGAATTAAAGAAATATATGAAATGATAGATAATAAAATATATATACCAAATATATCTACAACATTTGATGGATTAGATATACACATTAATTTTAGTTCAAATTTGTTTTTTGAAGCACCTGAAATAATGTCAAAATGGTCTTCTGATATAAACATGGAAAAACAAATCAAGCGTATAGAATTTTTGATGACAGTTTAGATATGTTAAGTAACTAAATGAATAAACATTCATTTAACTGATGCTAACGAATGACACCAATGTTATGACATTGAACGAATACACCAACAATAATCTAACCGGAGAGGATATGAATAAAACAATGAAATACAGTTATTATCCGGGCTGTACATTAAAAAACAAAGCAAAGGACCTTGATATATACGCAAGAAAATCGGCGGATGCTCTCGGAATCACACTTGAGGAGCTTGATGAGTGGCAGTGCTGCGGAGCTGTTTATCCGATGGGAAGCGATGAAATTGCGACAAAGCTTTCCTCCGTGCGTGCACTGATGAGCTCACGTGACAACGGATGTGACCTTGTGACTTTATGCTCGGCATGTCATCACGTGATAAAGCGGGTGAATGTCGATATGCAGACTAAGCCCGAGATGCGTGACAAGGTCAACAGATACATGAAAAACGAAAATCCGTACTCAGGTGAGACGGCTGTTATACATTATCTCGAAATGCTCAGAGACAAAGTCGGATTTGACGAACTCAAAAAGGCTGTGAAGAATCCTCTGAAGGGGAAAAAGATTGCGGCTTATTACGGATGTCTGCTTCTCCGTCCGGCGAGAGAGATGGAGTTTGACAATCCTGAAAATCCATCAATCATTGAGGATTTTATAAAAGCAATCGGAGGCGTACCTGTGATATATCCGTACAGAAACGAATGCTGCGGAGGATATGTTGTCTCTGATAAAAAATCTGTCGCTCAGAGAAAATGTGAAGTGATAATTGATTCAGCTTCCGAAAACGGAGCGGATATCATTATAACCGCATGTCCTCTCTGCATGTATAATTTAAAGGTAAACGGAGACAGATCTGTTCCTATAGTATATTTCACCGAAATTTTAGCTGAATCCCTCGGAATCGCCGACAGCCCTCGGAATCAAGGAAATGGAGGAAAGCGGTAATGCATGAGAATGAAAAAAAGCTCGCCGGGCAGATAATTGAAATCAGCGGTGTTGATCCCAAGAAATGCATGAAGTGCGGCAAATGCTCGGGTACATGCCCGAATGCTGATGAAATGGATATTCTCCCTCACAGATTTGTGTCAATGATCGACAAGGGAAACGTCAAACCCCTGCTTGAATCCGAATCAATATGGATGTGCCTTTCATGCTTTGCGTGCGTTGAAAGATGTCCGAGAAATGTTGAGCCTGCAAAGCTCATTGAAGCGGTGAGACTCTCAGTTATACGCAAACAGGGAAAGAATCATCTGAAAGCTGCGGATGTTGCAGAGATGCTTGATGATGAAATTCCGGGACAGCTTATCGTCAGTGCGTTCCGCAAATATTCAAAATAAAAGGGGAGGAGAATTTTTATAATTATGCAAAGAATCGGAGTATTCGTCTGCTGGTGCGGAAGCAATATTGCGGCAACGGTTGATGTCAAGGCTGTGGCTGAGGCACTCAGGAAAGAAGCGGGAGTTGTGCATTCAACAGACTATCAGTATATGTGTTCGGAAGCCGGACAATCACTTGTCAAAAATGCAGTCAAAGAGCATAATTTAACAGGAATTGTGGTATGTGCATGTTCTCCCCGTATGCATGAGACGACATTCAGAAAAGCAGCTCAGCTTGCCGGAATCAATCCCTATATGGTTGAGATAGCAAACATCCGTGAGCAGTGCTCATGGATTCACAAGGATATAGTGACGGGAACTCACAAGGCCATTGTACTTGCCAAAGCGGCGGTTGCAAAGCTGAATCTCAATCAGCCGCTTACAGCAGGTGAAAGCTCTGTCACAAAGAGAGCCCTCGTAATCGGAGGAGGAATTGCAGGTATCCAGTCAGCTCTTGATATCGCTGAAGCAGGATATGAGGTTGATATAGTTGAGAAATCTCCCACAATCGGAGGAAAGATGGCTCAGCTTGATAAAACTTTTCCGACTCTCGACTGTGCCGCATGTATTCTCACACCAAAAATGGTCGAGGCGGCTCAGCATGAAAAAATCACTCTTTATACATACAGCGAGCTTGATTCAGTATCAGGATTTGTCGGAAATTTTACGGCAAATATCAGAAAAAAAGCACGGTATATAAAGGATGACATATGCACGGGATGCGGAATATGCACAGAGAAATGTCCGTCGAGAAAGACAAAAAATGAATTCAACATGGGAATGGACACAAGAGGCGCGGTTTATACTCCGTTCGCTCAGGCTGTTCCGAACGTTCCCGTTATAGATACATCAGCTTGTATATATTTTAAAACAGGAAAGTGTAAAATCTGTGAAAAAAACTGTTCGGTCAAAGCAATCGATTTTGAACAGAAGGATGAAATAATCGAGAAAAAATACGGTGCAATCGTTGTGGCAACGGGATTCAATCCGATTTCGCTTGAGAGATTCGACGAGTATGCGTACTCGCAAAGTCCCGATGTGGTTACATCACTTGAGCTTGAACGTATCATGAATGCCGCGGGACCGACTAAGGGTACTTTATTAAGACCGTCAGATAACACACATCCTCACGAAATCGTGTTCATCCAGTGCGTCGGTTCAAGAGATACATCGGGATGCGGAAAAACATACTGCTCAAAAATCTGCTGTATGTACACAGCAAAGCACGCTATGCTCATACGTGAAAAATATCCGGATACAAACGTACATGTATTTTATATCGATGTGAGAACCCCGGGAAAGAATTTTGACGAATTCTACAGGCGTGCAGCTGAGCAGTACGGAGTTGACTATATCAAGGGAATGGTCGGAAAGATTGCTCCTCACAATGGAAAGCTGAGAGTCCGGGGATCTGATCTCATCAATAACGAACAGATAGTTATCGAAGCTGACATGGTAGTTCTCGCCGCTGCAATTGAACCCGATCCCACAGCCAAGAGTATAGCTACAATGCTTACCGCAAGTATTGATACAAACAATTTCTTCACCGAAGCACATCCGAAATTAAAACCCGTTGAAAGTCCGACAGCCGGAATATTTTTATCGGGAGTATGTCAGGGGCCCAAGGATATACCTGAAACTGTCGCTCAGGCGTCGGCGGCGTCCGTCAAGGTCATCGGACTTCTTTCAAAAAACAAGCTCCTCTCAAATCCGTGTGTCGCTCATTCCGATGAGATGATGTGCAACGGATGCTCACAGTGTGCAAAGGTATGTCCTTACGGTGCAATTTTGTATCCCGACAAGGAATTCAGGGTTCCGACTCCGAATAACACTGAGATCAGACGTGCTGCACTTGTAAACGAAGCCTTGTGTCAGGGATGCGGAGCGTGTACGGTGACATGTCCGTCGGGAGCTATGAATTTAAAAGGATTTTCACATGAGCAGATTATGGCGGAGGTTGACGCGATATGCAGATAAATGAAAATATTTCTCAAAAGAATGAATTTACACCTCTTATAGCTGCGTTCTGCTGTAACTGGTGCAGCTATGCCGGAGCTGACCTTGCGGGCACAAGCAGGCTTTCTTATCCTGCGGATATCAAGATAATCAGAGTTCCGTGTTCGTGCAGAGTTAATCCTATATTTATAATGAAAGCGTTTCAGAACGGAGCTGACGGAGTTATAATCTGCGGATGCCATCCGGGAGACTGCCATTATACAACAGGAAACTATTATACAAGAAGAAGATTTACACTTCTGTTTTCAATGCTCGACTATCTCGGAATTGAAAAAGAGAGAACGAGGGTTGAATGGATATCAGCCGCTGAGGGAGTTAAGTTCTCAACTGTTATGAACGATTTTTCAAAGACGGTACGTGAACTCGGGGAGAACAAAAAGCTCTCTGATCTGAGAAACAAGAAACCTCTCGAAAATATAAACGAATAAGCCGGAGGAGGAAAAAGCTGTGGAAAAAATATATAAAAAAGTCAGAAAAAGAATAGATGAGCTTATGTCCGACGGCATAGTAAACCGTGTGATGGGATGGAAGCGGGGAGAATTTTTATATGATGAAACTCCGTTTGTGTTCACATCCGAAACCGGGTTTGAGGATTTTGTCATTGACGGATTTTCAGCTGCAAACCGGGCAAAATATCTTATTGAGGAATCAAAAAAAGACGGAAAAATCCTGGCTCTCCTAAAGCCGTGTGACACTTACAGCTTCAATCAGCTTCTGAAAGAACACAGAATCAACAGAGACGGAGTTTACATTATAGGAATTCCGAGTGACGGAAAGCTTGATATAAATAAAATAAGAGACAAAGGAGCCGCCTCTTCGGAGGGGTCTGCCTCTTCGGAGGGGTCTGCCTCTTCGGAGGGGATCAAAGGGATACTGTCATTTGAAGAATCCGGTGAGGATGTAACTTTTAAAACGATATACGGAGACAAAAGTTTAAAGAGAGAAGGTATTTTGCTTGAACGCTGTCTGAGCTGCAAAGGAATAAAGCACGTAATCGCTGATGAGGTTATTGAAAGAGAAGCTCCGGCTGATTTTATGAAAGGTGAGAAATTCAGTCAGGTTGAGGAAATTGAAAAACTGACACCCGATGAGAGATTTGAATTCTGGCAGAGCGAGCTTTCGAAGTGTATCAGATGCAACTCGTGCAGAAATGTATGTCCTGCATGCTCATGCTTCAAATGTGTGTTTGACAATGAAAAATCCGGGATTGCCTCAAAGGTAAGCTCAGACTCATTTGAAGACAGTATGTTTCATATAATAAGAGCATATCACGTTGCAGGAAGATGCACAGACTGCGGAGAATGCTCGAGAGTATGTCCTCAGAATATCCCTCTTCATCTTATAAACAGAAAATTTATCAAGGATATAAACGAGCTTTACGGAGAATATCAAGCAGGTGAAAATATTGAGGATGAATGTCCTCTTACAGATTTTGACCAAGGTGACGCTGAGGTGTCACAAGCTTTAAATAAAGGAGGGAAAAGATGATGTTCAGACTTGATATTTCAAAAATCAATGAGCTGTTTTCCCTCATCAATAACAAACAGGAGCTGTATCTTCCGGTTCAGGTAAAAAAAGATGTAATCTTCGGAAAATATGATGAGAACACGAAGAACAATGTCAGACTTGATGTGCTGAATACAGTCAGAAGCCCCAAGGATTTGTTTTTCCCTCACACTGAAAATCTTGTCGGATTCAAAACTGAGGGGAAAAATATATCTGTTGTCGATACAAGAAAAAAATCATCGCCGTTTGTGATTTTCGGAGTGAGAGGGTGTGATGTCAGAAGCTTTGATGTGCTTGACAATGTGTTTTTGTCCGAGCCTGCTGACACGTACTATGCTGATAAGAGAAACAATTCAACAGTCGTTTCAATGGCCTGCTCAGAGCCTGAGACTACATGCTTTTGTAAAATATTCGGAATTGATGCGGCTGAACCTTCAGGTGATGTATCCTGCTGGATTTCTGATAATGTGTTATACTGGAATGCAAACACCGAAAAAGGTAAAAGACTCACCGAAGCCGTAAAATCCATAATGACCCGCTGCGATTCATCTGATGAGAGAACATTGAGTGAATATAAAGAAAAAGCCCGTGAGATTATTGACAGGCTTCCTTATTCAAATTTGCCGCTTGAGGGATTTGACGCAGAGCATCTGAATGAAAAATTCAGCTCTCCGAAGTGGAAAGAGCTTTCTCAGGCTTGTCTTTCGTGCGGAACATGTACATATGTGTGTCCGACATGTCAGTGCTATGACATAAGGGATTATGATACAGGGAACGGAATTCAGAGATACAGATGCTGGGATTCATGCATGTGTTCTGATTTTACGAAGATGGCTCACGGAAATCCCAGAACGTCGGCTGTCGAGAGATTCAGGCAGAGATATATGCACAAGCTGATATATTATCCGGCTAACAACGACGGAATGTATTCATGCGTCGGATGCGGACGCTGCCTTGCGAAATGTCCTATTTCGATGAATATAGTAAAAGTTATAAAAGCATTGGGGGGTGACTGAAATGAATGATGTATTGATTCCTGCGGTCGGAGTTGTCACTGATATCAGAATTGACACTCCTGATGTGAAAACTTTCAGGGTTAACTCTCCCGGCGGCGGAAAATGCTTTGACCATATGCCGGGTCAGTGCGCGATGCTGTCAATTCCGGGGATTGGGGAGGCTATGTTTTCGATCACCTCTTCTCCGACTAATACTGAATACATGGAATTCAGCATAAAAAAATGCGGATGTCTCACTGACTGGCTCCATCAGATGGATGTCGGACAGCAGATCCTTATAAGAGGTCCTTACGGCAACGGGTTTCCCGTTGAGACTGATTTCAAGGGAAAAGATTTGTTGTTTGCAGCCGGAGGAATCGGGCTTGCGCCTCTCAGGTCGGTTATCAATTATGTAAGGCATTACAGAGAGAATTACGGAACTGTTGATATAGTCTACGGTTCAAGAAGTATGGATGATCTGGTTGATTACCGTGAAATTATCGACGAATGGTGCAAGGAAGACGGGGTAAACGTTTATCTGACAATCGACAGAGAGCAGGACGGATGGGACGGGCATGTCGGATTTGTTCCGAACTATGTCAAAGAGCTTGAATTTGACAGAAACAAGACGGTTGTCATCTGCGGTCCTCCGATAATGATAAAGTTCACATTAGCCGGACTTACCGAGCAGGGCTTTGAAAAGACTCAGATTTACACAACGATGGAGCTGAGAATGAAATGCGGAGTCGGAAAATGCGGAAGATGCAACATCGGACACAGATATGTCTGCAAGGACGGGCCTGTATTCAGATGCGATGAGCTTGATGAACTGCCGGATGAATATTAGTGAATCAAATCAGGAACCTATACAATTACAACAGAAGGTAGAATTTATGGAACAAATGGTAAATGTATTTCTGATGGGAAAGAAATATTCTGTCCCGTCAAATTTGACAATAATGAAAGCGATGGAATACGCAGGATATCAGCTCGTCAGAGGATGCGGATGCAGAAACGGATTCTGCGGAGCTTGCGCTACAATATACAGAATCAAGGGTGATTCAGAGCTGAAAGCGTGCCTTGCATGTCAGATTAAAGTTGAAAATGATATGTACATAGCGACACTCCCGTTTTTCCCTCTTGTCAAGCAGGTGTATGATGTAAACAAAATTCCTTTGTCTGAGCAGGTGATGATGCAGCTGTATCCTGAAATATACGCATGTATCGGATGCAATGCCTGTACAAAGGTATGTCCTCAGGAGCTTAATGTAATGCAGTATATCGCATATGCTCAGAGAGGTGACTTTGAAAAATGTGCCGAGGAATCCTTTGACTGCGTTATGTGCGGTATCTGCTCGTCAAGATGTCCGGCAGGAATATCACATCCTCAGGTCGGACTTCTGGCGAGAAGGATTACCGGAAAATATCTCACTCCCGAAGCCGCTCATCTCACATCAAGAGTTAATGAAATAATCAGCGGAGACTTTAATGAGCTTCTCAAAGGGCTTATGCAGAAGCCTGTCAGTGAGATGAAAGAGCTGTACAACACACGGGATATCGAGAAATAAGGGTAAGGAGAAGTATTTAATAATATGTATACAAAAGAAATGCTCGACTCCATGAAAAAGGTGGAGGAGACGAGGGCGTCAAGAATCGGATATGAGCCGAGACGTCTCACAGCCGAGGAAAAAGAAAATCTCCTTGCGACATATCATCCCGATTATAAACCGGATCAGTTCAGAATCCTTGATGCAGGACCGAACAAAGGTGAGAAAGTTCCGCCTGAGCTTGCGGATCTTCTTGAAGCTCACAGCCGTATAAATCCTGATGAAATTGATCTTTCAAAAACTGATTATGATGTTGATGTACTTGTAATCGGAGGAGGAGGAGCCGGAGCGTCGGCAGCTATTGAAGCTCACAGCGCGGGTGCGAATGTGATGATAGTGACAAAACTGAGAATGGGTGATGCCAACACAATGATGGCTGAGGGAGGGATTCAGGCGGCTGACAAACCTAATGATTCTCCCGCTATCCATTACCTTGACGCATTCGGAGGAGGTCACTTCGCGGCAAAGCCCGAGTTGCTGTACACGCTTGTAAATGAAGCTCCCGAAGCAATTCTGTGGCTGAACAAGTTCGGAGTTATGTTCGACAAAGAGAAAGACGGAACAATGATAACAACTCACGGCGGAGGAACATCAAGAAAGAGAATGCATGCGGCAAAGGATTATTCGGGAGCTGAGATAATGCGTGTTCTCAGAGATGAGGTTTTAAACCGTCAGATAAATGCGGTTGATTTCACATCTGCCGTTGAGCTTATACTTGATGAAAACGGAAGAGCTTCGGGCGCTGTCCTGATGAATATGGAGACAAAGGAAATCCTGATTGCGAGAGCTAAGACTGTCGTGCTTGCGACAGGCGGAGCGGGAAGACTTCACTATCAGGGATTCCCGACTTCAAATCACTACGGAGCAACGGCTGATGGACTTATTCTGGGCTACAGAGCCGGAGCGAAGCTTCTCTATGCCGATACACTTCAGTATCATCCGACAGGAGCGGCATATCCGGAGCAGATCTTCGGAGCTCTTGTAACTGAAAAGGTGCGTTCTGTCGGTGCGATGTTTGTTAATGCTGATGGTGAGGCTTTCATATATCCTCTTGAGACAAGGGATGTATCAGCGGCGGCGATTATCCGTGAATGTTCTGATAGAGGAAAAGGCATTGAAACTCCCGAGGGAAAGGGTGTATGGCTTGACACTCCGATGATTGAGATAATCGGGGGAGAGGGAACCATTGAAAAAAGAATTCCGGGAATGCTCAGAATGTACTCAAAATATGACATTGACATAAGAAAAGTTCCGATTCTTGTATATCCGACACTTCATTATCAGAACGGCGGACTTAACATCACTGCCGACTGTATGACCGATGTTGACAATCTGTATGCGGCGGGAGAGGTTGTCGGAGGAATCCACGGAAGAAACAGGCTTATGGGCAACTCGCTGCTTGATATAATTGTATTCGGAAGAAATGCCGGAAGAAATGCAGCTGAAAAGGCGAAAGAAATCACTGCCGGAGCACCTACGCTGAGCCATGTAAATGAGTTTGCAAAACAGTTAAAGGAAGCAGGCATTGAGACTGACACAGTATCACCGAAGCTTCTTCCCGATTACACTCGCAAGGTGTAATTTCGCAGGGGCGATTATTAACCGCCCCTGTGCATGTAATCAAGTTGGATAAATTTAAATTAAGAGGTAACTGAAAAATGGAAATAGTTGCGGAAATACTGGAAACCCTGATGATTTTAAGCTTCGGCATATCATGGCCGCTCTCGATAATTAAATCATACAAATCACGCTCAACAAAAGGAAAAAGTGCATTGTTCATGTGCTTTATCGTATTCGGATACATATGCGGAATAATCTCAAAAACACTCATGCAAAATTTTAACTTAGCATATTTCTTCTACTTTCCCAATGTAATTATGGTATCAACAGATATATGTCTGTATTTCAGAAATAAGAAAATAGAAAAAGCAGAAGCAGACGCGGAAGCGGAAAAAAGCAAGAAATAATATATCCCCTGCAATTGAAGTGCCGAGAAAATCACTGTCATACTGTCAGTTGAAATATTCGTCTCTTAATAAACCATAAATACAGTTGTCCCTGTACTCCTTTTCGGATACAAGGCAGCTGTCTTTTTTTGTCTCCTTGATTCTTTCTCCGGAGCGTGTAAATGTATTCGCACTTGATTTACGCATTACTCCTTCGAGTGTGAATCCGCATTTTTCCAGAACCCTCGCCGAAGCGCAGTTTTCTTTTAATACGTATGTATAGATTCTGTTCAAATCAACTTCTTTGAATGCCCATTCGAGCATACATTTTACAGCTTCTGTCATATATCCTCTGCATCTCTCATCTTGTGACATGCAATAGTGAATCTGAGCTGTATTTGAGTATGCATCGTACTTGCAAACCTCAATCAATCCAATGTTTTTATCAGAGAATTTCTCTGTCGAACATTTTTCTGCAATACACCAGATTCCGCTTTCCTTTGTTTTGAACATTCTCGGAACACGCTGAAGAAAGAATTTTTCAAACCCCTCAATATCATCCTTTTTGAAATCATACAACCCCTCATTGTAATATATAATATCGGCACAGTCATGCCAGCTTACATAATCATCGAAATCATCTTTTTTAAACGGACGGATAATCAGTCTCTCAGTTTCAAAGCTCGGAAAAATATCAAATGCACTTTTATTCATATCTTATACTCCTAATGATTCATTAAATTGTACAATCATTATATCACATAATCCGGGATTTTACTATACAAAAAGGGCGGAAATAAATCCGCCCAAAATAATCCTGTCAATTCCATTCTCCTGTCCAAACACCGACAGGACTTCTTGTGAAGTTCTCGGGAATCTTCATATATCCGCTGTCAAAGGCATATTTCATCGCAAATCCTCTGAGATTGATAAGTTCAACTCCCCAAAGCTCATGAATGAGATATTCGGGAATTTCCTTTATCATCTCTTCAACTGCATAGTCAAAATACTCCTGAACCATCGAACACAGCTCATCATATCCGTTTTCTTTATATATCTTTTTGATTTCAAGAAATTCCTCTTTGGTAACAACGGGAATACAAAGAGTCCATTTTCCGCTGTCTGATTTTTTCACAATACCGTATTCAGCGAGTTCTTCAAGCGCTATTGTATCTGAATCATCAATCTTTCCGTGACTCATCCGAAGCAACAGCTCATGCTTTCCAAGAACAGGCTCGGTATGACATTGACCCGTACGCTCCTCAAGTCCGTACATCAATGGAATAAGAATAAATCCATGCATTCCAACCCCGGGCATTTTCTTTGCATCGTTCATATATCCCACAACTGACCACTCAGTGTTATTCGGACGCTCCTTTACCCATGCAGTCTCAGGTTTTTTCGATGTATCTATAGTTCCGTTAATACTATCGACAGCATGTACAATAAGGAGCATTTTCATATCCTCAAAGCTCTGATAACCTCCGAATACTGTTTTATCCCTCGCACTTTCAATCATCTTCATAAGAAGAGGAGAAAATTTTTCGCTGATCTCAGCCATTTTGTCATACATCTTGTTCTGAATCTCCGTGCTGTAAATGACCATGTTCGTCTTGTATTTTCCTTTTTCACAGATGAGAAGTCCGGCATCCATAAGAATATCAATCTCCTGCTGCATATATGGAACAGCAATTCCGAGTGCAATAGAAAGCTCCTCAACGGTTGACGGGTTGTCATAAGCCTCCAGAAGAATGTTCTGAGGAATCATCCTCTCAATATATTTTCTTCCGGTCTCACCTTTTCGGCAGTTGAATCCGTACTCAAAATTTTCCGGATTGAAACTCCTTGTTCCGTATGTTCTTGCCATTTTCATACCCTCCTTTAATTTTTGGCGGCACTCATAAAGCTTACGCTTTACTGTACCCTCAGGGATGTTCAGATTGCGTGAAATGTCAGCAACCGGTTTATTTTCAAAATAAAACTCAGCCACAATACGAGCAAAGTCATGTGACAAAAAAGCAAGCTCACGCTGAAGAAGCTGAAGCTCGACAGTTTCAATGAAAGATTCTTCAACATTTGTTCCGTCGGATAAAATATCAGAAAAATCATAAACCGAATAACTTCCGCTTAATCTGTGCTTTTTGTCAGCCCAGCGAGCATATCGGTTGCGTGCAATTCTCCACACCCACGCCGCAAACTCGTTGGGAACGGTGCCTTTTCTCAATGCTGAAATCACTTCAAGCGAAATTTCCTGAGTTAAATCCTCAGCTTCGCTCCGCGAGCTCGTTTTTTTCAGAGCAAAGCCGAACACAGAATCAAGAAATTCCCTGACATATAAATTTATCAGTTCATCCACAATCCAAACCCCCTTTCGTTATCATATAATTTATATTTTAAAATATTGTCTCTGTCTATCTTCTGACAAACGGAGCTTCAATACATTTCTGAATCCATTCACGTGTGACATGTATGCCATATTGATCGTGTCTGTCTCCAAACTGCACTTCTTCAAAGCTCAAAGCTTTTTTATAGGCTTCAACAGCTTTTTCACGTTCGTTTATCATATCCCGGCATAATCCGATCCAGCGGTATGAATCGGCTGTGTCGTGTCTTGATACTCCGCGGTTAATTATATCTTCGCTTACCTTTATGGATTCTTCGTAATGACGGCTGTCAAATAATTGCATACGGAGAAGATATATAACATGGTTATCATTAATCGTGAATTTTTTATAACGCTTATAGTATCCCGCTGATAAGTCAAACGGATCCGAATAACCGGTTTCCTTTATATTTTTTACCAGAAGCTCCGCACAGTCATCTTCTATTGTTTGCCCGGCCTTTTTCATCGCATAAGCCTGAAACGGATCAAATATTACCTTTGAATACTTGCTTTTAGATGTGAAAACCAAAGTTTGCCTATTCAGAAGCCTTTCTGTAAACTTAATCTGACATGTGCCGTCGTCAAAATAAGCGGCAACACAAACGGGAGCGGAAATAAAGGCTTTCTGACATACATCCACAGTAAGTATATATGTTCCGTCTAATTCTTGCTCAGTGATATTTTCCAATGAATATGAGAGGTTTTTGTTGGTTTTCAGCCATTGGTCAAAGAACCATCTCAGATTCATTCCCGAAAATTCTTCGCATATTCCGATAAACTCAGGCGTATATAATACTTTTCCTCGGTAAGCTTTCAGTGTATGACGCATGATATCAAAATAACACTCCTTACCGATAACATCAATCAGCATTGACATAATTGAAAATGATTTTCCGTGACATATGCTTCCGTGGTAATCGTCACCGTACTCATTATCATTGCCGCTCAAAGCTTTCTGAGCTTGTTCATCCGGAAGAATAATCGTTGTGTTTTTTTCATCGTTTGCATACTTCATGTAATCATTAATCATGCGGTCATGAAAAGACCTTATGCCTTTTGCGAACTGCGAATATTCTCTGTCGAGCGACAGGCTGAGTCCGAGTCCAAGCCAATCGGGACGTTCATTTTCCAATACATATTCCCAGAAATACTGATGACCTATTTCGTGCGGAACTATAGCCTTATAATATTCAGCGCGTTCACGATTTTCAGGTTTGCAATTTTCAAAATTATGTACATACACAATACCGCCGGAAAAATTGCCCCCACCATACCATTTTGATGATCCGGGAAGAACGGTAAAAGATTTGTATGGATAAAAGCCGATAAAGTTAACGAAAAAATCAATTGCATCAACCGCTGTTTCCAGAATGAATTCCGCACATTCCTTATATTGCGGATAGTGAACAACCGTGACCGTGATTCCGAGAACCTCTGCGGATACAGATGACATTTTTTTGCTTACCGCAAATCCGTAATAATTTGTTATGTTTTTTTCTGAATAGGTATTGCCGTTTTTTTCTCCGGAAGCAAAAATTTTGTATCCGTCTGTTATATTCTCAAACGTGAGAGAATAAGAATTCCCGACAGGCTCATCCCAATAAAGCTTCGGATACCATGCCGTCCGTCCGCTGAATTCAAATATATCATCCTCATGATAGTGTGAATGAGGCAAATTTCCTGAAAATATTATTTCAGCTGTAAATTTCTCATCGGCTTGAACAGGCTCAGAGAAATCAATGAGGATAAGATTGTTGTGATGAATTACAGTGTATTCATCCGGCAAACCACCGTTGATACTTTCAATAATTAAATTTTTATTTTCAATGTTTCCTCTGTCAATACACAATCTGCTTACAGGTAATTGAGAATCATTCCGCCAGACAATTGATTCGGTGCCTGAATAAATATTTTTTTCAATATCCAGGTTTAGAGAAATGGTATATTCCGCCGGACTTAATTTTTTGGGAGTAAAAAACAACTTGTCTTTTGAATTAAACAGTCCTTGTCCATATGTATAATTTTTCTGCTGCATAATTATCCTCCGCATTAATTTTTATTGAACGAATTTATAAACTCATCTGTATAGTGCCTCACCCGGAGGACAGGTTCAAAAATATTTTTAAAATTAATAAAATTAACAAAAAAGAGACTTGTTCAGCCTCCTTTAACACCGTAAGCAAGAAGTCTCCCGCCTCTACAGGCGGCGAGATGAATTGCGTTTTTTGTTCGATATTCATTGCGTTTTCTTCTTTTTTGTGGTATAATATATGAAACAACCAAGCACGCCCGTTGCATAAATTGATAACAGATTATGAACAGAAGAAAGCAAATTGAAAGGCAGGAAAAAGATGATATAATAAAACAAAAAAGGAAAAGGTAAAGATAAAAAAATGAAAGCAAAAATATATAAGGTAAAGGCGTACACAAATGAGATAATACGGGGGAAATTCGAAAAGATCCACGACGCGCGAGTACAGGGGATGATGGAATATCCGCTGATAGATGTATTGATAATAGTGATGTGCAGCGTAATAAGCGGATTGGAGAAACTTGAAGAAATTGTAACATATGCAGAAAACAAACAAGGGTTTCTAAGTCAGGTATTCAAAATAAATTCATATCCGAGCAAGTCACAGATAAGCCGAATACTGAGTATGGTAGACGGAGAAGAAGTGGCGGAAGCAATAATAGAAATCATGAAATTACGTATATTGAACTTAGGCGATGTAATAGCAGTAGACGGAAAAACAGTAAGAAGTACGGTACCTAAAGGGAAAACGCACGGAGGGTTACAGATATTAACAGCATATTTTGTAGAAAGTGGGGTGGTATTAGGACAAAAGTATATAGATAAGAAAACGAATGAAATCCCTGTATTTCAAGATATGTTATGCTGTATAAATATAGGAGGAAAGATAATCACAGGAGATGCAATGCACTGCCAGAAAGATACCTGTGCAATGATAACAGCAAAAAAAGGAGATTATGTTTTCGGACTGAAAGGCAATCAGGGGACGTTGCACACGCAGACAGAAGTGTATTTCAAGTGTTATGAAAACAGCGATAAAATCGAGGTTTTTGAAGCACCTGTCGAGAAACAGAGCGGCAGAACTGAACGCCGTACATTCATGAGAATTTCAGATATTACGAATTTCAGCGGACTTGAACATTGGTTAGGATTGAAAAGCATATTTGCTGTGAAACGTATCACAGAAACCAAAAACGGCACCTCAGAAGAGGTAAGTTATTACATATCAAGTCTTGATGTAAGCCCTGAAAAAATGCTTGATATTGTCCGTTCGCACTGGAAAATCGAGAGTATGCACTGGTGTCTTGATGTTATTTTTTCAGAAGATGAATGCCGTATTCTTTCGCTTGACGGGCAGAAAACTCTCAATGCTTTTCGCAAACTCGCTTTGTTGCTTCACGAAACCTACATTAAACAACACAATTTGAAAATTGCTATCAAAAATAATATGATTGCTTGTTTGATCAACGACGATTTGTTATTTCAAATCTGTTCATAGCTTGTTCCCAATTTATGCAACGGGCGTGCAGTGGAAACGCCATGCTTGTGGCAGATTCAATCTTTTCTGCTTGTCGTTATTATGAGATTTTCCAATCGAGAGATTTCAAGCAATGTGCAATCATAACCTCATTCGTGCCGCTCCTCGGCAACCTTCGTACCGAAGCGGAAGATGCGGAGGAATTTAAAAAGTACGAAGTATATACAAAAATGCTCGGCACACAGAGTGCTGAAGATTTTGAACAAGAAGCAAAGCGTAAATTCATAGAAGAACCTGCACAAATGAAACTGTTGATTGTAGTCGACAAGCTGTTGACTGGTTTCGACGCACCGTCTTGCACATTCCTTTATATAGACAAATCCATGCAAGACCACGAACTGTTCCAAGCAATATGTCGTGTCAACCGTTTGGACGGCGACAGCAAGAGGTTCGGGTATATCGTGGACTACAAGCAGTTATTCGGCGACTTGAAGGGTGCGTTGGAAAAATATACATCGGGTGCGTTCGAGGGTTACGATGCCGAAGATATCGAAGGCATGATTCACGACCGTGTTGACGAAGCCGAAAAGAAGTTATTACAGACCCTTGAGGAGCTTGATGATTTGTGCGGCGGTGTTCCCGCTCCGCAAGAAGAAGTCCATTATCTGCATTACTTCTGCGGTGAAAGCGGTGTGGGTGGTCTTGATGACGAGTCCTATGCCCGCAGCCGCGAAAAGCTATATCGGCTTACAAATAAGTTAGTACGCTGTTTTGCCGAAATAAAAGGGGATGTAACGACAGCTAATATTGCCGACCTTTCCTCTTGGATAGAGCCGAAAGTCGGCTTCTATATGGCACTCAAAGAAACCATCGGCAATGCAAGCGGTGACTTCATCGACTTGAAATCCTACGAGCAGGATATGCGACGCCTTATCGACACTTATATCCGTTCGGAAGACAGTCGCAAAATCGGTGAGTTTGACGATTTCACCTTGCTTGATTTCGTGGAAGCACAAGGCGAGAATCTGGGAGTACCGGTAGGAACAATCTACAGTTGGAGGAAGGAGCTGAAGAGAGGTGACAGAAGACCGAAAGCAAAGAGCGAAGAGAGAGGGGAACGGACTGAATATGAGAGGCGGATACGGGAGTTAGAGGAAGCAAATGAGATCTTGCGAAAAGCAATGGTTTTTTTCGTAAGTCCCCCAAAGAAGTAAAAAAGAGCGAGATATTCGAGTACATCAGGGTTGAGCGAACGAAAGTGAAGCTGATGTGCAAGATACTCAAGGTGAGTGAATCGGGGTACTACAAATGGCTGAAGAGGAGTAGAGAGCCGTCGAAGCACGAGATTCTGTTGGGGGGAGATAGTGGAGATACACGAGGAGAATGAGGACTATGGAGGGTACAGAATATACCTTGAGCTGAAGGTGTTTCGAGGGTACACAGGGTGCTACCAGACGATACGAAGCATATGTAAAAAGCACGGAATAAAGGCGAAAACGAGGAAACGTCACCCGAACGGAATCACGAAAGCAGACGAGAAGTCAGAGGCGAGCAAGAATCTGACACATCAGGATTTCGCTTCCGATGAGCCAAACAAAAAATGGCTCGGAGACATCACCGGGGTAGCATGTTCGGACGGAAAGCTGTATATATGCGGAGTTTTGGACTGCTATGACGGTGCAATCGTGGGCTTGACCATGGACGACAACATGAAGAAAGAGCTGTGCATAGATGCACTTTCGTCAGCATACCACAGGTACTGCAAAAACGGCTCACCGGGCTTGATGTTTCACTCTGACAGAGGCAGTCAGTACACCAGCTACAAATATCGTGAGAAGCTGACAGAATTTGGCATCACCCAGAGCATGTCATCAAGTGGCAGATGCTACGACAATGCACGAATGGAGTCATTCTGGGCTACTCTGAAAAAGGAGCTTATATACAAGCACTCAACCGAGCATCTCAAGATGGCGGAAGTGAAATCGATGGTTTTCAGGTATGTTCATGCTTACTACAATCGTAGACGTATCTACACTCCGAATGATGGCTTGCCTCCCCTCATCATGCGTCAGCTTTTCTACGATTCCATCGCTTCCGCTGCCTAATCTTTTTTGGGCTTTCCTTTCACTCTACTTTTCTTCACATTTCCAGATCTCTTACATAGCACGAACCGTTTCGAGAGCGTTCCGCCAACTCCAGCAAGGATTATCAGAAGGTACACTGATCGCCGAGCAACTGGACGCCATTGATTCGCTGCCGTCAGGCATACTGGACAAGCGTTCACCCGTAGACGGCAGTCTCATCGAGCTCGTGGAGCTGACCGGTTGCAAGTGCATCGCCGGTTTCCCTGAGATGTGCTGTTCCGATGCTGTGGCGACACTGGGAATTATTTACACGATGGCAGGGGTGAGTTCAGAGGGCATCATCGAAGTCAAAGCGGTACCTCGCAGACCAAACCCTGCATTCAACTTCCACAAGTGGCTCTCAGTTGAGGGTCTGCGTATCGACCTAACGCTGGGTCAGTTCCATCCGCTAGGCGATGAAGTAGGAGCTGCGGTTGCGTTCACTCAGCACCCATTCGAGGTTGATGATGAGTACACCATCGAGAGGGTGAGGTTTGTGACTCCGGTACAGGCAGTGCCGTTCGCCGAGCATATCGACTTCGCACATGTTTTCTATGAGTGACAACGTTCTGAACTATGTGACCACATGAAGCTGTATAGTATGTGAAATTATATCATTTGAATGACTTGCATACGCCTTCTGTCTCGCCGCACATAAAACGAAAATGCCCGCCGAATGGCAGGCTTTTTTCAGTTTTGCCTCACGAGCAACAACCTATGCGTGAACTTGATACAAAGGTAGAGGATGTGTAGTCGCAGCGTGAACATGCACTTACATCATATGTTTCCTGAAGACACCTTGGAACAGATGAGTAATATTTATGGGCTATACGTTCAATACGCTCAGTTGTAAGATTGTGACCAAACAAACATAGTATACCTTGTATTGATACTGTGTTATCATCCGATTTTACTCCCGTGAAATGACTACATCAACGTATTATTTGAAAACTCAAAATCAAATGTTGAATTATTCTTACTCGCTCCAATTGTATTCAGAGTTATATCTTGCGGTAGATAAGAAGGGTATAGAATAGTCAACTGACTATCTTCTATGAGTGCTTCAACTGTATCAAAATACACAGCTTCACCGCTGCGTACATATTCGTAATCTCCCTCTAATATGCTCTCTCCGACGGGAATTTTCAGCACATCATGTATGATATACTTGATTGGTTCAAATCCCATCGCATACCCAACTGTAGTCACTGCCAACACCACAAAAACAGCGCTTGCCACAGCCACAATTGGTCGAAATGACTTACGGTTTATTAGTCTCTTTTTTCTTTGCTTCCTGTCAAGCTTCTCCTTAATTCTGGTACTCCTCTGTTCATCCTCTTTCTTAATTGCGTCAACATCAATTCCTTCAATATCAAGCATCATATCTACACACATAGATATGAGATCAGTATCAGCTTCTTTCAGCGGTTTTTGGTTTTCACCCGATATGATTTCCTCCAACGCCTCAATCAGCTCATCATCGCTTGTGATTGCTTTTCTCCCTTCGATTTCACTAAGTCGTATCCTCAACTTCTCGGTCATTGCTTCCATCACCTCTGTTTTTATCTCCCCTTTCTGGAAATCTATCCTCATATAGTAATCCTCGTTTTTCAGATTTTATTGGGATTCTCATTTGTAAACTTTATGTTAACACACAAACTGATCTGTTATGTCTTTAACTATATCTTTCATCTTTTTCTCCAAGCTCCTGTATTTGTCATACAGTGTTGAGTACGGGAGATGCATGATTTCTGATATCTCTACCAGTTTCATTTTCTTTATATACCGATATCCATACAGTTGATGCTCCTCAGGAGTCAGCTGTTTATATATATCCTGTATGTATTTTTCGATATCTTTCTCGGAAACAAGAGAACTGTAGTTTTCTTCTCTGTATTCCTCTGGTGCTTCATCAAAAGCAACGGTTCTTTTTGCATGTTTTGCTGTACTAGTTCGATATCTTCTAACGAATATCTCGGCTGAACGGTACAGCCAAGCTCTGATCTCATCAAAGTAAAGCTCGTCTTGCTTTTCGACCAGGAGCAAAAAAACATCACTGATGATCTCCTCAGCGGCTTGTGTGTTTCCGCGAGTAACCCCTAAACAGTATGCAAACAACTCGGACTGATATTTGTCAATGATGTCATGAATTTCATGATCGTTCATATTCAACGTCCTACTCTCCCATTATCATTGTGACATTTCACAAAAAAAGCAAATGTGAATTTGTGCATTGATACAAAGATGACAAAACTTTAAAATGTTTTCCGATATTTTTCGATTTTCGTGGATTACTATATAGAGGGATAAATTAGCATTTCATCAAATCTCATTGAAGTCTATCTATGATGAATCCATTAAAAACATATTTTTATGAATAACACCTTAAATATCATTATATACCAAAATATTTGTAATTGCAATAAAAAAACATTATTTTTATGGAGGTGTGGAATTTGAGAGTAGGACTGATCGGAGAAAACTCAATTGAATATATCAATGTTTTATTAGACATATGGAACAACGGTGACTGTGCTGTGCTGATTGATTGGCGTATTCCACCGCAGACTGCACTGGAAATGATGCGAGAGGCATCAGTACAGAGATGCTATATAGAAAAAAGAATGTTAGAAAAAGCAGATAACTTTAATGTATCAGGTATAGAATTTGTGGTGTTCGAAAGAAAAAGTGCCTCTGCCGAATTGGTGTCGCAAAATGTATATGATAGATTCATCAAAAACTACACAAGCAGTGAAGCTGTGGTCACATATAGCTCTGGCACGACCGGCAAGGCTAAGGGGATCATACTGTCACACTACGCTATCAACACCAATGCTGACGCTATCATCGACTACATGAAGCCAACAGAAAACGACTGTATATACGTAGCCAAAACGCTTTCGCACTCATCTACGCTTACAGGTGAACTGCTTGTTGCACTGAAAACTCACTTGAAATTAGTGATGGCTCCAGCAATTGTGCCGCCGAGGATTACGCTGACCAACGTATCAAGATTCGGAGTGACGATACTGTGCTTGAATCCGACTCTGCTGTCGATGTATGCAGAGGAATACAGCAGAAATAGATATGATATCACACCTCTGAGAGTGATGTATGTGAGTGGGTCGATACTGAGTGATCGGGTGTACAAGATTGCACGTGAGACGTTCGTGGGGGTACCAATATACAATGTGTATGGCTTGTCCGAGGCGGGACCTAGGGTAACTGCACAGAGGGGAGGTTGCTGCCAAAGCAACTCTGTAGGGAGACCGATCAAGGGAGTGGAGATAGCAATAGTTGACGATGATGGCAATGAAGTCAGTCGAGGTGAGCGAGGGATTGTCTATGTGAACACGATTTGTCAGTCTGATGGATACATAACTGGAAGTGAGAAGCTGACATCGTTATACAGAGGCTGGCTGAATACAGGCGATATCGGCTTCATTGATGAGTATGATGAGTTGCATGTTGTCGACAGAGTCGACGATGTTATCATCATTGATTCCCACAAAATCTATCCAAGTGATGTTGAAAGGCAGGTTTTGAAAAATCAAGATGTGAATGAGTGCTGTATTACAAAAATATCATTGAATGATAATATGGAATATATTGGTTGTCTATATACTGGAAAACAAGATACCCAAAAAGAAATAATATCAAAACTTAAAAAAAAGCTTTTACCTTATGAGATCCCACAATTTTTTATTCATACTGAATTTCTGCCCAAAACATTAAATGGTAAAGTAAATAGAAATGAATCCTCCGAAATAATAATGAAGCATCTATTATAAAATAAAAAGGTGGTTATCATGGATAAACAAATAATTAAGCTCAAATTACTTGATATTATTAGACAGATATTTAACAATGATGATGACGAAAATCAAATTACTGAGCATTTAAATCTTATAGAGGATTTAAATATGGATTCAATTATGTTTATATCAATTATTATTGAAATTGAGAATAATTTTAACATCATAATTCCAGATGAATTATTAATAATGGATAATTTCAAGAATGTGGATGATATACTTAATATAATATTATCTGCAAATATAATTAATACCCCTATATCCGAAACATGAGTAGCACAAATAAAATATAATTTGTGAAAGGTGTTTATCCATCATGAATGAAATTGAAAGCTTTCTTAGCAATATATATAAGCAAAACAAATTTTACTTTAACAGGGTGAAAACACACAGAATAGATAATTATTTAGATATCACAAAATATCCCATATTATCAAAAGTAGAAATACAGGAAAACAGATATGAAATGTTTTCAAATAACTTTAAAATGAAATATTACGTTCAAGATTTAATTAGGCATAGCACATCTGGCACTTCAGGAATGCCTATAAATATTTATTGGGATCCAACTGATTATTTTCATTCTACGATGGCAATGTGGAGAAAACGAAAATTATATTATAATATTACTCCTTATTCAAGAAAGTTAAGTTTTGCAAACTCTTATTACTCAAATGAAATAATTTTAAAAAAGGATGAACATGAATTAATTATCAATCGTCAATGTGTTTATGATGATAAATTTAAAGAAACTTTGAATAATGTGATTAATGAATATAACCCAATCTGGCTATATACTCAGCCCAGCACATTAGACAAAATAGTATATCGTATCTCTCATAACGATTTATCATTGCCATCTTCTGTTTGTTATATAGAATCAGTTGGAGAGGTTTTATCAGATACTCTAAGATATAAGTTAAAAGGAATTTTTAAGGGTGAAGTCGCTGATATGTATGGATCTGAGGAAATGAATACTATTGCTTATGAGTGCCCTTATCATAAAATGCATATTTTAACTGATAATGTTTTTGTAGAATGTAAATGCGGAGATAATATACAAGAATTTGGAGAAGGTGAAGCAATTATTACAAACTTAAAAAATACTGCTATGCCTTTTATTAGATATGCACAGGGAGATATTATTGTTAAAAAACCATTAAAAAAAATTTGTCCATGCGGATCGAACGACCCTGTTATAGAAATTATAAAAGGAAGAGTTTACGAGAGTGTAACAATTTTCAATGGAAAAGAATTATATCCTCTTTTGTTATTGAATATTGTAAATAAAGTTAATAATGATTTGAATGATCCAATAAATAAATTTACTTTCACATATAAAGTATCAACAAATATGTTATATGGTTATTTTGAGATATATAAAAAATATATGGGTTGGGATAATGTAATTAGAGATGCATTATTACAAGAATTATCAAAATATAAATTTTATAGTCTGACGATGGAAATGCACATTGTGAATGAAATTCCTAATAATAAATCCGAAAAGTATAAAATACTAATAATTGAGGGATAGCAAAATGATAGCTGATATACCAATAATATATGAATTTATATACAAAGATGGATTTTATGTATATGATTTATATAAAAACAAAATACTAAAAGTTCATTCCGACCACTATCATGAAATAAGGAAATTGAAGAATGTTGGACTTGAAAGTTATGTTAATTCTACTATATCTTCGTCAGTTCATACTGATATAACTAAGCTAATTAGAAAAGGTTATTTTTCTAATTCACAAATAACGCAGTTACACCATCCTCTAACGGAGTATATACCTCCACTAATTGAAAAACGATTACGTAAAATAATATTACAAGTTACTCAAAATTGTAACTTCATATGTAGATATTGTGCTTATGCTAATGATGACATATATAATAGAGGTCACGAGAATAAATATATGACATTTGATATTGCGAAAAAAGCTATAGATTACTTGTTTTCTCATAGTTGTAATTCAAAAGATATATCGATTAATTTTTATGGAGGCGAGCCTCTACTTAATATTGACCTTATCAAAAAAAGTGTAGAATATTCCAAAAGCTTGTTTTTAGTAAAAAAAATTAAATTTTCTATGACTACCAATGGATCTATATTAAATGAGAAGATACTTGATTTTTTAATTGAAAATAATTTTAATGTTACAATAAGTTTGGATGGTTCTGAAAATATACAAAACTCACATAGGAAATTTGCACTTAATGGAAATAATACATTTGATATAGTGTACAATAATATAAAATTTATAAAAAATAAAAATAGAAACTATTATGACAATTATGTTTCGTTTAATCCTGTTATTATGAAAAGTGAAAATAGCTCGGAAGTTATGAATTTCTTTTTAAATGAGGCTGAGATGCCTGCTTCAAAAGTATTTCTAAATTATGCCGATCTTACGGGAATAGATTATTTTGAAGATATAACATATAATGATATAAAAGACAATTATGCAATAGACTTAGTAAATAATGAACAAGAAAAAAGAATTATAGACTTAAAGCCGCAAAAAATATCTTCTAGGTTTACTCATGGTGGTCCTTGTGTATCGGGAGCACATACGATATTTATCTCAACTGACGGAACATTTTATCCCTGTGAGAAATCTTTTGAAATTCTGACAAACAATATCGGTTCAGTATATAGCGGTTTAAATGCTGATGCAATATCTTCTTTGTTGAATATATGTAAAATTACTGAGAATGAATGTAAAAAGTGTTGGGCAATAAGATTTTGTAGTATTTGTCAGGCAAATTGTATAAAATCTGAAGATGAAAAAGAAAACAAACAACTAAAACTTAGAATCTGCGAGTATCAAAAAAAGAAAGCAAAAACTATGTTAATAAACTATATAAATCAATGAAAGGCTTATTATGAAAATTTTTTTACTATCATCTTCATATATTGAGGATTTGCTAATTATATTTTTATGTAATATATTTGAAAATGTATTTCTATTAAAAGAAAATCATAGTGACAGTGAATATTCCTTAGAAAAAATTATCCTTGTTCAAAATTATTCTGATGCTATTAAAGCTGCCGATTTTGTTTTAGTTATAAATGATGGTTTTTATTCAAACGAAATACATAACGCAATTAACTACGCCTGTACTCAAGAAAGTAAAAAGCTAATTGTAAAGAAATATGATAGAAAAAATGAGTCTAAAGATATTAAAGATTTATATCCTGTTTTTACTAATTATAGTATTGCTCCAACTATTTTAATATTTGAATGTGGAAATTATGCTCAAATAGAAAAAATAGAAATAAATCTCAATAACTTTTTAGTAAATAAATCCATAAAATTACATCACTTTTTTTCCGATAAATGCAGTTCTTTAATTGAGAATATTAATAATGAAATATTGCAATTAAAACAGTATGTGGATAACGAATATGATATAGCACTATTTTCTTTCGATAACAATTTTATTATAAATAATTCTGAATCTTTAACATCAATTCCTCAAAAAATATCACCAGACGTTACAATTTGCTGTGTTGAATCAGATTCTTACCAATATGAAGAATTAATTAATACATTTAAATATAAATATGATATAAAAATTGACTGCATTATAAAATCAGAGTATTTTACATATACTGACACTGGAAATGATTTTTCAATAAAATATAATTTATTTGATAACAAAAACGATATATCAATACCCATTTTATATTCGCAAGATAAAAAGTTATATGATCAAATATTCTCAATTATTGAAAATAAATTAATTTTTCCAGATAATATTGTAGTTATTTAAAATGAAGAAGAATGCATGTACATATACTACTATAATTGCTTATAGAAAGGAAAAGTAAATGAATATTATAAAAGAAGATTCTCAATCCGAGTATAGTTTAATTTCCGCAGAGTGTGACCCAGGTGCAGACAAAGCATGTGATAAAGCCGTTGCGGCAGCGTGTACAGCTGAAGGTTGTGCAACTACTGAGCATGGTGCGTATGAGCAGGCAAAAACAAACAACAGCTCTTCTTCATAAAAACATAAAACAACTTAAGTTGTTTTCATAAGGAAAAACCTAAAGTGCTGTATAAGTAATTTAAAATAAGCTCAACATGCATTCTTCTTTCCATTTAAATTTATACAGTAAAAAGAGGAGGTGTGGAAAAGGTGGAACGAATGAAAGAGATCGTGAGAGGGGTCAGGTACTCAATGGGGTTGCTCTACCGCTCGAGTGGGTTAACCATACTGCTGTGTTACCTTCTCCAGACAATATCTGTCACTATTCCACTCGCAAACACATACATCGTGAAACTGCTGCTCGACGAGCTCACCTCTCCGGATCATAGGGAGCAATATATCTATGCCTATGTCCTTGCCTTCGTACTCTCCCTCGTCCTACAAAATGCACTCAATTCCATTTACACAATTGTCAATAAAACTATGCTTGATAAAGTGCGACTTACATCAACGACCGAGTTCCTTGAGAAGGTAAAGCAGCTTCCAATGGCCGTCATTGACTCGACAGAGGGCGGAAAGATGATATCTGGGGGTTGGCGCGGAAGAGACCACTGCACCTATCTGTTCAACAGGGTTATTGAGCTAGTCACAGCGGCGTACTCGTTCATCCCGGTCTGCACCACCCTGTTTGCTTTCAACGTCGGATATGCCCTTCTCTACTTCGTTCTCACCGTCCCCGGCATCGTTGTCAACGCAGCGTACGAAAAGAAGAACAACAAAATATTGATCGAGTCGTATGAAACGCAACAAAAGGCGAACCGCTATCGATGGATACTGACAGGGGCACCGAGCGCCAAGGACGTGCGCATGTATAACCTTGCTGAACCTCTTAAGGAAAGATACGACACAGAAAGAAACATCTCACGCAAGCTGAACCTGTCTCTGCACCGAAAGATACTGTCGTCGTCGCTGGCTACGGAGACACTGAGACATGCGGGAGAGGTGATATTCACGATATTTGTGATCACTGAGGCGCTCAGGGACGCCGTCACCGTCGGGAATGTGGCCCTGTACATCGGATTCGCCGTGTCTGCGTCGTCGTCGTTTCAGGCTGTGATGACAAAGGTAATTTACCTGGCCACAATCACACCGGAGCAGATGACGATGGCGTCCGAATTCATGGATTTCGAGTGCCCGGATAAGCGTTCGGGTATACGAGCTTTGGAAAGCTTTGAGTCTCTCGAATTCGACGATGTGTACTTCAAGTACCCCTACACCGACAAGTACGTGCTCAGCGGCGTCTCGTTTGTACTGAACAAAGGCGACACAATGTCGATCGTGGGCGTGAACGGTGCGGGAAAATCGACAATTGTCAAAATCATGATCGGGATATACCCGCCGGACTCGGGAGGTATACTGATAAACGGACACCCTATGGGCGAGTATGATATTGGTGATGTACGAAAGGTTTTCTCAGTGCTATTCCAGAACTTCGTGCAGTACTCGCTGACGGTCAGGGAAAACATCGCTCTTTCGGACATCAGCCGCATGGGCAATGACGCTGAGATCATCGACGCACTGAGGAAGGGAGACATATACTCCAAACTCGCCGAGGGCGGTGAGAGCGATGCGGAGATGCTTGGCAGGTACATGAGCCGCCAATTCGACGACGGAGGTATTGAGCTGTCGCGGGGGCAGTGGCAGAAGGTGGCACTGGCGCGCATATACTTCAAGGATGCGCCTGTGATCATCTTCGATGAGCCGTCAGCGGCACTGGATGCAGAAGCGGAAGATCGCATATTCCAGAACTTCGAGGAGGTAGCGCAGAACAAGACGGGTATCATGATATCTCACCGAATGTCGAGTGCACGGGCATCGAACAAGGTGATCGTGCTGGACGGCGGAAAGATCACTGAGAGCGGCACGCACGATGAGCTCGTTGCACACGAGGGCAGCTTGTACGCACGACTGTACAACCTGCAAAAAGAAAAGTATTCGGTCAGAAGCGAGGTGACGTGAGGTGAAAGATGGAAGGGTCAGTTTTTTTGTTGAAATAGCACGCAACATATGGTTCGGCGTGAAGGTGAGCTTCTCATCGTCGAAAACGTACTTTTCACTCAAGTGCCTCATACTGCTATCGACGACGTTCGTGCCGCTGCTGAGCATCTGGCTATGGAAAGAGGTTCTGAACGGAATCGCAGACGTAGCGAATTCGGGTAGGTGGGTTGCGGTATGTCTCGGCGTGCATCTGTTGGTCAAGCTCACAATGGCACTGGTGGGCAGGTTCGATACATATGTTAGCTACAGGTACAACGATGCGATCAGTGTGTATATAGATAACGTGATGATTGAGAAGGTCGCACGAATGGAACTGGCATTCTTTGATTCGGCCTCAATGAGCGACAGACTTGATCATGTGACCGACAATTTCTGGACTCTGTATGACACAGCATGGCTGGTATTCAGTATATTGTCGGCTATTATCAACATCGTCGCTACCTTTGTAATAGTGAGCGCCTACCGCATATGGTTGGGTGTCTTGACTTTGTTGCTTCTGATACCATTTTTTGTGTACAATCAGAAGCAAACAGAGAGACGTTTGAAAATTCAGAAAGGGCAGATACGAGACGAACGAATGAAGAGCTATTGCTATGGAGCAGTGCAGGACAACGACATACAGTTTGAGATTAAGCTCAATGGTATCGGCGACTACTTCATCAGCAGGTATCGTGAGATAGGTATGAAGCTGATCAAGCAAAATTCACGTGAAGAGGTCAGACACAATATACTGAACGGACTCATCACCATCGTGAACGTGTCGAGTGAAGCTATTGTCCTGATTGTCTCAGTCATGGATGTGCTGGCGGGAGTGCTGGGGGTCGGAGACCTGCAGTACAACGTGAGCATGGTGGGTCGGCTGAGAGCACAGGCGAGTTCACTGGTGAAAGACATCAATACATTCATAGTGAACAACATGCGTCTTAGAGAGCTGCGGGAGTTTATGGCCATCAAGCCGGAAAACGAAAAGAGCGGCGATAAGATGCCGTCGGAAACTCCTGAAATTGAGTTTCGCAGCGTGTGGTTTCGGTATCCCAACGCTGAGCAGTATGTGCTCAAGAACTGCTCATTCGTCATTCATCCTCATGAGAAAGTAGGGCTGATTGGACTGAATGGCTCTGGCAAGTCGACTATAATCAAGTTGATGTTTCGATTTTATGATCCGGAGTGCGGCAGTATCACTCTTGACGGAATAGACATCAGAGAGTATGACATATATGCGGTGAGAAAGGTATTCGGAGTGCTGTTTCAGGACTGCATCAGATACAGCCTGCCGCTACGTGAGACGATAGGATTGTCGGATTTCGGAGAGCGGTACGACGATGAAAAGCTGGACCGGGCGTGCGAGATAAGCGGGTTCTGCGAGGTGGTGGGAGACTGGGAGAAGGGGTATGACAGCGTTCTGGGCAGGTCATACGACCCAGAGGGCAAGGATTTGTCGGGAGGTCAGTGGCAGCTTGCATCTCTTGCGCGTGCGTACTTTAAGGACGCCGAGTACATGGTGCTCGATGAGCCGTCGGCGGCACTTGATCCGGTATCGGAGGACCGCATATTCGAGCAGCTGTATCGGCTGAGTGAGGGCAAGACCTCGGTGACGATCTCGCACCGGCTGTCGAACACGACGCTTGCGGACAAGATACTTGTGATCGATGACGGACGCATAGTGGAGCAGGGCTCTCACGCCGATCTGCTGAGGAAGGGCGGCAGGTATGCCCATCTATTCTCCCTTCAGGCCAGTAGGTATCTATGAGGTGTGTTAAGAAAGATAGGGAGTATAGGGATAAGTTGATAGACAGCGAGAGTCGTCAATGAGGATCACATGATTCAGAGTGGTGGGGCAGCATCAACTTCTGTAAACCCAAAAAGCATATGAATTAAGCATCCCAAATGATACCTAGATTTGTTTCCCTGAAAAATCGCTCAACTCAAAATGAGCTTAGTAGAGCACATTTTTATGTAACGAAGGAATCAAACACCATGAACATCGGAATGATAGATTGGAACAGCTTCGATATGGTAGGCGGAACAAGAGTATATATAACAAACCTGGCACTAAGCTTGAAGAAAAAAGGAGACAGTGTAGTCATCCTAACTTCTGGAGAGGTATTGCCTAGATATAAAGATTTAGGTCTACCATTTCATACAATAGAGAACGATAACTACTCTGGAGCAGGATTTATGAATTTTACTAGATTCTGCCGAAAGATGGTGGATGAACTAAAGGTTGATGTTGTCCATGTACACTACAACCATGCTTTCATTGTGGCCAAGTTGATAAAATCAACTAAAAATGTACCTTTTTTCATTACATTTCATGGTCCTGAGTATGGATTGCTGAACTTGCCCAACATGAAAACATACTGTAAAGAGGCGTTAGAGAGTGCCGATAATGTATTCTACTCATCAATAGACGTGGTGAGCGATTTCAGCAAGCAAGTCAATACTGTTGTAGATGAAAAATATATCTATATGCCCAATGCGGTAATGCCACCTACTCCAAATAGATATTATGTTTATAGTTCAAAAAAGATACTGTTATTTATTGGAAGATTGTCAGAAGAAAAGGGATTATATATCTTATTTGAGGCTATGAAGCATTTCAAAAACAGGCAAGATATCGAATTGCATGTGGTAGGAGATGGATATTTAAATAATTGGTGTAGAAACTTCATAGAAAAAAACAACATGGAAAACATAATAAAGATGATCGGAGAATTATTCAGAGAAGAAGTGATGCAAAGAATGTACAGTTCATACTTAGTGGTAATTCCCTCTATACATGAATCTATGCCTACTGTTTTACTAGAGGCGATGATAACAGGAAAGCCGATTGTCGCTACTAATGCGTTTGGTGTTGAGAATGCAATTGAAAATATGAAAGAGGGGGTAGTGGTCGAGAGGAATAATGTAGATCAACTTATATCAGGCATAACCACACTGCTCAATGATCCAGTATTATGCGAATCTTTAGGTGCCAATGCTAAAAATCGAGCAGAAAAAGAATTCTTGTGGGATACTGTTTCTGATAAAATTAGAAGTTATTATGTAAATAGCCTCAATATGAAGGAATATACTGCGAAAGAGTAGAAGGTAGAGTATGATTGAGAATAGAGATAAAATAAGTACAGTTGTGCCTGGATATAATGTGGAAAATATTCAGATAAATGTATAAATAGTATCATTTAAACATATCTAAACATTGAGGTAATATTGATATACCATTCAGTTGGTAAATATACGACTATATGGTATGGTATTTCAGAGGACTTGAGGACGGAACATTGATATTATCAACGCAAATGGTCAGTTACACGGTATTGTATGAGCACAAGAATCTCATGATGAAACTGGTAAGAAAGCTACACAAATGCGGTTGATCAGAGAGAAAACTATAGCAAGATGCAAACTGATCGTTCACAGGACACCCGCACCAAGACACCTTGGTTTGAGGTGCAATTTATCGAGAGCCAAGACACTCCCAAAAATGATTTGTGACTTGATATGGGAGATCAAATCATCAGAATATGACATTTTCTCTGTCGGTATCAATGATATATTGATGTTTGAAATTATCGGCTAAATTCACAATAAAAAGGAGGAAAAGATAGTTTTCTCTGTGAATATAACACAAGAGTGGAAAATATCTTACATATATTCTATGAATATGATGCTACCTAAAATAAGCATTATCGTGCCTGTATATAATGTGGAAAAATATGTGACCAAGTGTATTGAGAGTATCATAAATCAAACCTATACAAATATAGAAATAATATTAGTTGATGATGGCTCTACTGACGCAAGCGGAGATATATGTGAGTATTACTCGAAGAAAGATGATAGAATAATTCTCATACATCAAGAAAATCATGGATTGTCTGTGGCAAGAAACAATGCTATTGATATCGCTACCGGCGACTATCTTGGGCTCGTCGACAGCGACGACTGGATTGAGCCAGATATGTACTATACTCTGTACACAAATGCTATCACATATGATGCAGATATGTCCATGTGTAACCTCTATTATGTGTCCACCTCAGGAAGAAATTCACCGGACAGTAGTGAAAGTGGAGGCACAAAAGTATTAGAGGGCTTTTATAAAATTGCACATAATATCCGGACAGCTAATAATTTTGTATGGAACAGATTGTATAAACGTTATCTGTTTGATGATATACGATTCCCAAAAGGAAGGACGTTTGAGGACATTTTTATCATGCATAAGTTAGTGGACAAGGCAAATAAGGTTGTTTTGTCTTCTGAGTGTAAATATTATTGCCTACGTCGTGAAAGCGATATTACATTAAGGTCATTCAATATAAATCAAATGGACAATGTGGAGGCTTACATAGAAAGATATAATTATGTTTCACCCAAATACCCAGCTTTAGAAAAAATATGTAGAAAACATATATTTTCCAATTTATTATGGAACTTGAACAAAGCATATAGAGACAACAGAATTGCGATACACAAAGAAGCTATTCTGAAAGTTGTAGACAAAGTTAGTTGTTATGATTTTAGAGATTGCGGATTATCTGTAGAACAAGAAAATACATTAAAATTGCTTTTTAGAGATATAAATGCATATATCATTGGAATGAGGTTTGCTATTCAACAGGAAAAAAACAGGGAAATAATAGAAGATAACGAAGAAACAGGAGAAAATCATGAAGAAATAAACTGGTTACTAAAAAATGAGTCATTTAACATGAACCCCGCTATTTCTGTTGTGATCCCAATTTATAATGTTGAACCATATTTACGGCAATGTTTAGACAGTGTTATAACACAAACCTTAACAAATATTGAAATTATTTGTATCAATGATGGCTCACCTGATAACTCTTTAGAAATATTAAAAGAATATGAAAAAAAAGACAGCAGAATTATCGTAATATCAAGAGAAAACAAAGGCGTCGCTACTTCCCGAAACGAGGGTATACTGATCGCTAAAGGAGAATTCGTAATTTTTTTGGATTCTGACGATTGGTATCCATCAAGATTTACCTTAATGGAATTGTACAGTTGTGCGAAAAAAAACACCGCATTAATCTGTGGAGGCTCTTTAAGCCTATATATAAACGGGAGAACGATATATGGTGAACCGGAAACTAAGTTCGATAAAAAAGGGTTTCTTGAATATAAAGATTATCAATGTTCATATTTTTTCCAAAGATTTATTTTTAACCGTGAAATGCTCCTGAATAACAATATATTTTTTCCGCTATATAGTCACTATGAAGATCCTCCGTTTCTAGTAAACGCTATGATTGCAGTAAATAAGTTTTATGCGATCAAATCTATTGTATATCGCTACAGGACAAATTATAAAACTACTAATTTTATCGATGATAAAATAGCCGATATTTTCAAAGGATTAAAAGATTGCTTGATATTATCAAGTGAAAACCATTTATTTAAGTTACATATTTTTTCGGCAAATTCGCTATTCTTTAGTTATTATTCTTTTTCAGCACACCTACTATTTGATAATGGTCGATTGCACAAGCTACTTTTTGAGCTTCTATTAACAGTAGATTATACTATAATAAGTAAAAATTTTATAACTCATACTTTAAATTTTTTCGGGCAGGAAGAGTGGAGTTATTCAAATTATATGGAAAAAGATAAGGTAGATTTTGTTTCAGTATTTACTGCGTACAAGAAAAGTTTATCTGAGCGAAATATTTATTCATCTCTAAAAGATGATTTTATTTTATTAGCTTTGAAGGAAAAAAATAATAATATATTACATGATGACGATAAAGGATTTTCTAAATTATATAATGAATTAGTAGAAGCTTAACCAAAAGTTAATCCCTATTTGTACTGCTCATTATAGCAGAGAAATGGAGATTATTATGAGTAGACCTGCATACTAAAAATATCATCGTTTGCATCAAATCTTGATTTTTCGGTATGATAATGAGAGATATCATCAAGGAAAATATCAGCTTTGGCAGTACGGACAGAAAAAGATTTGCGAGAAGCAGTACCAATAGGGTATGTGGGCAAGCAGATAGAAAGAGTAGAAGGTAGAATATGATCAAGAATGGAGATAAAATAAGTATAATTGTACCTGTATATAATGTAGAAAAATACATTGTAAGATGTATCGAGAGTATCATAAGCCAAACCTATACAAATTTGGAGATAATACTATTCGACGATGGCTCCACTGACGGAAGCGGAGATATATGTGAACATTACTCAAGAAAAGACGGGAGAATAATTCTGATCCATCAAGAAAATCAAGGATTGTCTATGGCAAGAAACAATGCTATCGATATCGCTACCGGTGAATATCTTGGGTTCGTAGACAGCGATGATTGGATCGAAACGGACATGTTCGAGCTCCTATATAGAAACGCTATTGCGTATGACGCAGATATTTCGACGTGCAACTATATAAGTGAAGCCGAGTCGAAAAAAATTCATTTATATGAGGAGCACAATGATGTTACCACTATATTAGAAGGTTTCGACAAGATTTCTGAGAATGTAAATGAGGCAAAAAATTATGTATGGAATAAATTATATAGACGGTATCTATTCGATGATATTAGATTTCCAAAAGGAAAGGTATTCGAAGACGTCTTTACTACATATAAGCTAATAGAGAAAGCGAACAAAGTCGTCAGATCCTCGAAATGCAAGTATCACTATTTATTTCATGATGACAGCATTACTAAAGGTCGGTTCACAATAGCGAAAATGGATATTGTTGAAGCATACATATATAAGCATAGTTATATAGCAGATAGATATCCAACCTTAGAGAGGGTATGTAGAAAGCAGATATTCAGATCCTTGTTATGGTGTATGAATAAGGCACACATAGATAATTGTATTGAAACACATAAAGAGGAATTACTGAAAACTATAAATGTCGTTAAAAAATACGATAGCACTGATTGTGATTTGCCGGAAGATGAAAAGAAGATATTGGCATTGATTTTTGAAGATATAAGAAAGTATACCATCGGAATCAGGATATGGCAATCCAAACAAAACAGCCAAAATGTCAACAAATAAAAGCAGCGGAACACAAATCTATGAATAATCTCATGATAACTACTATCGAATTGGGGCAGTGTTGTACTAATTGTTACCTTGTCAATAATGAGCAAACAAGGGAAACATTGATAATTGATCCTGCTGATGATGCCGGCTTGATTTGTGACAAGTGCAATATAATGCAGTTGACGCCGACGGCAATTATGTTGACCCATGGGCATTTTGATCATACAATGGCGGCAGAGTATGTGAAAAAGGCTTACCAAATTCCGATTTTTGCGGGAACAAATGAAAAACAAGTTTTGGGAAATCCACTACTTAATATTTCATTGATAGCAGGTCAAAGTATCAGAATAACGGCCGATAAATGGGTAAATGACGGCGAAATATTAGACTTGGCCGGATCTCAAATAGAGGTTATCTCTACCCCTGGTCATACAGTGGGAAGCGTTTGTTATTATATCAGGAAAGAAAATCTACTATTGAGCGGCGATACTCTATTCAACAACAGTCTTGGACGAACCGACCTTCCAACAGGAAACTATACTCAAATAGTTGAATCAGTAAAGAACAAATTATTCATTTTACCTGACGATACAAGAGTGTATTGCGGACACGGCGGAATGACAACGATATATCAAGAAAAAGTTAATTGGAATCAAGTCACATAAAACTCATAACTAAATTTTAAACAAATAGTTTATTCGCTGTGTGAAAATCATCGCCTCAGAAATTAAGCCGGATAAATTAGACTTCTTGCATAACTAAAATAATCCTGATTTTTAGGGATTATTTTAAATAAAAACATAGTTCTGCATGATTACAAATAGATCATAAATCCAATAGAATTAAGAGTTTTCAACACTTTCTAAATCGCCTTAAACTTAAGTAAGATTAGTTATGCAAGAAGTCTATTGAAAATTAGCAGATTATAGTTTAACATATTTACAGATTAGTGCCACACAGTCTGAAGTGAAAAATTACCAAAAGGTACTAATGATCAGGGAACAGGAGAGGGTATGGCATGATACCGAAAATGATACACTACTGCTGGTTCGGAGGTAACCCGCTTCCGCCGCTCGCGATCAAATGTATGGATAGTTGGAGGAAACACTGTGCGGATTACGAAATAAAGGAATGGAACGAAACCAACTTTGATGTGAACATGACCAAATATACAAGCCAAGCCGCGGAAGCAAATCAATGGGCATTTGTATCCGATGTTGCGAGGCTATACATAGTGTACACCTACGGAGGGGTATACTTGGATATAGATGTCGAGGTACTGAAGCCTATAGACAGGTTTCTGGAAGATGATATGTTCATAGGTTTTGAGAATTCTTTCCGTATAGCTACGGGATTAGGATTCGGAGCTACAAAGAATTTCTATCTACTAAAGAAACTATTAGACGACTATGACGAGGTATCATTCATAAATCCGGATGGAACGTTCAACAAAACCCCTTGCCCTGCGTATACAACGGAAAGGATGAGGAGAGAGGGGTTCAGCATAGACAACCAAAAGCAGACCTTGAGAGGTGTAAGCGTATACCCATCGGAGTATTTCTGTCCGAAGGAGTGGTACACAGGAGAGGTAAGGATTACATCTAACACGCACACATTTCATCACTATCTAGCATCGTGGTGGAGCAACGAGCAGAAAAAAGACCTTGAGGAAAAAATGAGGTTTAATAGAACAGCGAAAAGGTTTCGCCGGGCGAATCAGAATAAAGACACTTGATGCTACTATGTTTCCAAAACATGCAGCAGTTTATATAAAGGAGTAGTGAGCACAGATGGATATACCGATACCAAAGATAAGTGTAATTGTACCTGTGTACAATGTGGAAGGCTATGTGGGCAAGTGTATCGAGAGTATCATAGACCAAACATACGATAACCTAGAGATAATATTAGTCGACGACGGATCCACTGACGGAAGCGGAGATATATGTGAGCGTTACTCGGAAAAGGACAGCAGAATAAGGCTCATACATCAAGAGAATCAAGGTGCCTCATCAGCAAGAAGTAACGCCATCGATATCGCCATCGGCGCCTACCTTGGGTTCGTAGACAGTGATGATTGGATTGAAGCGGACATGTACCATACTCTGTACACCAACGCAGTCACATATGACGCAGATATCTCGACGTGCAAGATCAGGAGAGTATCCGAACCGGAGCAGGAAATCTCAAGCAACAGTGCCGATGAGAGTATAGTGATACTGGAAGGGATCGACAAGATCGCAGATAACATACACGGGTCTATACATTCGTTGTGTAACAAGCTGTTCAAGAGATGTCTGTTTGATGATATACGGTTACCGAAAGGGAAAATATATGAGGATCTTTGCACCACGTATAAGCTGCTGGACGAAGCGAACAAGGTAGTGATGTCATCAAAGGAAAAGTACAATTACCTGTCTCGCAGCGATAGTATTACTCATAGACCATTTGCATTAAACTATATGGAAGTTATCGAAGCCTCCATAGAAAGGTATGAGTATATCACGCCGAGGTATCCGGAGTTCGAGAAGGAATGCAGGAGGTACATACTAAATAATTTACTGTGGGTCATGGACGGGGCATATAGGAGCGGAAGCATCGAGAGATATATGGAACCCATACAAAAAGCTATTGATACAGTGAGGATATACGAGTACAGTGACTGTGGGTTGTCGGCGGAGCAAGTGAACGTGCTGAAGCTGCTTTTCAGAAGCATGAAATCCTACGTTGCGGTTAGGAGATCGTTTGACAACAACAAGAGATAGCCTTGTTAGGGCGTGTCAACATAAACGGAGTACTAGCAAAGATGATGATGATATGGAGCATGTAGTAACGAGCGGAAATACGGCGTAAACGCTTGCTCTTGGAAAGCTGTGAAAAAATGGAAATACATGCAGGGGAGCTTCTGATGGTACTTGATGGAGATGGGTTCGGAATAATCGAAGACTGCGGAGGAGCTATGGCACGGAGGATATTGCGAAAGCGTTCAAAAAGAAAAAAGGACGCACGTATGATGAGTACCGCGAATGGCTTGGCACAGACGATTTGGATCTGTCAGAGTTCGATATCGATGATATGAATTTCCGTTTGAAAAAGATTCCGAGGATATACAAGGAAAGCTATGAGATGGGGTATGAGCCTACTAAGAGATCAATTGATCTGATTGAGCGTAAATACAAGAAGACAGATATTATATGATTACAGCTGACAAGGGCAGGTGATTAACTTATGAGCAAAGAAAAATTGATAACAACCACACAACTTAAAAAATCAATAGAACACTGTACGCAGGATGAATATATTGAGCTTATAATTGAAATTGCACAGTCGTGTCCTCAGGCAAGGGAATTTTTGACTGTAAAGTTTGCGGACACCGAAAACATAAATGAAATATTTGAAAAATATAAGCAAAAGATTGAGCATGAGTTTTTTCCGAAAAGAGGTTACGGCAGACTGAATTTACGTGAAGCAAAAAAAGCAATTTCAGATTTCAGAAAAATCTCTCCGGACAAAGCCATGACAACAGATCTCATGTTGTTTTATGTTGAAAACTGTGTGAAATATACCGACAGCTACGGAGATATCAGCGAATCCTTTTACAACAGTGCCGTGAGTGTATATAATCAGGTTATAAAAAACATTAATTCCGACAAAAGGTTATATACGATATTTGCGGCAAGATTGAAATCAGCAGCGGAAAACGCTTGCGAGGGCTGGGGATTCAAAGATGATATGATTACATCATATTGTGAAATTGTATGGTTAGACGAAACCGAAGAATAACAGTGGTAAGTTGTTGGCAAAAATATATTTGAAAATAATAAAAACGAAAAAAGAGGTGTATGTATGACAAAGCAGGAAGTTTTGGATTCGATAAGATATTTTTCTCCGAAGTTTCCGAGAGAAGCCTTACAGGAAATTCAGGCGAACAGAGATGAGTAATGACGGCGAAAATCTTCAGATGCTGCTCGATGTAATTGAAAATCCGGAATTGTTTGAATGGGCGAGGCTTGCGGCTATTAATGCATATACACTTCTGTACACAGAGGGTTATGTGAGCAAGGACGATTTCATATCATATCTGAGAAGTCTCATCTATGACAAATTCCGTGATGAGAAATCAGAGACTGTGATTACAGGTATTACACACAGTATAGCAGATACACGTATGATTGAAATGATTTGTGATGCCCGTTTTCTGTATGAATGTGAGAGAATCAGCGATGGAGATACTCAAAAGATTTCAAAAATAGACCACAAGGTATAAATGATGAGCATATATTCGAGGTAGTTGTGTGCAAACTTACACGAATCTTTTCCACCTACACGAAAGGACAGTAGTCACTGAAATTGCATCAAAATGGTAGTGCTTATGCAACATAAATCGACAAGATTCGACAGAAATCTTGTCGATTTATGATTTTGGATAAATATATATCTTTTATAGGCGATACGATACCACGCTGCATCTTGGCATATATAATCACAGAAATCTGATTTTAGTCAGGCGTCTTTTTATTTCATGAAACTATTGACACGCATACATAGATGGTGTATCATAATGACATAACAAACAAATCCAAATAGGAGGCTGACAAATGACTGTACACACTACTTTAGGAGGAGCTTGAAAAGTTGTTTGGTAAGTCTTGGCGTTTTGTACTTCCCTTCGTGAAATATACGAAAATGAGAGAGCTGAGAAAGTGAAACGAGTTAACATGAGTTACAAGATGATTGATATGTTGTACATAGCTCACAAAAGAGAGAACAGAGATAAACAATCTCTGAGAGCTCATCTTGAGGAAACGGCGGAGCTCGCCAAAGAATTTGCGGATGAGTTTGATGCAGGAGAATACGGCTATCTCGCAGGATTGTCACACGACATAGGAAAATACAGCAGTGAATTTCAAAACTATATTTCCGGAATTGGAGGCAAAACCGAGCATTCCGCTGCTTCAGCTTCCGAATTGATGAAGATTATGGGCGGGACCTCAGCGGCATATATGCTTTCCTATTGCACATCCGGACATCACTCCGGGATTCCCGACGGCGGAACTCAGAGTGATACGTATGCAGATGCAACACTTGAAGGAAAACTGAAACGACAAAAGGAAAAAGGAGCTGATTATTCCGCATATTCAAACGAAATCAATTTGGGAAAATACAAGAAGCTGAACAATTTAAATCCTCCGCCGCATCCTGCCGAATTCAGAGACAAATTCGCTCTGTCGCTGTATACAAGGATGATATATTCATCTCTGACTGATGCAGATTTTCTTAATTCGGAAAAATTCATGAAGTCGGATTCTGTAGTTCGTTCATCGGGTGACGATATGCAGACGCTTCTCAATAAGTTTGATGAACATATGAAAGAAAATTTTTCTCAGCCTAAAAATGAAATATATAAAAAGCGAAACGAAATCCTTGAAATGTCAAATAAAGCGGCTGTATCTGAAAAAGGACTTTTCAGCATGACCGTTCCGACCGGAGGAGGAAAGACACTTTCAAGCATGAGCTTTGCTCTCAGGCACGCTGTCAGAAATAACATGAGGCGGATTATTTATGTGATTCCGTACACGAGTATCATTGAGCAGACAGCAGAGATATTCAGCAAAATTTTCGGAGAAAAAAATGTTCTCGCTCACTACAGCACTGTTTCATACGATTATTTGGATGAGGAAATCAGAAGCGATATGGAAACTAGGAAAAAGCTCGCTTCCGAAAACTGGGACTGTCCGATAGTTATCACGACAAACGTACAGTTTTTTGAATCGTTTTTTGCCAACAGATCGTCAAAGTGCAGGAAGCTTCACAATACGGCAAACAGTGTTGTGATTTTCGATGAAGCTCAGATGTTTCCGAGCGATTATCTCCTTCCGTGTGTAAGAGTTATTGCATCTCTGGTTCTGAATTTCAGAAGCACAGCCGTTTTGTGTACAGCAACCCGTCCGTGTCTTGACGAGCATTTCAAGGGAATGCAGATAAAGGAGATTTGCGATAACACTGATGAACTGTACAGTTTTTTTAAAAGGACACGGATAAAAAATTCGGGAAAGAAAGCTTTTGATGAGCTTGCTGATGAAATAAACAGCTACAATCAGGTTTTATGCATTGTTAATACAAAAATTCAGGCACGTAATCTTTATAAAAAAATTGCTGAAATGAATCCTGACCGTGACGGAATCTATCATTTGTCAACAAATCTGTGTCCTCACAGCCGCAAGGAGATAATGAAGTCTATCCGCTCAAGGCTTAATGATAAAAGCAATCCTGTATGCCGTGTGATAGCGACAAGTCTTGTTGAAGCCGGAGTTGATTTTGATTTTCCCGTGGTATACAGGGAAAAAGCTGGAATTGATTCGATTGTTCAGGCTGCCGGAAGATGCAACCGCGAAGGGGAGAGAAATATTGATGAAAGTGTTGTTCACGTTTTTACTCCTGACGAGATATATATAGGAAAGCTTCATACGAATCTGATACGTCCGATTGAGGTTTCTGATATGGTCTGGAAGAACAACATTGATCCGTCAGAGCCTGAGATTATTGAAAGATATTTTAATCTGCTGCACCGCATTGCAGGAGATTCACTCGATAAAAAGAATATTGTAAAAAGATTAAACGTAAATCCGCCTTATTTTCCGTTTGCATCAATTGCCAATGAATTCAAGCTGATTGAAACTGCGGAAAAGAGTATTTTCATTCCATTAAACAATGATGCGGAGCAGCTCGCCGAATCTATACGAAGCGGACAGATAAACCGTGGAACTATGCGTAAGTTGGGGGCATATACAGTTAATGTGTATCCATATCAATATGCTAAATTATACGAAGCCGGAGTTCTTGAAACATCAGATGCAGAAAATGAATCCATATCAATTCTAAGTGATATGAGCAAATATAATGAGAAAACAGGACTCGATATTCCCGATACAGGAACAGGTTCGTTCGTTTAATTAAATATAAAAAAGCGGCAAATAGATTCTATCTGCCGCTTTTTTCAATGCATTGTAATACCATAATTATAAATTTTTCAATCCTCACATAAACCTTAAGGTCTATACGTCATTAATTATTATACTTTAATATTAAGCTGATATATGCACATGTTGTAAAAAAAATGTTAAAACACCTATTGACATATAAGTATTTAAGTATTATAATGATTGTATACCTTAATAATAAATGAATAGTAAAATTGTTGAAAGGAGCGAATATATGAAAGGAATAAAGGTGGAGCTTTGGGGAGAGCGGGCATTGTTCACACGAAGTGAATTCTCAGTGGAACGATATACATATGAAGTTCCGACACCAAGCAGTATTCGTGGTGTGCTTGACTCCATATACTTCCACCCCGGATTTAAATGGGTTATTGACCGCATTCATGTGATGAATCCTATTAAGTTTTCCAGCATCCGAAGAAATGAAGTGAAATCAAAAATTAACGCTTCAAATGTATCCGCGGTAATGAAAGGAAGTCAGGAAACCTTGTATATCAATACAAAAGCTGATATTCAGCAAAGAGCCTCAACGATTCTCAGAGATGTCCGCTATGTCGTTGAAGCTCACTTTGAAACAATTCCTGAAAAGATGAATGCAACAGACAGTGAAGAAAAATTCTATGCTATCGCAATGAGACGGTTGCAAAAAGGGCAGATGTACTCTCAGCCATATTTCGGTACGAGGGAATTCCCTGCCAACTTCCGTTTGTGGGAGAGAGAAAAGATTGTAACCAGTGATGAATTACAGGGAAAGTATGATCTCGGCTATATGCTGTATGATATGGATTACAGGGATCTTGAAAATATCAAGCCGATGTTTTTCGATGCAGTCATGTATGACGGAGTGCTTGATCTGACAAACTGCGAGGTGATGAAATGATTCTGCAATCACTCGTATCATTATACGAAAAGCTTGCTGAGAAAGGTGAGATATCGGCACTCGGATATTGCCTTGCAAAGGTTTCATATGCTCTGAGAATTTCGGAATCGGGAGAGCTTTTGGGAATAGTAACTCTCAAGGAAACTGAGACGAGAGGAAAAAAATCAGTTGAAGTTCCAAAAGAATTGATTGTTCCCGAACAATATGTACGCTCCGTCGGAATAAAAGCAAATTTTCTATGTGACAATGCGATGTATCTTCTTGGACTTGCCTCAAAAGGCGACAAAAAACGTGCGAGTGACTGTTTTTATGCTGCAAAAGAACTGCATCTGAAAATTCTTAAAGATACAGATAATACAGCGTCACGTTCTTTAAAAACGTTCTTTGAAAGCTGGAATCCTGGTGAAGCAGAAAAAAATGAGATTGTGGCTCAATACATAAATGAGCTTATGTCCGGTGTAAATATAGTTTTTATAACCGATGACGGATACTATGTTCAAAACGACTATGAAATAAAAAAGGCATGGAGCGTATATAAAAGTGAGTCAGCTTCATCTGTGAAAATGCAGTGTCTTGTAATAGGAAAGGATGCACCTGTTGCTGTACTTCACAACAAAATCAAAGGAGTTCAGGGGGCACAGTCAGCAGGAGCAAATCTTATCGGATTTAATGCAAACGCATATGAATCATACGGATGCAACGGTTCGCAGGGACTTAATGCACCTGTAAGTGAATATGCGATGTTTGCCTATACAACAGCACTCAACCATCTGATCGCTGACAGAAAACACCGCAAGGTTCTGGGAGACACAACGATTGTATACTGGGCTGAAAATGCTGAGGAAGAACCACGTGATTGCTTCAATACCCTGAACGATATTCCTATTGATCCGAACGATGAAAAATCGCTTCTTCTCGATGGTGTAATGAAAAAAGCGGCTTCGGGAAAACCGCTTGACTTTGACAAGGGTGTGTTTGACACAAGATTTTATATTCTTGGAATTTCGCCGAATGCCGCACGTATTTCAGTAAGATTTTTTTATCAGGATAAATTTTCAGATATCATACAGAATGTGCTGAATCACTACCAGAGGCTTGAAATAGAAAAACCGTCATTTGATTTTCCGTATCTCACTCCATTTTGGTTGCTCAAGGAGACAGTATCTCCGAACTCAAGAGATCAGTCGGCATCACCTCTTTTGTCAGGTGCGGTGATGAGTGCAATTTTCACTGACGGGAAATATCCGGAATCCCTTTTTAATGCAGTGATATCGAGAATAAGAGCGGAGCATGACATTTCAAGCGGAAAAGCAGCGATAATAAAAGCGTTTTTACTCAAAAAATATGAAAATAACGATAAATACAAGGAGGAATTGGGTGTGTCATTGAATCAGGACAACAACAATAGGGCGTATGTACTGGGACGTTTGTTTGCAGTGCTTGAAAGAGCTCAGGAGGAAGCGAACAGCAGTTCAAACATAAGAGAAAAATTTTTCAATTCAGCGTGTGCGACTCCGGGAATTGTATTTCCGACACTTCTTAAATTGGCAAATCATCATATTAATAAAGTTGAAACCGGCAAGTGGCGTTCAAATGAAATCATGAAGCTGATAGAGAAGCTTGATGACGAGAAGTTTCCGACTCGGCTCACGTTGGAGGAGCAGGGGATATTTATAAAGGGATATTATCATCAGGTTCAGGACAGATATGTAAAAAGAACAAAAGATACGGAAAGTGAGAGTAAATAAAAATGGCTGAGATTATAAAAAACAGATATGAGTTTGTGATTCTTTTTGATGTTGAGAATGGAAATCCGAACGGAGATCCGGATTCCGGAAATCTTCCGAGAGTTGATCCCGAAACAGGACTTGGAATTGTAACTGACGTGTGTCTGAAAAGAAAGATCAGAAACTACGTTGAAACTGTAAAGGAAAATCAGACGGGATACAATATATACATTAAAGAGGGTGTACCGCTGAACACGAACGACAGGACGGCATATGAGAGCTTCGGAATTGATGAGAAGAAGCTGAATAAAAAGGATGATCCAAAAATTGATGAAAAAATCCGTGATTTTATGTGCGGAAACTTTTTTGATATCCGCACATTTGGAGCGGTTATGACAACTTTTGTAAAAGCCGCACTCAATTGCGGACAGGTGAGAGGACCCGTTCAGCTTGGATTTGCACGCAGTATTGACCCTATAGTTCAACAGGAAGTATCAATTACGAGAGTAGCAATCACCACAGAGGCTGATGCGGAAAAAAAGGGTACGGAAATGGGAAGAAAATACATTGTACCGTATGCTTTGTACAGAACTGAGGGATTTGTATCGGCTAATCTTGCGAGAAAGTCAACGAAATTCAATGAAGATGATCTTGAGCTTCTGTGGGATGCAATTATGAATATGTTTGAGCATGACCATTCAGCGGCAAGAGGAAAGATGGCTGTAAGAGAGCTGATTATTTTCAAGCACGACAGCGAGCTTGGAAATGTTCCGGCATATAAGCTGTTTGATTCCATTGAGGTGAAGAAATCGGAAGAAGCAACTATTCCCCGTAAGTATTCTGATTACTCCGTCACAATCGATGAGTCAAAGATTCCCGAAAGTGTTACACTTATCAGAAAATAATGAGATAAAAACCGACAAGATTCTACAGAAGTCTTGTCGGTTTTGTGTTTTCTGCAAATGTATATCTTTGAGATCGGATACAAGCATTTAGGCTGTTTTCGGACAAATGAGAAGCAGTGGTGGAGATATTCAGAAAATTTGAAAAATAACTGATGAGATATAATGGAGAAATCAGCTCCACTTTCCCGAAAGATGCAGTACATCCTTGAATCTACGTGAGAAACGTGGTATACTATAGCCAATGAATGAGATCAAGAAAGGACTGAGAAAGTGAAACGATTCAACGTAAATGGGACTTGTTACCCGCAGCTTCACTATATGGTTGATACAAGCAAAAAAATCGACCGGATTGCTGAAATGGTTGAAAGAGGTGACTACTTCACCATCAACCGTGCAAGGCAGTACGGCAAGACTACTACTTTGATGATGCTTGAGGAGAAACTGAAAGATAGATATATTGTAATCAGTATCAGCTTCGAGGGATATGGAGAGAGAATTTTCCGTGATGAAGAGTTGTTCATTGAGGAGTTTATGAGAGATATCTCAGACAAGCTGGCTGTTCAGAGTGCAGATGAAGCTGCAGTTGTCGAATGGAACATTCCTACATTATACACCATGAAGAATCTGAGTCGAAAAATCACACAATTGTGCAAGGATATAGGCAATTCGATAGTATTGATGATAGATGAAGTAGACAAGACGAGTAATAACCAGCTTTTTCTGGACTTTTTGGGAATGCTCAGAAGCAAGTACCTGAAACGAATGAGAGAAGCAACTTTTCAGAGTGTGCTATTGGCAGGAGTGTACGACATCAAGAACATCAAGCTGAAGTTGAGACCCGATGAGCAAAGAAGCTACAACAGTCCGTGGAACATAGCTGCGAGCTTCGATGTCGACATGAGTTTTTCACCTCGCGAGATTGCCACTATGCTCAATGAGTATGAAGCTGATCACATCACGGGTATGAACATCAGCGAAATCAGCAATGAGATATACAGATACACAAGCGGTTATCCGTATTTGGTCAGCGATATCTGCAAGATCGTCGATGAACAGCTTGACCGTGATTGGACGATATCGGGCATTCGCCGTGCTGTAAACCTCACTCTTGGTGAAAACAACAGTCTGTTCGATGATATGATCAAAAATATTGAAAATAACAGCTCATTCAAAAGTTTCGTCAGAAGCATACTTCTCGAAGGTCAACACTTTCCTTTCACCATCTCCGACCCTGACATCAGTCTCGGAGCTATGTTCGGAATCATGAAGCGTGGTGAGTCCGGTGAGGTTCAGATATCGAATATGGTATTTGAGACATACCTGTACAATCACTTCATCATGGAACGACTGAAGCAGGGAATTGGCACAGGATTACCTGAGAGAAGCCGGTATATCGAAAACGGCAAGCTGAACATGGAGCTTGTGCTTTTGAAGTTTCAGGAGCTGATGAAATGTGAGTACCGCTCCAGCAACGGCGAATTCATTGAAAAGCAAGGACGGTTGCTGTTTTTGTGTTTCCTGAAGCCGATTATCAACGGAACAGGCAGTTACTCAGTTGAAGGAGAAGCGAGAGACGGAACACGAATGGACATAGAGGTATTCTACGGAGGAGAAGAGTTCATCATCGAACTGAAAATCTGGCATGGTGATAAGATGAACGAAAAAGCGGAAACTCAGCTGTTAGGCTATCTTGACAGCCGAAATCAGAGCAAGGGTTACTTAGTGAGCTTCAGCTTCAATGAGAGCAAACAGTACACAGCCGAATGGGTAAAGATAGATGGCAAAGACATATTCGAAGTGGTTGTGTAATATTACTTCAGCCACAGGTGTGTGCAAAATACACGAATCTCTTTCATTTACACGAAAGGACAGAAGTCACTGAGATTGTATCAAAATGATAGTGGAAGGGCACAAAGCCCGTAAATGCAGGAGTTTACGGGCTTTTACCTTGCTTATCGCAAACGTTATAAAACAAAATGGTGGAAAAATCGTGGTGGAAATTCCACCGACAAATAAATCGTACATTTTCTTTTATGCAAACCGATTGTATAGTGTGGTGGAAAAATGGTGGAACATCTCGCAAAGAGTAGTAAGGATTTTTACAACGATATAAAAAGTTAAGCGCTTCATAGCTCCATATCGTTGCTTTTTTTCTTTGGTTTTTTCGTCTGTTCTCCTGCCGCCGCGTCCTTGTCTGTGGCGTGTACCGCTTTATGATAAGTGTCAAGGACTTCATTTTTACGTTCAAGCCGCACATCAACATAACGAGCCGTAACCGCTTCAACGGTTCGATAATCTCGCCTGTTTCCGGATCGACGTTGATATCCTCCAAACCCTCATCGACAACGTTGTCATACTCAAATCCCACATTTTTGCTGTAGGTTTTGACCTGCTCGGTCATCCGCTCGACAAGGGCGTGTTCCTCCGGCGTGAGTACGCGGTCAACCGCAAACTGTGCCTGAGAGTAGGCGAGGCCGCCGCTGTTTGTGGCTTTCTTCAGCGAAAACCGCGTGACCACGCTGTTGGACTTTCTGCCCTTGGACAGCAGCCGTTTCAGATATTTCGTTAACTCCTTCAGACTACCGGTAGGCAGACTAAGCAGGAGAGGGAAGATTTCGCCTTCACGCAGAACGTAAATGCGGCGGCGGTTCTTGAAGGCTTTGGAGTAGAGTAGGAAAGAGCCGCCTTGCCACATTACGGCGGTAGGTTTGCCCAGACCCCTCCCAGAACCGGACTTACACCTTTCAATGTATCCGGCTCGCCATTATTGCTATCAATCAGATAAATTCATGGGTGATGGATTTTATGGTGACAATCTTTACAAACAGCTAATGTTTTTCGCCGTTTAGCTATCATCACAATTTCCCATTGTTTTTTGCCTTTGAGGTTCTTCACTTTGTTTACATGGTGCATTGCAAGCGGTACATTTGTTTTACCGCATAATTCGCATACTTCTGCTGTGAGTCTTTTTTCAAATGTGGTTCTTGTCCCTTTATTCATAAGCGCAGTTTCCTCAATCACATCACTAAAACTGTCAGAATCTTTGCAATCCATAAAATTCGCAAATTCCCGGTAACGCATACCATTGGTGGTTTCATAGGGAATTGCCCAATTACCGCTGGGGATGTTGTATTTCTCAACAGTTTTACGTGTAGTGATGTTGTGTTTATTTGCAAGAGTTTTTAGACAGCTATATTCCATAAGATAGGAAAAATAGTTTAAGTTACAGAATCCGCTGGCAATGGAATAATAGTTGCAAATCCCTCTAAGCTCTGAATTATAGGTAGACACAATTTCAAGATTTGTACATCGCAGTAATGATTTCCTTGAGACAGGCGCTATTTTTCCGTCTTTCGTTTGCCTTATAACTTGTTTATTGAATAGGAACGGCATTATTTTGTCCTTGTAAGGAACGCACAGCTCAACTGTACCGTTCATGGTACGCATAAGGTGGTTCCCGACTGGTTTTACTGTCCCGTCCCGTCTCACCCTTACGTCGTAACCTAAAAACCTTGCATATTGGTTACTGTGGGTTATCAACGTTTTATCCGCAGATAGTTCCATATTCAATGATTGGCTAATGAATTCTGTAAATTCTCTTTTAATACGCTCGCAGTCAGACATATCGCCCTTAACGCCGATGATAAAATCGTCTGCATATCGAATATATTTCATGACTTTATCGGTTTTAGATGTGCAAGGCGTTTTAAGCTTTTGAGACTTCAACTGCTTTTTTAGTTTCAGTAGCTTCACCTTTTCTTGTCCCGTCGCAGTTTTTAATTGGCTTTGGACTTTGGCTATTTGTCTTGAAACCTTGTCGTATTCAGGATTGTTTACTCTGCTCTTACTTTTATAGAATTCTTTCGCCGTCTTTTCAGCAAACTTGTCAAGTTCGTTCAAATAGATATTTGAGAGTAAAGGGCTTACAATACCGCCTTGTGGGCACCCGGAGTATGTTGTATGATATTTCCAATCCTCCATGTAGCCCGCTTTCAGGAATTTCCAGATTAGTTTAATGAGACGGGCGTCTTTGATTTTAGCGTTAATAATGTTAACCAAAACACAATGGTCAATGTTATCAAAGCAACCCTTAATGTCTCCTTCAATAAACCATGTTGCGCCTGTAAATTCCTTTTTTAGTGATTTCAACGCGGTGTGACAGCTACGGTTGGGACGGAATCCATGAGATGTGCATGAAAACAACGGTTCAAATACCGATTCCAATATCATCCGCAATACCTCTTGGATGAGTTTATCTGTGAAAGTTGGGATGCCTAACGGCCGCTTTTTAGTGCTATTTTGTTTCTTTTTTATATATTCACGGCGCACAGGGTTGGGGGTGTATGATTCATCGGTGAGGCATTTGATTATTCCGTTAATTTTCTCTATACTGAACCCATCCGCAGTATCGTCATTAACGCCTTTAGTTGCAGCGCCTTTGTTTGCATAGAGTTTGTGATAAGCGATATAGTACAAATCAGGTCTTAGCATATAGCGGTAGAGTCTTGTGAAGATTTCCTCTTTGTGTTTTCCTGAATTTATCCTGATTTTATCTAAAATCTCGGCTGTTGGTTTCATTGTGAGGTGTTCCTCCCTATACAATTTTTGATTTTAGAACGCAATAACTGTTCTCCTTCTCCTGTTCTCCCGCATACTTGGTCGCCCTTTCAGCGGTAATCGAACCAACAGCACACAAAGTCTGTCTGTGTGTCCACCATTACAGCGACACCTTGGATACTATGAGAACTCCGTTGCCGTATTGGATTTTCAGCGTCATTTCTCTTGTATTTTGAGGACTTGAGATTTATCACCATAAAGGCATTACGCATAGCTTGATTTATGAATCATTTCAAGCGTTCCAACTTAGGCAATCCCCAGTTAACGTAATAAGTAGGCACGTGCGGATTGTCGGATATGCTTTCGTTTCGTTAGACCAGTTCTCTGGCCTGTTATATGAGTTGTTTGATAACCCATCAAGCAACGGTTCAACTTGTTGTTACTCATATCAGAGGTTGATACCACAAAGTTCGTGGTTGCATACACATTCCTCCACCCGGGCGAAACGGGAACTTGAAACTCGCATTAACATTCTGTAGTTTTATCCTCATATCCGCTTAACGTTGCAGTTCAGCCGCACTCTTGTGTATAGAGTGGCTTACCGCTTTCCCGCCATGCTATGTTCCCATATCAGCTTTCGCTTTTCGGTTAAGCAGGTCGTTTCCCCTGTTATCGTAGGGGTAGCGCCTTAGTCTACTTCTTATTACGCCCTATCTGGGCGCACGCCATTTTCACCCGATCCGAACTGGTTAAAATGACAGGTCTTGCAATTCCCGCCCGGATCGCCCTGCCCGATAACGCCGTCATAGGAACCACAGTCCGGAGGGTTGTTCCCGCCTGTGTATTTGCTTTTGTAATAAGCGAAAAGGGGATGGTGGTACAGGATGACCGCCGAGAATTCCTTGACCGCTTCCGGCTCGTTGGGGTCTTCACCGGGTACCTCGAACACCGTGCTTCCGGCCGATGGAATCTTGATTCGCTCGAAGCCTGCATCCAAGCCGTCCAGTTCCTCGGCCATCATCGTCGCCATGTCTACGTTCGCCAGCCCCGTGTAACCGTCGATAGCGACCGCTGTGTTTTCCTGCGCCGTAAGCAATCCCTGCGAGGGGGTAGCCGTTTCTTTTTTCTTTGCTCATGATCATTATCTCCTAAAATTTAGTTATTTTGATTTTCTAACGCCGACAGTGGTTTTCTCGAACACATTCACCAGTCCGTCAAGCCACTCCGGCAGTTCAGAATTGTTTTCATCGAGTTGCTCCCTGACGAATGCGGAGAGCGAATTTGCGTTCACCGTCTCATATATGAGATCACTGTAACCCTGCTCCTTCAGTGCATCGAACAGTTCATCTTTTGAGCCGGATACAGCCGAAGCGTATGTTTTGCTCAACAGATAGAACATTGTTCCCGAGCGTGTGAAGTTCTGAGTTTCGCTCAGTGCCATCATTTCTGATAGCTGAAACTCGGTAGCCTCGATTTGGCTAACAAGGTCCTTTACAACCTGATCCACTTCGTGCTTCTGATCACGAAGTATCTTCAGCTTGTCAGCAAGCTCGAACATTTGATTAGCTTCCATTGTGTACCTCCATGGTGAATGGGTTGCTTCCGTGACGATAGTCATCGATGAGTGATTTCGCCAGATCAGCCTTATTTCTCAGTGCTTTCAGCACCTTTTCGTCCACTGTATCTCTTGCGGTCAGATATATGTAGGTGCAGTTTTCGCTCTGACCAACACGGTGGATTCGAGCTTTCGCCTGCTCAAAGTTGCTCATGCTGTAGTCGAGCGAGTAGAACACCATCGTGCTTGCAGCTGTGAGCGTGATTCCGAGTCCCGCGGTGGCAATCTGACCAATGAACACCTGCACATCGGGGTTGTTCTGGAACTGAGATACCTGTTCATCACGGTCAGTGACTCCACCCATGATGCAGGAATATCCGATGTTCTGCCGTTCGAGGAGTTTGCATATGGCTCGGATTTCATCGACGAATCTGGCAATGATCACGAGTTTTCGTCCCTCCTGCTGAGCTTCATCGATGATATCCTCCAGTGCCGACTGCTTCGCTGAGCTGATGCGGGTACGTGAGATGTCATCATCACCGCTGATGAATCCGCCAGTCAGCTGTGACAGTCTCAGCAGTTTCGTGAGTATGTTTGTAGCTGTGACTTCGCCTCGGCCAAGTTCAGCGTAGCTGTCTTTCACCAAGTCTCGGTACACCCTCTCAGCCGCAGGCTCAAGCTCCACGTATCTGATGATGTCTGTAGTTTCCGGCAGATCGAGACAGTCAGCCTTAGTAGCTCGGAAAGCTATACTGTGCAGTCGTTTCATCAGATCTCTCTGCATGGAGCGTTTGAGAACTGGCGTGTGATTGCCGTAACCGCACATGTCGAAATACCTGTTCCTGAACACATAGAAGCTGTTTCCGAAGATGGCTGGTTCGAGAAACTTGTACTGCGAGAAGACATCAATGGCTTTGTTGGTTACAAGCGTACCCGTGAGTATCATCCGATATGATGCTCTCGCTCCGATACGATGCATTGCTTTCGATGCTGATATGCTGTGAGACTTGATTTTGTGAGCCTCATCAGCTACAATGAGGTCTGGTTTCCACGATGTGATTTGCTTTTCGAGCCTCCAGACAGATTCGTAGTTGACCACAGCTACCTGAAGTGAGTCGCCACTCATGCTCATCAGAGCTGAAGCTTTCTTTTCGGCTGAGCCTTTGAGCACTGTGAGGTTGTAGGTGAAGTCAGCGAACCTGGCGAACTCCTCCTGCCATACTCCGACGATGGAGAGGGGCGCTACAACCAGCACTCTGCGGATTTTATGAGCTTGATACAATGCTCCTGTGACAGCTATACTTGTAATTGTTTTTCCGGTTCCCATCTCCATTAATAATGCGATACCTTTACTGAGTACATTTCCGTTGGATAGACCAAACAGCCTGCAAGCGAACTCGAATGCTTCACGCTGATGGTGATATGGTGTTGCCTTTATCGGCATCGGAAGTGTCGTCTCAGTTGTTTTCACTTACCCCACCTCCTTTGTATAATATAAATAGGTTTTGAAGAGATCAGATAACTCTTTAGAACTGAGCTATTATATGATATAATAGCAATATGGGAAAGAGTGGCGTCGTCACCCTCCTTGGGCAGCGAGAGGATCGCAGTGCTCGTTATCGGAAGACTGACGCCTCTTTTCGTTAAGTAGTTTGCGTATAAGTTGGATGTTGTGCGCTAAATGCGTGTCTCCGAATCTCCCACAAGGCTGTAACACTTATCGATAAAGAGGAATTGCACTCACCCGAAATTACAAGGCAGGTGATTTTATGTTTTTCCTCGGAATCGATATTGGTAAAAACAATCATGTCGCAAGTATGATTGATAACGGAGGAACACCTATATTCAAAGCGTTTTCCTTCGCTAACACAAGCGAGGGTGGCGAAAGTTTGCTTGTCAAACTCGAAAAACACGGAGCAAACACAGAGAATCTTACTGTCGGACTTGAAGCTACTGGTCATTATTGGCTATCTGTCTATTCGCTATTGTGTGAGAACAGTTTCAAGCAACATGTCATCAATCCGATACAAACGGACGGTTGGCGTAAAGGGGTGGAAATTCGCAAGCGGAAGACGGACATAATCGATTCGTTACTTATCGCCGATCTCATGCGTTATGGCGATTTTATTGAAACGCAGTTACCAGATGAAGCGGTATTGTCTCTTAAAAACTTGACACGATTTCGGACGTATTTAGTCGATTCTATCAGCGATTTAAAACGCAAAGTTATTTGTGTACTCGACCAAGTCTTTCCGGAGTACCAGCATATTTTTTCTGATGTGTTTGGTGCGACCTCAAAGGAAATCCTATTACAGTTCGCAAGCCCTGCGGAACTTGAAAAGCTTTCAGTTGATACCCTTGCCGATTTGCTTGCCAAATTCAGCCGCAGGCGTCTTGGTTCTGACAAGGCGGATGAACTGTCGAGTGCTGCGAAAACTTCATTTGGCATAACCTTCTGCCGTGACAGTTTTACTTTCCAGCTTCGCATGATGATTGAGCAAATTAAATATATTGAAACTCAAGTCAAAGCCACAGAAACGGAGATAAAGCGTATTATGTGTTCGCTTGCTTCGCCAATCACGACAATACCTGGAATCGGCAAAACTCTTGGTGCTGTTATCCTCGGCGAAATCGGTGACATAACAAAATTCGATAAGCCAAAGAAGTTAGTCGCTTTTGCCGGTATTGACGCTACAGTTAAGCAGTCCGGAGAGTTTGAGGGGTCGGAAAACCGCATGAGTAAGCGTGGTTCCCCTTATCTTCGTCGTGCTTTGCTTCAGGCTGCTTTGGTGGCAAGTGTCGGTAAAAATCCCGATCCGGTTCTTTCGGCTTTTTATCAGAAGAAGATTGCCGAAGGCAAGCATCATAACACTGCGGTTGGTGCGGTTGCACGGAAAATGTGTAATATTATTTATTACGTTTTAACCCAAAACCGACCTTACGAAGTTCGTAAATAGTTTTTCCCTTTACATATTTTGGTTCTTAGGTTTGTCTTTGACAAGCCTTTTGGGTGTGCTTTTTCTTCCTCAACCCCTTTCTGAAAAATATTTTTCACTTAGGGGTTGACTTTTCATAGTTGGTCTTCCGGAATCTCTCGGATTTCTACCGACTCCACACTCTGTCCCCGCGTGTTTTCGCGCCTTTATCTTTCGGGGGCAGGGCGGCGTTATGCTTTTCCGCTTCTTTTGAAGCCTTTGCCATTTGGTCAGCCATACGCGGCGGCGCGTCAGGCGCGGAGCGCATTTTTTCGGCGCGGTTCATCAAAACCTCCACCGCGTCATAATGCGCGGATAAAACCGCCTTGTTGAAATCGTCCCTCATATCCTTGTCAACGTGTACTGTGCTTCGGTAGCCAGTAGTGCTTGTTTTATCGGGCTTTGACGGCATACCGACAAATAAATGCCCGTCCTTGTCTGCAAGGATTTTGAAATCGTCTATTTTAATGCTGCCGATTTTTACGCTTGCGAAACCGTACAGATTGCCCTGCGGCTCAACGGGTCGGGCAGTCACTTCCATTTTGGGCGGCGCGTCCGCTATCGCCGCTGCAACCCGCCTGTTCACCGCTTCGTCAATATCAATACCCGCGTACTTCGCAAAGTCCGCAATCGGCGCGGTTTTCAGATATTGCATATATTCAGCCTGGTCGCTAACCTCCAATGCCGCGTCCGTGTTTGGGTTATCAGCCATTTTATAAACTCCTTTCCACTTCGGGTCAACTTGACCCGAAGTTGTCGTATCTAATGCGCTCCAAAAATTGATTTTGCTACGCTCCCCGTCTTGAACAGGGTATAGCACAGCAGAACGGTATAACCGATTGCGCCCCATATCGCGCCTATCGGGTCGCCGCTTGTTGCGATACTTTGCACAAGCACCGCGTAAATCGCCACGCATACCATAATCAGCAAGCCTTGAAAACCTACGGCAAGCAGGGATTTGAGGTAATTTTGACCCATGCCCGACATTTCGCGGTTCGTCAGCGTTGCCATAGGCAGGGGCGCTAAACTGGTGAGGATATATATTTCAATCATTCTGCCGTACACGATTATGAAAACCACGATATTCAGCGCGATTACGATTATCTGTATAAGGAACGACTGTAACCACAAGCCAAGCAGGGGTCCGACATCCATTGCCATCAATTCGTCACGGAATGTCGCCATCATGCCGTCCGTTACCGCCGTACTGCCAGAGATTACACCCGCCGTGTTGTTTACAACGTGCTGTGATACATCAAAAATCCCCATTACAATATTAAAGGTGTTTGTCAGCAGCAGCACCGCAATCATGGTTTTGAATACCCATTTGAAAAATATCCAAGTGTCTACTTGGTGTAAATTGTTTTGGTCTATGATTAACTGTATCAGCTCCCATGTCATAACGAATGTGAGCAACAGCCCCGCAACCGGCAATACTACCGTTTCGGAGAGATTCCGTATAAGGGCAAAAACGCCGGGGTTAAAAGCCCCCGGCGTTTGCCCCACGGTTGCCGCTATCTCTCCGACCTGATTATTTACGTTGTCGAACAAACCGCCGAGGTTGCCCATGATACCGTCAACGAGCAAACCTTTCAGCCAGTCAACAATCCAGTCGGTGAGAAATCCCATTTAATGACCTCCGATTAAGGTGTTGGGAACAGGGTCGCAAGCATGGGAACGAGGGTCAAGCCGAGCAAAATTACGCCGCCCCCCGCCATTAGCTGTTTCATACCCTGCGATTTTGCCCCTGCATTGTCCGAGCCGTAGCCCTCCAACAGATTGATAACGCCCCAGACCGCAAGCCCCGCGCCGAGCGCGACAACGAGTGTTTGAAGCGTTGTTACTGCGCTTGTGAAAAATGCCATACATTTCACCTTTGCCGGAATTTTTTCCGACCCTTTCATTTTTTGTGGTATTTTTGGGAATAAAAAAAGCCGCCATATGGCGGCATCTATGCTCCGGGTCTTACATCATCACTTCGGGTCAACTTGACCCGAAGTCCGAACGCCCGAAGTTTACGCAAAAGCGTCCGGGTCGTCTATATCGTCATAATTGAGAATGTCCTCGTCCTCACTTATGGGCGTTTCGTCAACCGCGTCCGCTTCTGCCGTGTGCTTGAAATTGGGGTGTTTCCGTAAATCATATTTGGGCGAGAAAAAAGGGCGCAAGCCCCTTAATTGCAAAATACATTTATTCCCGTCCATTGTCGTGAGTTCGTCAACCGTCATTAGCTCCTTGCCGAGCCGCTGGGTGTTCTGCCCGTAGCTCTCCTGTTGCCCCCGCGTTCTGCTTTCGGTCTGCATGGAAATTGTTTCTTTGCCGAGGGCTTCTGAAAGCTCCTTGACCGTTGTATGCTCCCGGCCGCCGAGAAAAATCACGGAATCCATATTACCCATGATTGTTTCGGCGTGGTCTTTATAAAGGGCTTTGAGTTGGCTTTGCGCCTGTAAAAACAGGCACAGCGATATTTCGCGGGAGCGTATGACGGCAACCAATTTTTCTAAATGCGGCACTTGCCCGGTGTTCGCCGCTTCGTCCCATAAAATCCGAACATGGTGCGGAAGTCTGCCGCCGTATTTTGTGTCGGCGCGTTCGCATAAGAGGTTGAACATCTGCGAAAATGCAAGAGCAACAATAAAATTAAACGTGGGGTTTGTGTCGGAGATAATAAAAAAGGCGGCAGTTTTCCTGTCGCCAATCCTGTCAAGCTCCATTTCATCATCACTCATTACTTCCCGCAGTTCCGCTATGTCAAAGGGCGCAAGCCGCGCCCCACAGCTAATTAGTATTGATTTTGAGGTTTTGCCGCTTGCCAGCTTAAACTTCTGATACTGCCGCACCGCAAAACAATTCGGCTTGCGTTTCGCCAGTCCGAGAAACATATAGTCAACGGCATTTTTGAAATCATCATTATCTTCTTTCACTTCCATGCCGTTTATGAGGTCAACAAGCGTTATCATGTTTCTGTCCTGTTCGGGTCCCTCAAACACGATATACGCGATAAGGGCGCAGTACAAAAGCGTTTCCGCTTTCGTCCAAAACTCGTCCCCCTCCTTACCTTCGCCTTTCGTGTTGCTTATTAGAGCGGTGACAAACTTCAATATGTCGGCTTCGGTTTTGATGTATGACAGGGGATTGTATTTCATAGACTTTTTGAAATCTATGCTGTTGAACACCTTTATTTTATATCCCTGCTTCTTCAAGAAAGAGCCACTTTGCCCGATTATCCCGCCTTTGGGGTCAACTACCACATAGGAGCTATGCGCTTGTAACAGGTTTGGGGTCAGCCAAAACCGGGTTTTACCCGAACCCGAACCGCCGATAATACAGGCGTTAAGGTTACGGGCGTTTGCGGGATTCGCGGGGCGGGTGTTCATGGTCAGGCTTTCCGTCCCGGTTAAAATGACGTTGTTCTTGAAAACGGGGTCTACAAACGGCTTTATGTCTTTTTCCGTTCCCCAACGCGCCGACCCATATTCCACATCCCTCCGATATTTTTTTGCGTTTTTTACCTTATAATATATAACCAATCGGAGCAGGGCAGCCCCGGCAATGCCGACAAGCCAATCAAAGGGGTTAAGTCCCGGCGTGAAGTCCTGTAACGCCGTTCCTAATGTCTGCATTGTGCCTATCAGCTTAATACCGATATTCGCCCCGTCCGCTATGCGGTAAGCCGTTCCGAGCTTCAAGCAGAACCACAGCGCAAACAGATATGGCACATTCGGGAGTATATATTTCCGTATTTTAGCGGTCATTCCCGCGTCACCTCTCTTTCGCGCTTGCGCTCCTTATGCTTCGGGCGTTCACGTTCAGCACGTTCGGCGGCGCGTTTCATTTCGTCCAGTACAGGTGGGCGTTTATCCTTTGCACGTTTTACCACAAGCGCGGAGTATTCCGAGAACGCCGCCGTTATCGCGTCGGCCTGTCCGCTCTTGAATAAAAGCAGATACTTGTTTTTGCCTGTTTTATGAAAAGCGTAATCAACATTCCATTTTCGCGCCACTTTTTCAAACAGCCCCTTGTCCCCCTCAATCGGTATGGTGTTAGTGGGGACATTGTGATTCATCAGCTTTTTAACAGACTGTTTGCCGTGAGGGGTCTGCGCCTTTTTGTGTTCCTTTTGGATTTTACGCACAACAGCCATAAAAGCCTTTGCAAGCACCTTCGCCGTCAGCTTGGACGCTTTCAGAGTTATCGCTATACTTTCGCGGTCAATTTGTTCCTGCAATAATAATCACCTCGTTTCACTTCGGGTCAACTTGACCCTAAGTCAGCACCTTTCATCACGGGCGGGTGTCAGCCTGTCGGCGGCGGGCGCGGTTATCATCTTGGCGTACATTTCAAGCTGTGCCGCTATCGGCATTTTGCTTGGCGGGTCGGGATATGCGAAAATCCTGTGTTCTTCGGTTAAATCACCCCTGCCGCTGTAATGCTCGTAAAAACTGCCGCCGTTGTGTTCCACATACCCGCCGTCGTCTATAAATACGCCGCCGTTGTCAAGGTACATATCCCGCCCGTATGCTTCGTAATCAAAATAGTTTTCTAAATGCTCCGGTATTTCCAACGCGGAAAGTTCGTCAATATAGTACCGCCCTAAATCTTCTTCGTTGTGAACGTCGGAATAATATTCGTAATTGTCGAGGTTTTGGGTGAGGTTGATTAAATCCTTGACGCTTGACGTATGTTCGCCGTATGCAATAGCGGCTTCAAACTTTTCAAGCTCCCAATCCTCCATATCGTCAAGCAGGGCGGCGAGGTAGTTCAACTCGTCCACGCTTTCATACTCGTCTAAATATTTGCTTAACCCGTCAGCGTCCGTTTTATAGTCCGTGATAATAATTTCCTCATACAGAACGCCGTCAACGCCGATTGTTGAAAGCAGGGCTTTTACGTCCTCTTGACTTGCCGGGAGTTTAAGCCATTCGCCGCAGGGGTCGCCTTTGACATACTTTCCGAGATTGTCAACATACGCTTCAATCATCAGTTTTCGTCCGTCCCTGTGTGTTTACGGTCAGTATGCCGTCAAGGGTGTTCGCCGTGATTTTCAGCCGCGCCGCCGTTGATATGTCATTTTTCACAGCTTCGTCAATGCCATTACCGCAAACGACAAGCACATGAGCGCGGCGCAAAAAGTCGCGCCCCATGTCAACGCCGCTTTTGTGTTCTTCGGGTATCGCGTCATTGAGAAAAAGCGGCATAAACAAAACAGGGCAGATGGGCGAGAATCCCGCCTCATACACCGCCCTGCAATACTTCGCCGCTTCTTCCGTCGCTTTTGCGCCGCTCCATGCGGCTGTGATATATGCTAATGGTCGTTTCATTGTGAAAACCTCCTATCTTTCGCTTGTGATTATATGTTTGGACGTTTTCTCCAACGGGATTTTTTGAAGCATATTAGTTAAATCCACGTTGAAGTCTTTACCTGCGGGTAATTCAAGATTTGTATAAAAGCCCTTGTCCGCGTACTTCCGCGCCATAATTGCGGCGGCTTCGCGCCCTGCCGTGTCGTTGTCAAGACAGAAAACCAGTTCATTTACCGTTTTTTGCTTATTCAGAAAAAAAGATAGCGCCGTGTCCGAAGTTCCCGCCAACGATAGGCGGCTGTGATTTTTCCATGCGTCTTTATCGCCTGTAACCATATTGTCAATACTTGCATGGCTCATAGCGTCAATAGCGGATTCATAGATATACAGCCGTTCGGAGGGTGATAATGCTATATTGAAGCCATACCGTTTATCGCTCCCGGCGCAATCCATACGGAAAGCCTGGTCAGAAGTTCCACGCAAAGAAGCGAACCGCGCTTTGCCCTGTTCGTCATAACCGACAAAAACCACATTCCCGCGCTTGTCCTCGTACAAACTCCCTTTTTGAATAAGCGCGTCCACAATACCGCTGTCAATGCCGCGTTTGCCGCAAAGGTAATCGTACAGACGCAGGGGAGTACCCTCTTTTTCGGGCAGTACAAGGATTTTCGGCGTTTCCGCTTCTTGCTCCGATTTTGCGGTTACGGCAATAATCCCCGTAACCGCTTCTACCGCGCTGTTGAACGGCATATTTTCAACCTTTACCAAATAATCCAACACGCCGAAACCGCCAATCCCTATACCCCTTATAAACGAAATTGTCTACCGGACATTTATCTATGCTAAGTTTTTTTATAGACCCCTCAAAAAACCAAATGGCTTCAAAATCCGTGCTGAAAGAACCCATTTCCTTTGATACGATGCTGTTAGAAAAATTGACTGTATTCGTTGATGTGCTTTCCATTTTGATTGCTTCCATTGAACGGCCATGCAGAGTTATATTCGTTATATCAGGGTTTGCTTCTGCTGCTTCTATGAATTTCTGCCGTATTCTGATGACATCATCTGCGTTGTGCGGACGCTGATCGAACCACTCACCGTTTATGAAAAAACCATCATTTGAATGAGTGCCGTTTCTCAGACCGGTCAGACGAGCCGATATGTAATCCGGAAAGTCTGCCGAGAAGTCGATATCCCAGATAAGATACGGCACGAAGTCCACATCTACGCTCATTTCCTCAGACAACCTCTGAATAACCCCCGGTACAGATCCGTGTGTTCCGTTGCATGAGGTAACCGCCAGTATCTCCGCTAATATTTTTCCCACTATCCCTCTCCCCTTTTATGTTTATTTATAATCGCACTTATTCAATATGCGTATTATTCTTAACAGCAAGTCTTTCTTTTTCAGTTCATTATTGTTCCATGATTCGCTGTACTGTCCTACTTTGCCATAATATCGGTTTACTTTAATGGAAATATTGTCGTTCGGGTCGGAAAGCCTCTCACAAAGTGAATATAAATATGGTGCAACGCTATCCGCCATAAATTCACCAAATAACGAATAATCTTTTAAATCTTCGAGACCGCGCAGCCATGTAACGAAAATACCATTATCCGGTGAAATCAAATCAGACATCTTACATATATCCCAAGGACCATGATCCCATTCGTAAATTAAATATGAGCGTTGTTTATCTTCGCTGATAGTTTTTTCTTCCTTGATAGGGGCAGCGAGTTCATCATCAGGCACAAAGCTGTATATAACAGAACGTAATTCTTTAACAGGGTATGACTTTTGCTGCCAATTCGGCAAGATTTCACCTGTGATGGCTTTTCTGCAGAAGTCCACAGTTTTTGCTACCATTTCATCGTTTATATCCAGAGACAAATCATGCAGACGCTTAATAATCCACCTTCTCGATACTTTGTATTTTTTGTCTTTAGCTTCGGCATTTGATATTGAATGATGAAAACCGACCCATGAGCCGTCATATATTTGTTCGTCCCGCAGTTCTGTGTATAGATTGAATTCCTTCGCCCACTCATAAGCGTCACGGATTGTTTTTTCATCTTCTTTAAGCAGTTCTTTACATATAATATAGTCGCAGAATGGAGAGGGATTGTTGTCAAGCAAATAGTTGACATAAGGCATAATTTTACGGTTCATGTTTTATTAACCTCTGTATCTAATAGCTGTAATACTTTTTCGAGATATTCGATCCCCTTTTCATAATGCTGTGCCGCCGATTTGAGTATTGGTGCAAGATTCCGGCTTCTCTCCTCGTCAATACCCCACGGGGATTCCCACGATATATACGGATATGCCTTTTCCAGTTCACTCGCTTCTCTCTCAAAGCTCGCCGCCGCATAGTGTAAACTATCACAGACAACTCCGTCATAAGTGTATGCAAGATTGTGCAGATACACAACAGCGGCTTTTCTCACAGATGAGTATACATCATAGCAGTATGCATCAGCGGTGCCTCTTTCCTTACCCTCTTTCGAATACTCCTCCGCCCACTTATAATAGAAACTGATTCCTTCGTTGTCCGAGTCTTTTCTTGCGTGTTTTACAGCGTTTGCTATCGAATCTATCTCGGCTTCTCTATTATTAAAATCCGAAATCTTCTCGCCTATGATAATTGCACCGAGTACCGGAGCACATTCGCAGGTTTTCGCCCTGTGCCACGGTTCTCTTACGTAATCGTCGTTCCCTTTTAACGCACATCTGCCGATAAACTGTTTTGCTTCGTTGTCATATCCGCAGACAACGTCATATTCCGCAACCGAAAACGCGTTCCATACAAGTGCGGGTTTTCCGTTGTCTATTGATTTTTTCACCGCTTCTGTCATTTCATCAGTAACGTCTTTTCCGTCCTTGTCAAAACAAGGATAATGTTTTGTTTCGTAACCTAAGTATCTGATGAATTTATGTGTCCATTTATCATAAACACTCGTCGGACAGCTCGGACATCCTCCGGCAATCCTGAACGCCGAACCGGAAATTCCCTGTATATATTCAGGTGTGTATTTTTCGCCCAGATTATTTAATATAATACGTGCTCCCTCAAACAACGGGTCATAATAACGGTATTTGTCAATATTCAGTAATACCATGTCACTTTTTCCTTTCACGTATGTGACTGTAAGCGTGAAGTAGATGCGGTCATAGTGTTTAAGATTTGCTTCGGCGGTTTTTGCCTGTGACGGGGTTATACCGTACAATCGTTTAAACGCCACGCAAAAAGTATCGGACGATTCATAGCCATACTTAAATGCGATATCAATGACTTTTTCGTCCGTATTCCGCAGATCAATCAAAGCACAGGTAAGCTTTCTCCTGCGGATATATTCCGCAAGCGTCACTCCGTTTGTCGCCAAAACGAAAAACCGTTGGAACAGAGCGATAGGGGAAACGGTTATACGGCTTATTTCATCATAGCTTATTTCGCCTTCCAAGTTTTTATCAATATATCCGACGGCTTGATTCAATCTTTCAATCCAATCCACTGTTATCAACCTCCTTCTGTCTCTATCATACATGATATTATTATATATTACCCGACATTTTGAGAACGAAAAATACAGATTCTGATATTCGTGCAGTCTGTCATCTGTCAGAGACACCTCAATATTCAGAAAATTTTTTATATTTATTAATGATAATATAGCATATTTGAATGAAAAAATCTATATTTTTTTCGGTTATTCACAAACAATATCAATCTGATGTGATATTTTTTAGTGTTATGAATTGTAGAAGCACATGGCGGTATGACAGAGAGTGAGAGCGAGCAGGGAAAAGGCACAACCGGTGGTATATTTACGATTCCCGTTTACTTATAAAAAAGCACCCTTGCGGGTGCTTTCTCCGTTATTTCATATCTTATCTATCCGAAATATACCAATTCTCCTGATTTGAGTACATTTCTGCGTAAATGCCATTCTGCGCTATAAGCTCGTTGTGCGTTCCCTCTTCCTCAATATGCCCCTTATCGAACAGCACTATCTTGTCAGCCTTTTTCGCAAAACCTAATCTGTGTGAGATAAACAATACCGTTCTGTTATCTGCGAGAGAATATATCATGTTATATATCTCAATTTCGGCAATCGGATCAAGATATGCTGTTGGTTCATCGAGAATCCATATCGTTGCGTCAGGATTTGCGAGAAGCCGTGCAATCGCCAGTCTCTGCCACTGTCCTTTTGACAGCTCGATACCGTTTTCCAGCTGTCCGAGAGGGGTGTTTATTCCTTTTTCAAAAGCGAGAACGATTTCTTTTAAGCCAACTTTATCAAGTATTTCTGCGATTTCATCATCGCTGAATTCCTTTCCTGCAAATCCCGATTCAATATTTTCTTTTACCGTCATCTGATATTGTGCAAAATCCTGCAATATACACGAAGCTGATTTGCTTAAGTCAATCTTTTTTCCCGTTTCACCGTCAATGATACTGCCTGAATAGCTGTCGGTTAAAGACAGCAGTAAATTTGTGCATGTTGTTTTGCCGCTTCCGTTTACCCCCACCACGGCGATTTTCTCACCTTTTTTGATATTGAAGCAAAGATTATTGAGAGCTTTATGTTCGGATTGGGGATATGTATACACAATATCCTCTAACCTGATACCGCTGTGTACAACTTTATCGCCCGGCGGAGAGGAGTTTTCGAGCTCGCATATCTCGTCGTATGATTTGATAAATTTACTGTCGACACGGTTTCCCGCTATCGTATAAAAAGTGCCGATAAATGTGTCAAGAACCTGATTGAGCAAATTGTTCGCCATAAACAAAAATCCCATTTCAAGCCGTCCCATGGCAATTTCATAAGAAATAAAAATCAGCATGGATATATACGGGATGTTGTTGACAATCCTCGCCGTTTGAAGCACAAATTCGTAATTTCCGAATATTTTCAATCTTATTTTATATTCTTTATTATATGCCTCCTCCCATTTGTCCGACGTATATTTATATAATCTGTTGAATTTGTATTCCTGATGAGTGACCTTATTTCCGCACATACCGAAAAAATAACTCTGTTTCTGACTGTACGGTTGAATTTCATCCCACAATTTCTGAGTTTTCTTGAACATTTTACTTCCGCCGAAATTACAGAACGTTACCAGAACGATGTAAATCAATACAAACCAGACACTTACCTGAAAGAGAAAATAGCAATATATGGCGGCTCTCGGCACAGTGGTTATATAACCGACTATGTTGCCTATAAATCCTTTCACTTTATCAAGCGAATTTGTTCTGACCTCGTGGATTTTCAGGTAGGTTTCGTTGTTTTCGTAATAATCCCACTTTATACCCGAAAGCTTATCGTTCAGATTATTCTCAAAATAATATGTAACGTCAAGCATAAGTCGATTCCACAGCATATTTCTTGCTATTCCGATAAAATTAAATATCAGCTGAGAAGCCGCGAATGCCGATATTCCCATAAGGACAGGTATGTAACCGGAAGTTTTCATAAAGAGATTATATGCGCTTGTTACAGTATATTCAGCTGACCTGAGAGAGATATATGTGTTTGCAGTCATGAAAAGTGCTGTTAATATATGAGCAATATACGCTTTTTTATTTGCTTTCAGGGCAATTTCATTTGCTCTTTTCAAGGCTTTTATCGTATAGCCTTTTTCTTTCCGGTCTTTTTGTTTTTTATCCGGCATAATTTGCCTCCCGAGCCTCTTTATTTATATAAAGCTCCTGCTGTGAAGTAAATAATTCGTAGTAATAACCTCTCAGTGCAATCAGCTCCTCATGCGTTCCGTCCTCAGCGATTGCACCGTCTTTCATTATGCAGATTCTGTCCGACAGACGTGCAAATCCGATTCTGTGTGAGATCAACAGTGCGGTTTTGTCTTTGACGATATCCTTGAATTGCAGGAGCATCCGCATTTCTTCAAGGGGATCAACAGAAGCTGTAGGCTCGTCAAGTATCAAAACCTCGGGCTCACCCATATAGGCGCGCGACAATATAACCCTCTGCCATTGCCCTCCGCTCAGATCCTGTCCGCTTTTGTCAAACTCCTTGCCGATTACCGTATCCGTACCGTTCGGCAATGTGTCAATCATATCTTTCAGATTGCCTTTTTTGATTGCTTTGTTTATTTCATCTTCGCTGTTTTTTTCAACCATCCCGAAAGCTATGTTTTCTTTGAGAGAAAGACTGTATTTGGTGAAATCCTGAAAGCCTATACCGAAATATCTGTATAAATCTTCATCAGAAATTTCCTTTATATCTCTTTTGTTCAGTGTGATTTTTCCGTCGTAACCTTTCAGGATTCCGCACATCAGCTTTGACAGTGTAGTTTTGCCGCTTCCGTTATATCCGAGAAGGCTTACAACCTCTCCTTTTTTTATTTTGAAGCTGACATTTTCAACCGCCTTGCCCTCCTGATTTGGATATGAATACGTGACGTTTTCAAAACAAAGCTCGTCAAATTCTCCGCTGCTTAAATCAAAACCGTTCAGAGTATAGCCTGATAATTCTTTGAATTTGCTGCTGCGTATCTCGCCTGTAAAGTTTTCATACTTTTCTATATATTTATAGTTTTCAGCAATCTCCTTGCTGAATATATCGACTATATTCGTAATTCCCCATACCATAGTCCACATCATTCTTTGCAGGAATGTAAAGTCGCCCACAGACAATCTGCCGGTATATACCATATGTAAAAAATATAAAGTCAGTACCAGGCTTAAAATTTGCTGGAATATAGACGGTATATTTGATAAAAGCACAGCTTTTTTTTCAAATTTGTATTTCGCCTCGGCGAATTTCCTGTAAGATATATTCCATGAAGTCAGAAATTTATCTTTGAGCTTAAAAATTCTCAGCTCTTTCGCATGAGGTTTTCCTGAAAGCAGTTCTTTGTAATAGTTTGCTTTTCTCTCATCATTTATGTAGTCCTCGTTTAATTTTACCCGTGCTTTTACAACGTATCTGTTCACAATGATTATCACTGCCGATAAAATTAAAATGATTAACAATATCAGCGGACTGAAAAAAGAAATTGCAGCACCTGATATCAGCAGCCCTATTATCGAAGAGAAAAGACTGTTGAATATAGTGATGCTTATGGAAGTGGTGTTGCTGATATTCTTCTTGTTGAATTCGTAATTGTCGTAATACCCGGCATCATAAAAGTTATCCTGATCCTCCTTGTAACTCCTGAACATAAAATATTTGTTGAAAAACTTTTTTGCTTTGTTTGTATAGAGCGTTCTCATCATGCTTTCAAAATTCCATGTGTTTCCGCATATACAGATCATCAGAAAAAAGAACAAAATGGGAAGCGCAATTTTTGCGTCGAAATTTCCCGTATTCTGAGCTGCCATAATCGTATCGGTAGCCCATTTGAATGCAAAAGCCGCTCCGAGACTTCCGAGACTGAATATTATAAGTACGGATAAATTCAGTACAAAGAAAACAGGTGCCGACCTGACCGTTATTCTGCAAAAATTAAAAATCCTTTTAAACATAATCATACACTCCGATTATTCAGGAAGAGTATCACAGAACAGAATTGTATTTACCGAATATTTCTGAGTCTCGGCGAGCGGTTTTAATATTCCGTCTGAAAGAAGCTGTTCAACAACACGCATTCTGATATCATTGCACGACAGACTTCCCGTACTCCAGCTGCGGATTAAATCGTGCATATGCTCCGGATGTGCCGCTTTATTTATCCTGAAGATTTTTTCATCAAGCTCTTCGTTCAGTGCTTTGAACTCCTCGGGCATTGCAGGCAGACCTGCAAGAAAGTCATCGCTTGAGTCAGAGCAGACAACCATATTGACATATTCCGATTCATTTTTTTGAATGAGATATCCTTTGTCAAAGAGCCTTTTGAATTTGTCGGCATGTACCGGCTCCTTAGTGATTTTACCGGTTATATATTCGTAAAGATACCAATAGTCTTCAAACAAATTGTCCATCCACCGTCCCGTTCTGTTGTCATAGTATGTGTTAACCTGCCATGCATACAAGTACGGATTACCGCCCGGGCGGTGCATATCTCCGCAAACCTCATATAATTCAGCGTTGAAGCTCAGCTCACTCCAATTAAAATCCACCTCTGTCTCCGCAGTAGCGATATATTCACCGCCATCCTTGCGTTTCACAAGATATCTGGATAAATCAACATTGTTTCCTTTGGAAAAATAAAGCTTGCAGGTGCATGAGTATATTACGGAAAACCACATGAGGAAATTGAAGTCATCTTCGGGAGTATATATTTTCTTTGATTTGTAGTCCGCCATGGCATCAAATACAAGCGGAACATATTTGCCGCATATGATTTCGGCATACTTCGTATAAAGCTTATGTTTTTCTTCGAACATTTCCTTGGTACGTTCAGAGATGAGAATGTTAGTCTGATATTTTCCTCCGGGAAGCTTGTCCATGAAGCCGTTGTCATCAAGATATGCAACCTCATCTTCAATGTAAGCGGCGGATATCCCGAGCTCCTCGGCTATCTCTGTGATTTTTTTCGGCTCGTGATACGCGGCGTACGCTATGTTCTGTGAGATAAGCTTGGAAAGATAATATCTTGTGTCTTGATTGTTCGGACCGGGATCACCGCTGTGCCCCATTCTTGAGAATCTGACCGGCTTCATTCCGAGTGTTCCTTTTTCACGCATTTTATTTATACCCTCCTTAATTTGGTTTCTGGCGTCGTGAAGATGCCACTTTACTGTGCCGAGCGGTATATCAAGCCGTTCGGCTATTTCGTACTGCTTTAATCTTTGAAAATAGTGCATTACCACAACTTCACGCTGCAATCTTCCGAGATAGGATACTTCACGCCGCAGACGATTATATGTTTCCTCTTGCTCAAGCTCATCGGTAAAATCCGATTCGCACGGTATTTCCGATTCGTAAAGAGATATGTGTTTACCCCTTACCTCCTCATCAACGAATTTTGCATATACGTTATTTGAAACCCGGTATATATAACCGGCGATGTTATTCACACTGTCGCTTTTCAGCAGAGATATGTAAACATCAAAGGTTATCCTTGAAGCCAGTTCTTCAGCTTTGTCCGTATTCATCGTTTTCGAGAGGGCAAAGCCGAATATCTTTTCCATATATCCGGCGATAATTTTATCAACGTAGCTTTTATCCATCTGTTTTGAGATCCTTTCCCGCGTTTGCATATATAGTGAGCGAAATCAAAAAAAGGTTGGTAAAATTCTGAAATTTTTAATATTTTAATATTTAATAAAAATAACAGCTTAAATATTTAAGCTGTCGTTTACACAGTTCATATTCAGTATTATAAAAAAGATTATTTATAAGTACAGACGAACGGTATACCGGTGGGTTGCTGTATGGAAATAACAGCGAAAAAACTGTAATTACGGGCTTTTTAAGCTGCTTTATAGAGGTGCTAACGCTTGATTCCGGTTTGCATCACAATATCACGTAAATACTGTGTCGGCGTAAATCCCGTGTATTTTTTGAACACTGTTATAAAATACGGCTCAGATGAAAATGACAGCCTTTCCCAGATATGTTTTTTATCAATATTTTCGGCTTCAAGCAGAATCATTGCCATATCTATCTTGCGCCGCATCACATATTCATACACCGGAATGCCCATATATGACTTGAATTTTTCCTGAAACGCCGACTTACTGAAATTCTTTATCGACGCCAGAGTCTCAACTGAAATTTTTTCTTCAATGTGCATATCAATATATCCAATAACATCATCCATTGTATCCGCTGACGATATTTGCGTTTTTTCTCTCGCCGATTCCAGTGTCATCAGAATTATCTCAGATACGGTATTGCGTATATGTGTGCGTATAAAGCAGTCTGTATCCTTTGATTTGTGAAGCTCGATAAGCTTTTTGAGAAGCCGTTCCATTTCCTTCGGTACAGTAATATCAAAAACTCTGTTTTTGTTCGCCGCAAGTTTTG